>PTEX01000002.1:9373645-9913449 GCA_003342815.1 Eudromia elegans
TTCCTAGTGACTGAAGTAACTTTGTAATAAGAGTTAGCACTTGACATGAACTTCTGGGGCAATGAGAATAGCTTGCCTTTCTTGCGTTTGTTTCTTTGGCAAATAGTTTATTCTCATTTTACATACCCTACTTTAATCCCTTCAAAGGGCTCAAGGTTTCTTCCACTTCCCTAACAGGGTATCTTCATAATGGGAATGTGAGTTTAATCTCCCTGTCCATCCAGTGGAGATAAATGAAAATGAATGGGTGTGGGTTGCTGGCAACCTCTGCCTGCTGGACTGGTGACCAAATGGACAATCTCAACATCAATCCCTTTAGCCATTCAGTCCCCAGAAGTTCTTCTTTAGCTCCCTTTCTCTTCACTGTTTAATGATGAAAAGCACTGACACAGAGCAGACAGACTAAAATACACACATTTAAAACATCAACGTTGTAGAATTTGTTGTCTTTTAGGAGAGAAGTTAAAGAACTAATAATTTAATTGGGAACCACTAGTTAATATCTGGTTAGATCAGAATTTAAATTCCCTAAATCCCCAGAATGGTCAGATAAATTGTCAAGGGTTTTTGGCTGCCAGCACCCATTGAAGAAGGCTGGCTGCATCTACTAGTGTGTTCAGCAAATGTGCAGAAAATCGGTAGCAACTTTGAAGGAGGAAACTTTGAAGAAGCGGGGAGCCCGTAGGAGAAAGCAGGGGATAAGATCTTGGCAACGTTGCAACTTTCAATAAACTTGTTTTGTTTAATTCCTTGGGTTTGAACATATGTTCTATCAACTCTTCAAGCATTTAAATTGCTTTTCATAGTGACACTGAGGGGTATGTTATTAATGTGCGGGATGGTGGGAGGTGTGTTCATAAATCCTGTTATCAGATAATGGGATTAACACGCATACCTCCCAAGTGCTGCTTTATAAAACTTACTTCTAAATCTACATATTCAGCGGCTGCAGCAGCCACAGTAGAGCGCAGCAAATGAAAGTGCTGGACAAGCGTTTTGAAGGCTGCCTCTCGCTATTCTGATTATACAGCGGCAGCCTGAAAGGGCTGACAAGCTCTCCTGGTGTTCGGCTCTTTGAGGACGTGGGCTCCTGAACTACCGATAAGGTGAAACAAAGGCAGAGGAGGTTGCACAGGGAGCAGACGCTGAAACACTGCAGGATGCTCACCTGGCTGTTCTGGCATCCCTAATGCTAATGACTTCAGTGGCAGCAGGATGGGCCCGGGGAAGAGGGGGAGGATACAGATTTAAAGATAAAATCAGATCTAAACCTGATGGCTAATTTGTGTCAGGGTGTCTGTGTCCTGTGTAGGTCTGTGCATGCCACAGTCTCTGTCTACCTGGGTACCCTGGCATATCAAGATTTTTTCTTGCTCCATCCGAAATGTTACATATTTTTTCCTATTTCTTCCTCTATTATAGTTAAATGCTTTTTTTATGTAGTAATTTTTTAGTTTCATAATTTTCTGAAAGTCTCATTTCCATAGACGCATTTCTTTGAGTTTAAAATGTGAGCAACGATTGTTTTACTCATTACAGGCATTTTGGTTACTTTCTCGGGGTATTTTCTCTCCTAGAAATATTAGAACAACACACCATTTATAAGGGCACATATGGCTTATTTAGTGCAAACCTGTTTTGTATGTAGACAGTCATAAAAATTATCCTAAAGCTATTTTCATAGGGGAATACAGTATCATCCAAAGCTTATCACTGTCTCACTCTTTCAAAACTTACTTGGGAGAGGAGGGCAGGGGGACAAGGATGCCTTTTTGAAGGAAAAGAATTGCAGATTTCTGTTCATCTCTGTTAGTAGAAGCATGAATAAACCCCTTGAAGATGACGTTGCCAAGAAGTGCTGTAAACAGCACCCACAACTTGATATGACCCAACTTTATAGCTGTTTTCCAGCTTGTTTCATTCCTGCAAAGCAGAGCTGAAGGAACAGTTTCAATGTGCAAAGACCATCTCACAACCTGCAGAATGGGCTGCCCTCTAAAAGGGGTTGTACAACCTGTTGCATGTTGTTGGGCCCCTGCTGCAGTTTGTACCCCAGTGCTCCCGTGCTGATAGAGCTGGTAGGGAAGGCAGTTGGGGGGAAACATTTCTCTTAAGTCAACTTGGCTGCTGAAGCCAACAGGTATACTCGAAATGTAATGTCCTAACAGCGTGTGTTAATGTCCAACCTACTGAAGAACATGAACAAATTTAAAGATTAGCAATGACATAAAGTATATTATGAGATAGGATACAGAGTTTTATGGAGGAAAAGGATTAGTAGATATTGCAAAAAGCAGCTGCAGTAAAAGAAGTGCTGAGATTTTAATAACCTAAGGTATTAAGTTTTTATCTCTATTTTTCTAAAGCTGTACATCAAGGTTTTTTTGGAGACAGAGAGAGGATTTATACACACACACACGCATCATCTATTAATGGAATCTGGATGCTGAGCAGAAGCTCTGGGGATCTTGAGACAAGCCATATCCAAACTTAATGGTTCATTTCATCATATTCACAAGTCCAGGGTGTGGGCTGAGCCGTGGCTGTTAGGAGTCAATGTGCTTTTTCAGCTGCCAACCTTCAAATGTCAGTGTCGTCTCTGTCTGCGTGACAGTCCTGTACATGAATTTCCCCCTTTGGGCTCCTACCCAAGTAGTATATAAAAGCGTAGATGCCATTTATTTCTCATCTGTTGCTACAAGGCTAAAACTGGAGATGTTCAGCTGGGGATCAGTATGGGATCCAGAAAAAAAATCTTACTTATGGCATTTACAGTAGATGATTGTTTCCCTTTTAATAGCTGGCTTCCGAGGTCTCTGTACCTATAAATAAAATCATCAGTGACACTAAAGCCATAACTATTAGAGCATGCAGGGCATTTGTTGTTCACAGTCATGCTGATAAGACCTTCCTTGCTGGGTCCTCTTCAGCCAAGGCCTTTGTGAGCAGTAGGATGTTAAGAGGCTACAGTTACACGAGTGAATGCTCAAGGAACTGCTCCGAGCTCAGGAGGAGGAGATACACAGCATGCTTGTGAGGCTAAAACAATATTCTATTCTAATTAATCATGATCCTACATCCATGTGCACTCAAGTCATTCACTGCTGGAAGGAATAAATACCAGAAAAAACACGTGGAAAACTTTAGGGGGGAAATCCCTTGTTTGGCTGACTTTAAGTGAGGGTAGAGCTTTTAAAATAAGACCTATCATTTGTGTCCGCAGGTGCAGGGCCAGGTCCAGCAGGACAAATAAAACGGCAATAAGCAGAGTGAGCATGAGATGAATAGCCAGAGGCAGGAGTCTCGGGCACAGCTCTGCTGCAGCAGCTCTGCCCATGGCCCCGTGCCACCTGGACAGGGGCCGAGGTTCTCCAAGGGCTCCATCATCCAGCCTCTCCAGCCGAGTGGCTCTCGGGGCAGGGGCTTGCCTGTCTACTGGAAAACTCAACTATTGCCTGGGGACCTCTGTGCCACCCCTAGAAGAGAGACCATTGGTTTCATATTATTTTTGATGGGGAAGCCCTGGCAGTAAAGGGGATGTGTTCTGAGTTCCTCCAGTCCTGGTGCTGTTGAGGTTTTCCTCCTCACAGAAGGGTGCTTGGCTGCAAGTGACGTTTGGAAATGGCAACGTGGAGCTAAGTGAGTGAAGGTTTTTCCTTCCTTGAGCTGCTTGCATGGCGAGCCTGCATGTGGCCTCTGGTGGAAGCACTGCCAGCAGTTCTGACTGCATATGATAAGCTGAAGGTGGACATGGAAGAGTTATTTTTATATATAATATATTTTCATATATATGCATGAGCACATATATATGAGCAGGTGTAGAGGGCTTGAATCTTCAAATCCAAATGGGTTATCACCTCCTTGTTTCTTTCCTAGTCACGACTTCCTTTCTGAGTGCAGTCATACCCTGTCTCCCTCTAGAAAAGAAAGCTTATGTCCAAGAAACCAATCCCAGTTTCAATTTTCTTCTTCCGTGCATGCTACTGCCAGTCAGTGCGTCCTGGTCCATACCTAAGCTCACACGGATTCTTTTTCCCACTAGATGGTGCTTGAATATTCCCTCACTGCAGGGCCCTGCAGCAGCAGCTCTTCCCAGGTGGTGATTTTGCCAAGGTTGCTCAGCACAGGGGTCCAGAGCAGAAGCATCCAGTAGTGCGGGTCTCTCTTAGGGCCTGCATTGGCTGCATTATACTTGCTCTGTCATTAGCAGCAATTCATTTCTTTTCCTTTGCAAAAAACCCATCTTCTAATGGCAACAAATTAGTGGAATGCTCGTTTGCTGAGATCCCAGCTAGCAAATTCCTTGTGAGAAGGATTTCTGAAGTATTTGTTTGCATGGAGCAATAAAGGTAAATATGTAATGAAGCAATTTGCATGTCCGAGTGTTTTTATTTTGGAAAGTTTGTAGGGTAGCTGTGTTCCAGAAAAACTTGCAGGCTATATAGTTTGGGAAGAAAACTTCCAGAATATGGCTGGTATGATTTACAGAATGAAAATCTGGTATGGTTCTCATAAATCTGGTGCAGTTCAGGTGCCTGGCCTTCTGGTACGATGTTGGTTCACAGCGGTTGTCTGCCTCCACGCACCTCTTGCGACACCAGTGTTCAGGACGTGGTGCACTGTAGCTCTGAGGGTCTGTTACGGTTTTGCTCGTGTCCACACTGTGATTCACTACAGATGATTTTAGCTGAAGAATGAATCAGTGGAATGCTCTGTGAGTGGCAGGACACCAACGATCAAATAGGGGGTCACCAATATTTTGCTGGAATTTGATGGGAATGAGAAATTCAACCATGCTCATTGAAATAAAATCTGATTTTACTGCCCACATGGGTGGGTCAGAGGGGGTCTTCCAAAAATCAACAGCAAACTCACTTATTTTCATGAGTTTTTAAAACTTCACATGCACTTCTTTGTCTCAACATTTACTAATTTCCACTGCTCTTCTTTTAGTGTGTGTTTTCATTTCTCTAAGTAAAATTTTAATGCTTTTAGAAAGGGGAATGGAGATGCTGCTTGTGAGGAAGGAGGCAAATCTTGGCTGCAGGGGGAATGCAGTGTTTGGGGAAACAAAGTTGAAAGTGGATCTGCTAGTTTCCCCTGACCTGTGTGTCTCTACAGCACTGACAGATGAATAATGATTTATTCTTTGCAAATAAGTTCATACAGATGAAAAACGTGGCTGTTTCCTTCCTGTAGAGATAAAATAGGAGAACTTGTTTATGTGATTGAAACCTTCTTCCCCTAAGGAAGAATTATTTTCCCTGTATGGCTGGGGAAACATTTCTGTGATTTATTGCTAAGGAGATGGATTTGAACAGTGCTGAGCCCTCCTGCCTGCTTGTTGTCAATGAATGGTTGAGGTTGGAAGTGACCTCTAGGGATCACCTAGTCCAACGTCCCTGCTCCAGCAGGGACACCCGGAGCACAGGGTGGCATCCAGGCGGGTTTGGAAGATCTCCAGAGAAGGAGCTGCCACAGCCTCTCTGGGCAGCCTGTTCCAGGGCTCTGGCACCCTCACAGTAAGGAAGTTTTTCCTCACATGGAGCTGGAACCTCTTGTGTTTCAACTTGTGCCTGTTATCTCTTGTCCTGTCGCTGGCCACCACCGAGAAGAGTTTGGTCCCGTCTTCCTTACATTCTCCCCTCAGGTACTTATACACATTGATCAGATCTCCTCTCAGTCTTCTCTTCTCCAGGCTAAACAGGCCCAGCTCACTTAGTCTTTCCTCATAATATAGATGCTCCAGTCCCTTAATCATCTTTCTCGCTCGGTGCTGGTCCCTCTCTAGAAGCTCCCTGTCCCTCTGGTCCTGGGGAGCCCAGAACTGTACCCAATATCCAGGTGCGGCCTCACCAGGGCTGTGTAGAGGGACAGGATCCCCTCCCTTGCCCTGTTGGGAACACTCCTCCTGATGCAGGCCAGGATCCCACTGGCCTTCTTGGCCACGAGGGCCCATTGCTGCCTCAAGGTTAACTTGTTGTCAACCAGGACTTCCAAATCCCTCCCCACAGAGCTGCTTTCCAGCAGGTCAACTCCTAATCTGTCCTGGTGCCTGGGGTTATTCCTGCCCAGGTGCAGGAGCCCTGCACTTGCCCTTGTTAAACCTCATGAGGTTCCTCTCTGCCCAACTCTAACCTGTGTAGATGCCTCTGAGTGGCAGCACAGCCCTGTGAAGTGTTGGCCGCTCCACCTAGTTTGGTATCGTCTGCAAACTTGCTCAGGGTCCCTGCGTCCCCTTGTCTAAGTCACTGATGAATAAGTTGAACAGTACCAGGCCCAGTACTCCACATGCCTCCAATTAGACTTGGCCCCATTTATCACAACTCTTTGAGCTCTGCCATCCAGCCAGTTCTCAGTCCACCTCACTGTCCACTCATCTAAACCCACACTTCCTGAGCTTCCCCATGAGGATGTTATAGGAGATGGTGTCGAAGCCTCGCTGAAGTCAAGTTATGAGCATGTGCAGCACTGAGCTCCTCTGAAGCATCTTGTAAGTCACAGCAATACCGGTGGAAAAATGCCCAGGTGACAAGCGTACCGAGCAAGCAGGATTCCTTGAGGGAACTGAAGATGCTAAATACTATTTCCAGACTGTCGTTCTAAATTGAAGCTTTGGATGCCAGACAATTCATTAGCCTTAAAGTTCAACATGCCCTGCAAGATGGATTCTAGCCGTCGTAATCTGTAGGGCCTTCCTCCAGGGCCAGGAGCTGCTTGGGCATTTGGTGTTGAGAGTCATTTGGCTGCAAAAGTGCAAGTTTTGGCCAAACTGCACCCCCCTTGAAAGCCGAGGCACATCTAAGCACAGGCTGCTCAGCACGGAGCCTTCCGCAAGCGCCAACGTGGCTCAACGTGGGTGTCACTTTTCTGAGTCCGCTTGCAAAGTGCTTAGTTGTGATCAAGCCCCAGCTGATGAGCCTGTTGTGCGCTGTCCTCCTCAGCAAAGGGCACTCGCAGCAAATGGCTTCTGCTAAAAAAGATACAGCTTCTTCTTTATTCCCTCCCTCTTGTCCTTTCATTATTTTGAAAGTGTGTTTGGTTTCTAAAGCTAATGGCTTTTGCTAACTGTTTGCCCATCAGTCAGCTGATTTGCCTTTGTTCCTTTAAATCTGATGGATTTAAACTAATACTCTTTAACTGGTCCGGAAAAAAATATATAGTTGGATCCAAATAGATGAGAGCAGTGAGAAAGGCAACTCAATGTTGCAGGAGAGCTAGTTTTAATACTGTAGTGGAAAATGAGGTCATCTGGAAGGCAGTAATGTAACGACACCCCAATGTTTTGATTACACTGCTATAGCTGGTTTGTCAAGGGCACCTGAAGAGTCAGCTTTTGCACCGGAAAAGAGAGGGAAAAGTTATCCAGAGAATCCTCAGAAACAAACGTATCGCCATTTCAGAGTCTTCTAGCACTACTTTGCCCTTCTAAGATGCGTTTCTGGAGGGAAAGTACTTGGATACTCCTGCTTGTGCTTGGCATTTTCAAAGGCATCTCGGTGAGTTAGATGGCAGATCAAGAGCACGGTGGCAGATCTGTGTGAGCTGAGCATCTGAACGTCCCTTCTGAAAGTTACGGAGGCAAGTGCTTTCAGGATTAATGAGTCCCAACTTCATCCAATGGGATGTAGGAGGTTCATCACATGCCAGACCAGCTCCTTCGGGCATTCTCATGTTCCTTGTTTTTGGGGTTTATTTTCTCTATTTATATGCATAGAAGAGGAAATAGGTTTCTGCCTTTTAAATGAGGCTGGAGAGAGATAATGGAGGAGCAGTGTGCCTGGCTTACCCAACCCCCCTGCAACTTCCATCTGCCTGCCTGAACTAATGATGACATCCCGTAGGGACTGGAATCCCTCAGCTGGCGCAAGGAAAGTCCTCCAGGAGCAGGCGGAGGCCACCCGGTTCAGAGAATATCACAAACACAACTGCCAGGTTGGGGAGCACAGCTTGGAGACAGCAATTTGAGGAGATCGAAAGCAAGGAGCCATTCACCCCTGAGGATAAGAAACCAACTACAGGGCAAAAAAAAAAACCTGCTCAGGATGAGTGCAAGTCATGGAGGGTCTGTGCAAAAGCAAAACTATTTGCTGAAGCCATTTAGCACGTTCTTGTGAGCTGGGTTGTGCTTCTTCAATGATCCCTGTCTCCTCCGGAGGGAAGCTCTTCATGTGGGAATCACTGCATGAGCTGGTCGGCATCTTCATGCCCGCCGGCCTGCACGAAGTGACTTTGTGAACCCTCTAACACTTGTGTTTGCAAGTGTATTTCCTTGTTATTTTTCTCCAGAGAGAAATTCTTCATGTCAGTTCACTTCAGGCTACCCTGTAAGTTGTTTTTTGTCCTGTTAGTCTCTGTAAGTGCTGGTGTGTAACGGAACTGTCATAAGAACAAATCAGCAAAATAGTTCTCAGGGATATTCACATCACGTAGCTTCTAGTGTCTGCCACAGATATTTAAACTAGACAGAAAAAACTGCTCTGAGTCATAGCAAAAAAACTGCTCTGAGTCACAGCAAGGCTTGATTTTTGTGTGCGTGTGTGGTAGGTTTGAGTCTTGCCTCTCCATCTCGTTTCACCCTCAGAGATCTCATCTCTACCTGCTGGTTTGGAGGCAGCCTTTGAATAGCTGCCGTGTCCAGCCCAGAATAGTAACTGAACTTATTGAGGAGGAATAGAAATCACGATAGCTGCCTCAGAAAAGCCTTCACATGAGCCTTAGTCCTACCGAGCAGCTCCAGTTCCCACACAGGGATGGAGTCAGGGATCTGTTCCCAAGTGGGGCTGTCTTAGCCCAGCACAGGCTGCCCACCCGCCTGTCCTTTGTGGATACTCAGGTGGCTCATGGGCGAGCTGCAGCCCAAGGAAGCCGTGCACAGCCCATGATCCCCGTGAGTCAGACGGGCTGGCTCCTGTTCTGCACCGTGTTTTGGAGAACTGTCTCTACAGCCGTTACAAGGGAAGATGTGAGAAACTTCACGCATCAGCATCTAATTTAGGCACATAAAATTAGGCTGGCTGATTGCACACTGGCTCACAGTTTGTTCTGATCTCTCCCTGCATTGATCTTAGAAGGGGTAAAGACTAAATATTTTGCAATATGTTCAAGCAGTTAACTGTGCAATTATGAGATGTAGTTTGAAAGTCTGCATCATTAGCCATTTAAATAGTTTTAAAAATCTGTCCCCTCAATACTTAACTTTGTTTCATAGAGCAGCTGCCTCTCACTCCGGCACCCAGCCAGGCACTCTGAGTGCTGCAGCAAGGCAGTAAATAGTGCAGGGGATTCTGCTTCTAAAAGCTAAGTTGTCCCTGCAGCCTTCCTCTCCCATTTCATCTGCAACCCCTGAGAAGTCTCTTCTCATTGCAGGGTTGCTGTATGAGTACGGCCAGAGAGAAGACGCCTCCCTACCCTTACCCTGCTCACCAGGCTGATCCCACAAAGACTGGTGTCAGCTGGAGGAGGGAAATACATGGTGGAAGTAACATGGGCAGTATAACTGTGTACTGGCTGGTTAGGAAATGCAAACAAAGCTTTTTCTTTGTTTTTTTTGATTTAGGCCTCAGCCTTGCTAACACCAATCTTAAACTATCTGCAGCATACTCATACACAGGGTGAGCAAATGTTATGATATTTAAACTCAGTGCCATCAGATTACAGGAAGGATTCCCCCTCAGTCTCTATCTGCTATTGCCCATTTTGGAATGCTGATTCAGGCCATCTGTTCATATATCATTCATATTTACATACCCTTATATTCATATGTGATAGTTTTAGGGCTACCACCAACAGACTCAGACAAGCCATCAGTCTCGAACAGGGTTTGTTATAGGTTTGGGATCTTGTCATCAATAATTGCTGTTTTGTTAATGACACACATTGATGAGAAGAGACATGTACTCAAGAAGGCACATTTGAAAATATGGGATTTGAGAGTATCTCAAAAAATGTGCCTAGTGTCATGTCTACGGACAAGTTAGAGACCTGTGATGTTCTTGAGTAGACTTTTCTACTAGCAAACGGCCTGCTATTAGCCAATTATCACTCCTATTAAAGGTCTGTCTTAGTGCAGAACACAGCTTATGAGCTTTAAAGCTTACCCTACTCAAGAAGCAAGATACACAACTCATATAGGTCACCTCTTCTATAGCTCAGCTGATATGTAGCTGCTTCTCATTGATATTACTGCTTAATCACTTATAAGGATGAAATAAAAAGTTACAATTCTCAGATCAGCAATAGTGGATTGATTACATTTTCATTAGGAAATATGTCACCAGTCCCAGCTGCATAAAAATTCAAGCAGATAAAAGGACAGAAAACTAAAAACTAATAAATCATCTGAGTTGTATCTTCCTTTTTTTTTTTTTTAAAAAAAAGGTACTGCAGCTTCTCACTGTCGAGATAAACCAGTCTTTTTCTGTCCCAGTGATTATTTTATTCATGCACTGGAGAATGGCTTCAGCAGGTAAAGTGCATCCCGTAAGGCACTTGATGGTGAGAGCTTTCCCTTAAAACAGAACACCCAGGTCTGCATTTCACTCCTGGCTGAGGTTGCTCTCCTGATTTGGTTTCCAGAGATGTTTAGTTTTATGTGCTTAACAGACACGGAAGAGAGGTCTGGGGTTGCAGACTCCAATAAACATAGTTCCTACAGCTAGATACACACTATTCCTGTGAAGATTTAGCTCTATAACTGAGAAATTATCTCTACCATTAAAGCTAGATGCAAGTGGCTGCAGCAAATGTTACAGAAGAGAAGCTGGCAGGAGCAACAGCGAAACCTGCACTTGCTTTAATTATCCAGTGGAGCCTCCCACCTCTGCCAGTAAGAAGGAGATTTGGTACCTTTCCAAGCAGAGTGCTGGCCCTCCCTATGCTTAGGGGGCTTGGTGAGGTTGAAGATACAGCCTGAGGGTATCAATGCTTTCCACACCACGCTGACTATGAAAGCCAAGGGGTCTGCTCTCATTTTGCCCTTCCCTCTGTCTCTGTTGAAGTGAATCCCTAACCTTGCCTTGGAGATAACAGATGGTGCCTCTCATCTGCCTCGTCTCACAGCTCTTGGCTTGTGTAAGGTACTTCTCTCTGTGTATTCACAGAGCATGGAAATGAATAAGAAAGAAATTGGGAGTATATCGAGACATTCTAGAGTGCCCACACATGCTTTGGGGAACTGCTCATCTGTTAATTCCTGCTTATGCTGGTTCCTAGCATAATTAATATTTGTATCGATTCTCTATATTATGAAAACTGTTGTCTTAGACATTTAAAGTCAGTTGTGTGTGTGTGTTAGTCATCATTAGTATGATCTTTACATCCTGGGTCTCCTTTCACTGCCCCTGGTTTAAACGAGAAGTGGTTTTGTGAGAACATCTCCAGAACTGATGTAAATCAGCATAACACCACAGATTTTTAACAGTTAAGAATTCAATCCTTTAATTCAATAGAAATATTGACACCTAAAAGCTTAAAAAGGGAGGAAAAATAGCATGTAATTGTGATGTCTAGGGTTACTTAATACAAGCGTAGGAAGAGAATATTTCAGGAAGAATATAAAAGGACTGAGAGTTTATTAAAGCTTAGGGAGTCATTCACACTCTCTCCTTGGATTACTTGGACATGTATTTTAATACTCTCTCTCCTTTCAAGTTTCAGTAACACTGAGGTCACGAACCAAAGCAGCAAAAGCAAGAAAGTTCACAGCTAATGGTGACATTGTCCTTAACTTGCCCTGAGCTGGAGAGGTGCCTTCCTGACACTGCAGAGTACTCTAAGGACACAGCAGCAAGCTTAACTCATGTTTCGCCTCTGGCAGGACAGAGCACAAATGTAGGTGGAAAATAAGTTTGTTTTGGTTGAGAACTAAGACCAATGAACAGACCTCTCAAATGGGCTGTTAGAGGTAGGTCCAATTGCTGATCCTCATTTCATTACTTAATTGCAAGTCCAGGATAGTAGAACAAAGGAATGAGTTTGGCTTTGGTTTAAAAATCTGTATGAAAGCTCGATCTACCATTCCTTGTGCTAAACAAAGATGGTTTTCCATGGAGTGCAGTGAATACTAGATTAGGCCCCAAATTAATTACATTTCCCAAAGCTTGTTCTAGAAGTTATTTTTAGTTTATCCTGACCTAGCTGCTTTGCAATTTTGTTAAGAGCACTTTGATAAAGTAATTCAGCTGGATGTACAACTACACAGCAGAAACCGTAAAGCAGCATCATGTGTAACGAGAGAGATGGAACGAGTTACTGATAGAAGCTGTTGTCTCCATCTGTGGTATTCATCTCATTCTATGATCTTCTGGATAATGTTAAACAATCAAGTGTGATGAGCTGAAACAAGCCACTGATGTGAAAATAAACACTTGCCAAGGAAGATAAACCTTAGCTTTTGCTTTTGGCTGTCTCCTGTGTAAGGGCACGTCCCTGTCTTTGAGAACCTCAGTCCATTTTTGCAATGCAAAAGCAGTCTGAAATTCTTAATACAGAAAGCAGAGCCTTTTCTTCTTTCCCAGCTCCATTCCTGTAACTAGCTCAGGATGTTTAAAGATGGCATTTAGAGATCAATGTTAAGACAGTAATTTAGGCTGTTACTGATTCCCATATGGAACGTCACAGCTCAGATCTTGAAGTTGAAATATTTGGTCTTCCACTATTTAGCCATCGGCTTAGACACAATTTTAAAATCAGGCTGCCTGACCTTGGATCTCTGTTTGCCTTTGACGAATCCATCCGAGTGGCTTCAGGAAACAGCTGCCCATGAGCCTGGGTTTTGCCTTTCTGACCTCCTATGTGAAAGAGAACAGTGAGATGGGCCCAAATTCAGGTGCTTGCATAGCTATTGTGGCAACAACTTTGGTGGTTTAAAATTACTTTTTCTGATGTATCAGTGATGATAATGGTGACAGACTGAAGTGAAGCCTCTGCTTCAAGTTATGTCTTATATCAGACTGGCATCTTAGGTCTGCACTGAGGCACACAAAGCTGAGTGTCTTGGCAAGCTCATATCCACATTAATAATAAATCCTGATGACTCAATCACTTTGAAAAGAGTAATAAGAGCTGAAGCCTCCTTAGTGGAGGTAATCTGCTTTGCTTTGTTTCAGTGTAGCCAGACCACTGGGAAAAATTTCCTGTTTTACTCTGCTCTGTCTCTCATTATCAGTTCTGTATCTTTTAGAATAATTAATTATTTTGTTAGTCATTTTAAGAGCTAACCGCTTGCCCAGGAAGTCTGTGCCTTTTGGATTTATTTTTGTTCTAAGTGACTGCAGTCACCTGCTACTTATATGAATGATTAAAGTATTTAAGCCCCCCGAAGGAATTCTTTTTCTCTCTGTCACTGTCATTACATTCCAGCTGTGTGTAAATCCAGACAAACGCAATGTCACTTCATTAAAACAAATGCAATTGCTTAACAGTGAATAAAATAAACTTAACTGCATTCCTATTATAATGACAGCCGAGTCCTTTGAGTGGTATAAATAAGTGATGTCTGGAAAGCGAGGGAGACTGTAGTTGTAATAAGAGACTGCATTTACCAAAGCCTTGCAGCAGACTAAGTGTTGTGTAATAGTGCCTGATAGGCAGAGGTCCAAGATTGGAGTCTGCTCAGGACTTTGAGGTTCCAGAGAGTGCACGGGAGATGATGGCTGAGAAGCCTGAGCTGGGATATGAAGCAGATGAAGAAGACCGTACTAAAAACTACCTTGTCTCTGAGATGAAGTAATATGATGCAGCTATAGCATGCGCATGGGCATCACATTGACAGAGCTCAATAGAGCGCAAGAGATGAAGGGCTAAGACGCTAGGAGCGACAATGAAGGCACAGGCAGATGAGTACGACACTTTGGGAACCATCATTTATTTTATGAAGCGCTAAATGGATCTCATTCCACACTGCTAACCCTTCTGCAAACATTTTATAGGTAGAGGAGTATATTTTTATTTTTCTATTGCGTCAGCTTTTATTTCCTCCCAGATTGAATGCTACACTGTAGCAGGCACATATCTGTGCAAGAACTTGAACAACTAGCAGTGATGTGGTTCTTGGGGAAATGGCAAGGGACTGAATGACTTAGTAGTGTGTATCTACTTAGAATTGTTGCTAATTCCAAAAATAAGAAATCAGTGCAAATTGCACGACAGCACTGGCGAAGGTGTGCGTAGAGATAAAACATAAACACAGCCCGTGCCTTGAAGGCTGGCGGGTGAAGTGCAAAGCCCTGCAGTTTGTTTGCAGCCTGCTGAGGCTTATGATGATGGGTATCTTTGCCTCAAAAGGTAGCCAGGGGCTCTCTGTGGTATCAGCCTTCCTGTTTGCGATTCACTTCTGCAGGCGGCGGAAAGCCCCGCGTGTGACCTCGACAGCAGCTCCTCCCTGCCTCCCCTCTGCGACGTTCTCCATCCCCTCCGCAACCTTCGGCTGCGCCTGGCCCGGACCCAGAGCCTGGGAAAGACACGTGGCGCCTGCTCCCAGTAGCCCAACCATGGGCCCCACGGGCTGCCCTACGCTTCTGGGCTGCAATCGCTGCTTGCCAGCAGCAACACCTGCCTTGCAAGCTGCTGGGGAAGCCAGATTTCCCCAGGCTCAGGCAGGGCTGCTGCGGGGAGGGAGCGAGGTGTTGGCGGCTGAACAGAGCTCGTGTTCATGGACGGGCTGGTGCACAGGTCCTATGTCCGTCCTCCGCTCCCTGCCCGCGGCAGGAGGACGCGGCAGAGGCTGAGGCAGCCTGGGCTGCTGCACAGAGCCAGCCCTCGCTGTCACTCGAGAGTTTCCTCCTTTGGTTGTCAACCGGAAACTGAACGGGGGAACCGGCCTAGGCGGCAAAAAAAAGAAGTAAATAAATCAAGTTGTTTCACTCGGTTTCACCGTAATGGGTCCCTGTGCTCGCTGGCACCGAGGCCCAAGGGTGAGGGCGGCAGGGGTGAGCGCGCCCATCGCCTCCCGTCAGCTTCAGCCGCGCACGGAGCTGCCGCCTTCCGCTCATCCCGGGGCTCCGCACGGAAGGAGCCTCTCCCTCCCTCTGCCATCCAGGACACTGAGGGAAACACAGCTCTGAAGGGAGGTCTAGCGAGTTCCCCATAGCCCCCTCAACGGAGCCTGCAGCACCGGATTGAGGCATCATGATGGAGTCGGGGTTTGCTGCGATGCGCGTGATAGCAAAATATTCCATCTATTTTTCGCCCTCTTTCCAATTCAATCTATATTATTCAGCCCCTATTAAAACTTACAACAATTACTTATTAGTTGGTACCAAATAAAGATATTTTTCCCTTTTCCATATCATTCTTAACTTGACAGCATCATCCTTCAGCATTAGCTACCAGAGTGGAAATGAACACAGCGACAGCTTAGCTAGCCAGTCCTACACAGTGCAGTCCATCCAGGTGCCAATTTGCAACATGTCCAGAGTCTTGTGGAAGCGCTGCCACGTGTAGAGTTACATTTGTGACATATTTATTTAATGACAGACTTGCTAATCCAGTACCTGCTCTAGAGAATCAGAGACTACCTGGAAATCAATCAGCTCATGTCAGCTTCTTTCACAAGCCGGGATAGGGTGTCTAGGGAGTTTCTTCCTGGTCATTAACGCAGACAGATGGGTATAGTTTTAATTATGCATATTTCTGTTTATTTAGTTATCTGTTTTTAACATGGCTAATAAGCTTTAATACAAGCTTTTCTTCTGAGGCATGTAGAATTTTTTCGTCTGTTTGTCTCCAATGTGTTTAACTAAATACAAGCTTGTTTCTTTGCTGGGCTTGGAAACAAACTTCTGAAAAGCCAGGGGTTTCTGGGAGCCTGAGCTGCTGCCCAGTTAGGTGCAAAATTCACCTTCCAGCTAGAGCTGAATTTCCTCCTGTCCCTTCCGTGCATGTCCCCAGAGATAGATTTAGGGAGGTGATGGCTTGGAAAAAACCTGTCAGGGTTATCACCTTCTGGCCACATAGGTATGATGTGTATTTATCTCCTTGGATTTCAACAAAGCTGACTTGCTTTTGAAAACTCTGTTATTTATGTTGTTATGACTCCTCCCATAAGAGTCTCAGCAATAATAGGAGCTTCCTACGTTGCTGCTGTTCTATTTCACTGTCTATGTCACTGTCATGACAATATATTTATCTGTTGCAGAAATATGCCTTGGTTGTTTCTGGTCAAAGTAACTCCAGACAGAGGTTCTAGAAGTTGAGGTAACCAAAAGACACTGGGTATTTTTAAGGACACTGGTTTGGATTTAACATGTCTAAAAAAAAGTAACAATTCAGCGTGCTATCAATGACTAATATGGGGTTATATTTGGCCATCACTGGAGGGAGAGTCAGAATCCTTCAGCATGATTAATATCAATGTCTCTTTGTCATGTTTCTGGATGAAAAATAAAATGAGTATAAAAACTGACAGTGCAGCTTTAGCCTTAGCTGTAACTTCCCCGTTGGGGTTACCAGCCCCTCCTGTATTTCAGGTCCTTCCTGGGCACTTTCTTGGTTTGGCTTGAAAGACTTTACTTTTCAGGACTGCCACACCAGAAAGCTCTAGATTCTTAAATATTGAGGGTGTTTCTGCAACGGGAGATATCAGGAAAAAATAAGAAAAAAGAAAATAAAACTGTTCCTCAGCTAGAGGCCATCACTGTCATTATAAAGGGCACTGGCAACTGAAAAATTCCTGCCAATCTGACAAGTTGACAGGAACACGAGCTAGGAAATAAATCTACCTTGGCAGACGGCTGTTGGTGAATATTTAAATAGGTTAATAGTCAACATTAGAACCCTGAAACCAAATACAGGTTGGCAGCAGAAGAGAACAGGTAAATCTGATAGGTAAATTAAACTGTTAATTGTATTCCTCACTATTAGATTGTCAAAGCTGGAGCAAAAGAAGTAATAAACTATCTTTTCTCACACACTATTCTTCAAACTACAGCCTTTTCTGTCCAAAGAAGGAATTCTTCCCTGAATTTATGTATGCCACTACATAGCCAAATCCCATGTTCCTTTATTCAGCTAAAAGACACATTACCCGCTTCCCCCCCAAAAAAAAGATAGGAGAGTTCATAAAGGAAAAATCTATTAAATCTATTCAGAGTAAACAAACCAGATTTGTATCCATTTTGATTATAATTTGAGCATGTCCATAAATCTCAGTTTCTCTCATGTTTCTCCCAAAACGTCATGGGGAATTGCTGTTGTTTGACCACATGACAGATGGATGAGAACAGGCCTCTGGGAGGTGGTGTTCGTGCTGGTTTTACAGACTAGATTTGTTTCCTGAATGATGGAAGTAGCATTAATTCGACACCAAATCTGCAAAAACAGTAAAACTGGAAAAAGTAAAAAAGGGACAAAAGGAAAGCTCAGCTGCTGTGTAGATTACATAAACTCCGCTGCTAAGTGCTGTGCATGGCAGGTCACCTGGAATATCGCTTTGACGATACACCGAAGGGCTAGCTCAACTGGCACCAAAAAATTCACCTTCCTGAGCATCATTAAGAATATACCAACTGGACAACGCGCTTTATTCACATGGCGTGCAGGCACTGTAAGGCGGTATGTCTCCAGAGGGCTAACGCAGCTCAACAGCAACCATTGTATCTGCCTGCGTGCTCTGGCGGGAATCATTTTAGCAGCCTAGAACCCTGCTTGTCTCGAGAAAGGCTGCAGGGCTGCTCTGCTGCTCAGGTACACCGAAAACTTGGGGTTATGGAAAAAGGGCTATCTTCAGAGAACACGATGTTTTCATTCAGTATTGTTTCTCACATTTGGACCAGGATAAGAAGCAATAGATTCATCTTCTAGAGGTTGAGAAAAACTTTCTGGGAATACTGAGCTCTTGTCACTGTTTTCTAACACCAGCTGGATGAGTATCTGTCAGGAATACCTAGGTACAGCAGGCCTGTCTCGAGCAGGAGCAGCAGCCTGGAAGACCTGTCCCCATCCTTTTCTTCTAGAACAGGTAGCTGCTGAACTCACCACTGATGTCAGCATTATTGAAGTATTTGAATGTGTTTTTGTGGAACTATTGGAAAATCACCAAAATGAGCAAAACAACAGGGAACACAGCTGTTTAAAAACATGCAACACAAATGTTCATTTGGAATTTCTCCTCATCTAATAATATATATTTATTTGAGTACTATGCGCTGAGCTGTTGCCTTACATTTTAGCTTGGAGGTGTGTGATGCACCATGAAGTTTGTAAAATGTCAAGCAGTTGGTAAATTCATTATTCAAAATGCTTTACTGCTAACTATAATCTCATATTAGATTTGAAGTCATCATATAATTAATACCAGCAATAATATCACCATTATTGTGGTCTTATAGTCATAGTTGTGAAAGAAGCATGGTTTGTACAGAAGCATAGTATCTGTTATTAAATCATTCAATATAAATGGAAAAGTAGACATAATTATGAGTCCTTATTTCCATTGTGAGGCCTAAGATTTTGACTGCACATGTTCTTTTAGCCTCTGACCACGTTAAAAGCATCATGTCACCACGAGTTAGTTATGCAAAGCAAGGGAGTACCTAGTAGAGCTTTATAGATTTCACAGGAATAATTACCATAAATAGAGGTTTTAATTTAAAAAGACATTAACAGTGCTTGTGCTTTTTTTTTTCCAGATATAAGAAGGTGAACAAAAATAAAATGTTGGAGAATACTTGCAAGACTCCCACTCAGACCAATTTATAAATGTGTATATTCTCTGCCTAAGAATGATGTACATTTTAGCAAGAAATAGAAGTCATAATATGTCAAATGTACAAAAACTCATTCTTTCAGTATCTGCAAAGAATAACTTTGGTAATATTTATAGAGTAGAGAGAAATCTCCTGTGGCCTCGCACTGTTCCCACTCAAGTAAATGAAAAGCCTGCTATCAATTTCAGTGGGACAATTTCACAAATATTTTAGAAATTAGGTTTATGTAATGAATTAATTAAATAAAATTAGACATAATTGGTAGACAAAGAAATGAAATGGATAAATTAATATGCTATGAACCACTCTAATGCTTATCTGCTATTTTGCACTTTTATGAATACTCAACGGCATATACAGTTCAATACAAGAAACTTTTCTATTAAAAAAAAATGGAAAATGATTGCTGCAAGATGAGTTAATTGACATGTGTAGGTTTTTTTAAAAGTTTTAGGAGATGTTTATGTAGCTGGTAAAGCCAAAGCATTTCCTGGACATACATCAAAACGCAGATATAATCACTCACTTGCTCTCTATCCCTTGTTTTTTTTTGGTTTGGTGGCTTTTTTTGGGTTTTTTTTTTTTTTTTTTTTGAGCCTAACATCTAAACCTTTATAGGATCCTGACCCTCTGGGCCATTTTCAATGAAAACATCTCTCATTAGACCAATGGCACAAATCCAAGGGTAAAAGCAGAAACAGGGTCAGGTTGCCCACAGAGAAATCAGTGCTCCAAAGCTAAAACTGCTTTTATTTCCAACCAGCTCATTTACAGCTACCTTAGGTATCTTTTGGCTACTTCAAATTATGCATCATAGGCATCGAAATGCTCCTGACATTAATAATACAGTCAAAACAACTGCTATCCAATGAACCACAGAGTCATAATGTTTACAAACCTCTAGACCTGTGCTGATAGTTACTTCAGCACAGGTACTCAGTGGGCCTTAATACCTTGTACCATCCACCATCAACACAGCGGTAGCATCAGACAGTACCTGCGCTGCAGTCAACCACACAGTATCACTGGGAAGAAAGGCACGATTCAGAAATGGGTCTCTCAGCACATTAGAGCCATTAGCACCTAGAAGCTTATGTTTTCAGGAAAAGACTGGGGATGAGAAGGGGAAATAAAAATATCCCGGGAAATCACCAAATATGTGAGATTTGCAGATCTACAGCTGCAGCAGGCCTAAATGGAGAAAGTGAGACGGCAGAAAAAGGATTAGGATTAGGAATGCTTATATACTTATATAACGTTTGTTCTAAATTTGATTACAGTACTCAGTAAAATGAGTACTTGGTATTCATCATGTACAGCAAAAAAAAAAAATCGCGTGTGAGAATAATATTTTACATCTCCAATAATAATTAGGATTCAGCTGTAAAATGCTTTAATTATGTTATTCAACCAATATTTTGCTGCATTTTGAAGCTATAAAGCACTGTAGGAATTTCAGAAGTAGCAGCCATATGTTTCTTTGTTTCATATGGCTGCTGTAACACCAGCTGTCGTATTCATAGCTATTTTCTGCAGAGCTCACAAACATCCCTCCACAGTAGATGTAATATTGTACTCTATTTCTGGACCAGTATACCACAAATGAGTTTTTAAAAGTAACTTCAAATTTTGAGTATCTGGCTTCAGATTTATCAAGTTTAAGAAGTGTGAAACAATTCCTGTAGTTTTATCCAAGCTATGAATGGTTTTGAAGTTTGATTTTTAAATTATAGAAAGACTTTTGAAACTATGTGCCTGAGGCATTTTCTTGAGCTCGGCCACAAGTGAAATGCAGAGGTCTTGTAATATTAATAGTAGTCTGACCTGTCATTAGACTACAAAAATATTTAAAGCTGGCTTGTTATGTTAAATAAAATTTGTGCTAAAATCATTTCTTAATTATGTCACTCTGTCCTAAAGGCCTGCAAAGTCTCCTTACCCAAGAGCAGTATGTCATATTAACCACACTATAATGGGTTGACCCCAGAATCATGAGCCAGAAAAGAAAAACCAAAACAGCTTATGGTGGTTGTTATTCTAAACTGACAGCATGGGAAATTGCAGGTGCTGATGTGAGTCACTTATAACTTCTGAAGTGTCAAATACTTTACTGTAAACATTGTACTGCAGGGAAGTATTTTTGCCAACTTCTGTTTGGCAAAAGGGGTAATAAACCCCTTTTTCTGTGTAAAATGCATCTCTGTTAGGAAAAAAAAAGCAGCTTTTACAGCTGTGCTGATGAACAGATTCTAACATTGAGCAAGCACAAGCTAGCGATCATATCTTCATCTGCTAGACCCTCTCATGACGGTTGATATATCTGAAATGTGCATTCATGGTCAACATTGGCAAAGATCTTTTGTGTTGTCCTTTACAGCCCAAGGGGACTGGATCAGTTTTAGATGAAACCTTTTCTTTGTATCTCAAAGCTGTCACTCCTTTCTCTGCTGTGGCTGCTGAGGTGTTTCCTTGACCCCAGATACACTTGCAGCCCTGTACTTTGCAATGGGCATTTCTCAGCATGGGAGTAAATGAAATCCTTTAAGGCACCTCTATCAAGCAGGTGGAGTTAGAGTCACTGTCCATCAGTTTAACCTCTTGAACACTTGAGAAGGGCTCAAACTCCCTTGTTTTGGGCAATATCCTCTCACTTACCATGGATGTGCATGCTGTAAAGTTGGGGAGGTGGTGGAGGACACAGAATTAAGGTGCTCCCAAATTGTTTTGCATTGGCTGAGCTGAGAGAAGTGAGCTGCCTGTGTAACAACCCATTGCAATGTTAATATCCCCAGGGACCCAAGTCAGCTTTTCAGTATTCAAGCTGGCTAAGACATAGCCTACAACATCACATGGACCTTGAGGAACATCCACAGTGCAGGTTTAGTATAGTATAGGGATAGGTAAGCTGGCCAACTATGAACTAACTTTGAATGAGCTAACTCTGATATTGCAGCAATACAGTTATGACAGGAGTGCATCGTATCTAAACCCCATTGAGATTGAGAAACAAGGCTTTTTTTCCTGTATGTGAATAGTAAGGTCTGGGGAAAAAAAACACACACATACACAAAAAAGGTATCAAAACCAGTAGTTTGCACATTTTCCCCTGGAGAGAGAGGAGACGGAGTCTTGATGTGTTTGACATCGAGGCTCCATGACTTGGAGCTCCAATGAGCCCTGCCATGAAAAGGCACTGGTGACAGGATTACTAGAGCACCGAGCAATAGCCATATCACTAGGTTCATTTGAAATTGGTTTTGAAGGATCTCATACGAATTTCTTGCACTACAATGGGCAAGACCCTAGACCTCTAGCAAGCTCTGTACATGCAGATGTTTGCTAACAGGGAAGAGCACCTTATTCAGCTTTGTTTTTAAAGAACAGCTGAGGCCTTAGTGGTCACAACTGGCAGACTAGGCAGACAAAAACTGAAGAATGGTTTTGTTATTATAGAAGTTTTAATTGTCTAGTCTCTGTTTGCTCACAATACATTCATTTCTACAAATTTCCTTAGTGCTAGTCATAGCAAATAAAGCAAAGAGGAGCACGTGTGTAACATGGGACAGAAGCTGAAGCTTTGCATTATAAACAGAGCGTTCAAGTGAAAAGAAAAATACAGTAATAGCAAGACAAGGTTTTAAGTCAGGATGCAGCTTATGGTACCTAAGAGAACAGATAACAAGAAGAAATATTACAATAACGCACTATTACCTAAATCCAGTAACACTCTAGGAAATGCCACTCTTTAGACTATCCATCCTGTAATTTAATCTGATCTTATTGCTTATAGGGCCCAAAAATAGAATAACAAATTATGCACAAGGTTTTCCTTTCAAGCACTCTGCTCACTTTCTAAGGGCCTTTGCCTTTTCCCCGAAGATTGGTTGCTCTGGGCTAGAACCGGCATGTGTGTTTAGATGAAGGGCCTTGTGACTGAAAATCAGCCGCCTGATTATCTGTGTAATTGGTGCTTCAGCCAGTAATTGAATGTCTGTGGAATAAAGCTGCCTTGGAGAAACTCCGTATCTCTCAGGCAGATCTTTTTCTCTGTGGATTAGAAACAAAACGGGTGTTTTTACAGCTAGTGTACAGTTTTAATTAGCACCATAGTTACCAAAGTAAATATTGTATAGTTTAAAACACCCATTTAAAGAAATGGCAAAATCATTAAATGCAAAATAACGGAAGGAATTTTTCCACTGGGAAAACAATGAACTGGAGGGAGCTACTACTTCCTGCTACCTACATCCTGCTCTGCTCCTCTTAGGCTTCACTCTTTTTTCTCTTTGGACGTGCAGGACACAGGGGCTCAGCTCTGTCTGCAGCGTGAGACCGGGGCGCTCTCAGGCGCACTGAGCAGCGACCGGGGATACCGCCGCTGCCCGGGTGACTTGGCACGGCAGGGCTGCAGCTCCACTGCACTTCCAAGCTTCCAGAAACAGGAGTGATGTAGGAGGTTCTTCCTCCTCAGTGAAGAAAATGAACGGGAAGCCCCAATTAACAAAAACTGATTTGATGCTTGCGTGTTCAGGCAAGGATTCTGTGATTATTAATGCTTTCATTTATAAACCTAAAAGTGGTATCATCAATTATGTAAGAACTACTTATGCATAGATAATTAAAAACCTGAAGAACCTGATATTTAAGTGTGTGCTTTTATGTTAGTGTGGACATTTTTATATTAGACAAAATTTTTGTCCTTCTTTTACTATACAAGCATCTAAAAACATTCTCTTCAAGGATGCTTAATGGGAAAGCTTGGAGTTTGATTAATAAACCCTTTTCGATGGGTTAAGCTTAAACTTCATATTAGAAGGTAACATTCCTCTGCAGTTGCTATTTTTTCTCTCTATAGGCCAGCTGAGTTAAATTTCAAGGTGATACTTTAAAGTGAGATCCCTGGTTTGGGAATCTCCACCCTTAGGACATCTGAGCTTTTACTTTACAAGTGCCAGAGTATCACTGGCTCCTGTGGACCATATATAACTTGGGTATCTAAACGTGACTGCATTTATTCTTGGAGTAATTTTTGCTATAAACCTTATTCTGCTTGTTTTTCCCTTTTGAGAACTATTTGCCTCTCAAGAATGACATGAAACTTCTTAAATGATTAATGCAGACTTTTGTACAAGTTAAGAGGTTCACTAGAAGGAACACTAGAAAGAATGTTACACAAGAATATGATCCCAGTTGAGTCTTGCTCTATCTTAGAAAAAAAATTCAAGTGTTCAGAGCTTTCCGTGACACATAGCAAAATAATTGCAACCTACCGATATGCTTCTGTCCACTAAAATACGAACTCTTTAAAGCAAAAAACCCAAAACCAACAGCACAAAAAAAACACTATATATATATACACATTAGAAGGCTCTGATCATTTGTAACTTGCTTTCAAGCTCTGTCTGGTGAGTTAGTACTACTACAGAAATGTGGAAATGTGAAGTGCAGAGTACATTTACGTAACAGATTGCAAGCAGCTAAAATACAGGCTTGCATAAAGTGCAACTCATAGTTGAATTTGGCAAGGACACAGTGACTAATACACTTGCACTCCTGAGGAATGGCACGTCAATTTTAGTGTCTAGTGGTCAGGACCCCATTTTACATCTTATCAGAAAGGAAGAGCACAAGGATGCTGATCGTATCAGTTAAGCTGCTGGCTTAAAACCACTCTCCAGGCAACATGCCATAGCTATGAAATCACTCTGTTATTTTAGACTTCACATTAAATCAATAGAGTAGTGCAAGCTGTTTGAAGCTCGGCTTTGATGTATTTAAATGTTTTAAAATAATGCCTAGCATTTAATACAGATGTTTGCTAACATTAAGATCCTAAGTGCATGACAAAAATAGCCTTCTTTCTTACTGCTTCAGGGGTATTTGTCTAATTAAATTCCTATGCTTAAACCATCAGCATTCACCACAAGATTCAGTTGTTCAGATAATGTCATCTACCTTAAATGCTGAATTATGTCTACATTTCCAACTGAAGACTAAAGACTACAGTAGCTCTATGACAAATGCAATTGTGACTTATTGCTGTATAGGATAATTGCCTGGAAATGAATGGGAGCAGCAGGAACAGCATTCAGGTCTTTATACTCAAAAAGACTTGTCTTTTAAGTCAGTGTCAAAGTTGTCATTTATTTCACTGACAACAGTATCTGGTCTTTATTGCTGAAAATAATCCCCTTTAATTTTGAGCCACATAGGGCTAGAAGTTGCAGACACCAATTGGTGTTTGTGTTTGAAGATGGACACTATTTTGTTTTTACAAGTAGTGTCTGTTTTGAGGGCAAAATGGAAGGTTTCAGAGCACTCACCTATCATCAAAGCATTACAGACCCTT
Organism: Eudromia elegans; assembly: GCA_003342815.1. Taxonomy (NCBI): domain Eukaryota; kingdom Metazoa; phylum Chordata; class Aves; order Tinamiformes; family Tinamidae; genus Eudromia; species Eudromia elegans. The sequence continues at coordinate 9,398,702 of PTEX01000002.1, forward strand.
TCCAAAGTCTTTATTGTGGCATCACAACATGCTGTGCATGTTTTGCATTTTTTTTTTAAATTATGAGAAAACAAGGATAAAAATAAAGCACTGCAGCTGCTAAGTGGCTTTTACATCTGATTAAACCCTGGAATGGAGCTCCAGTCTGAGTGGCCCTGTAGTGGAGCACCCGTGAGGGATGCACGTACCATGATGGGGGCTCTGGGGTGTCTGTGTGTGTAGTATTTCCAATGGACAAAATTATAGAATCAGCGAATGGTTGAGGTTGGAAGGGACCTCTAGAGATCCTCTCATGCAACCCCCTGTGTGTGCAGAGCCCATCGCACAACATGGCATTCAAGTGTGTTTTGAGTTATCTCCAAAGGAGTCAACCAATCTGGGCAGCCCCATGCACCGCTGCCCGCCTAACAAATCAGTACAAAATCAGCACCAGACCCCGTGGTAGAAGGCCTGAGTTCAAGCCCTTGGGCCCTTCACAGTTTTTGCACCCAGGAGGGGAGCCTACGGCAGAGGATGAACCAGAACCAGCTCTCCCCACAGCGAGGCCTAAAAGCGGGTAGGGCCTGGGTTCTCTGCAGCATCCGTGTCACTGGTGGCAACCAGAGAAGAGCTGCGAGACCCTCCACGCTCCTGTCCCCTCTTGCCTCCCCCGCCCCTTACATCCACCGCCGGCCGTTCCCCGCTTCCCCCTGGCGCAGCCATGGCCGCCTCCCCCTTCTCCCCGCCTGCCCGCGCGCAGTCGCGTCACTTCCGGGGGCGGGCCCGCAGCGCCGCGCGCCGCGGGGGGACGGCGGGGCCCTGTGATGGCGGCTGCGGGGCGCCGGCAGCCGCGGCGGCTCGGGGCGCCGGCGGGGAGGCGCCGCCGCACCTAACTCGGCGTGGGGCCCCGCGCCATGGCGGCGAGCCGCGGCGGGCGGTGGGCCTGAGGCGGCGGCGGGAGAGCGCGGCACCGCATCGCCCGGCGGACCCGCGGCGGGGCCGCCACCCGCGGCGCCGGGCATGTTGCGCTGGGTCCGCCAGCAGCTGGTAGGTCACCCCCCGCCGGGCCCTTCCTCCTCATCTTCCTCCTCCTCCTTCCTCCGCTTCTCCCCGCGGCCCCCCCGCTGTCGCCGCGGGGTCCCCGGGGAGGACGGGCGCGGCCCTCGCCGGGGCTCCCTGTCCATTTCCAGCAGCTCCCATTTTTTTTCCTGCTGTCATTTATTTAGTTTCCTGTTGGTGATTGTTTTCCTGTTGTTATTTATTTATTTTCCTGCCTTGAAGCTAAGTTGGCGTGGAGGGAAGCGTGGCGCCTTACCTGTGGCGTCCCTGGGAAGGGCTCCGCACACTTGTTTTTCCCAAGGGAATGACGGTACCTTTTTATTTTGTCACACCGTGGACCGGCCCTTCTGGGGTTTGGCAGCTCTTCCTCCTTTCCGTTGCGAAACCCTCCCGTCTTCTCCACCTAACGCGTGTCCGGCTGCCATCCCTCCACCTGAGGCCTCCGGAGGAGGTGCCAGGACTGGAAATGCCCTGGGAATGCGGCACCATCCTCTGTGCGAGACTTTTCAGAGGGAAAACCGGTTGCAAAATGCTGCACTGACAAGGTTGATCGCTCCAAATAAGCAGCACATAAGGGGCTCGCCGTGCTGTGCGAGACGGCGATAACTGCAATATCTATGGGCATATATAGAGTTTGGCTGCTTTGATGGAGACATTGGCCATTTTCCTGCCCCTTCCAGCATTGTTTTTCTTGCAAGCTTGCAGGAGAAATTACTTCCAAACCCTCCACTCACAGATTTATCTTTTTTCCATTTGTTGCTGTTATCGTAAATTACAGGTTGCCTTATGTAGATTTCCATGTTCTGATTTGTAGACCTTTTTTTCCTGTTAATGTTTTACCTTGTTACTTTTTTTTTTAACAAAGAGGGTTTTTTTTCTACCTCTTTTGCATCCGTTTTTAAAAAAGTGATTCCTTTCCTTGTTTTCCTTCTTTCTTTCTTTCTTTCTTTCTTTCTTTCTTTCTTTCTTTCTTTTCTTCCATTATTGCGTTTTGTGCAGCCCAAAGCCAAGCTAAGCCTGCTTTTATGAACTGTTCTGTTGGAGGATTTTAAAACTAGCTTATGGTCTTGTGATTACCTAATATATTTTTTAAGATCTGCATCTGAAGCACAGAGCTTGTAGCGGTGGTGTCAGTGCCAGCCTGACAGTACTGACTAGTCTGGTGTGAGGCTAGAGATTATTGACCTGGAAAGTAATTTTTCTAACTGCACTCTTTTGGTTTGTTATAGTCACATTCATGTTTTCTAGACTAAAGACTGTTTGGGGTAACATAGATTTGTTTCTTTTTTTTTTTTTTCCATCCATGACGATGGCTTAAGGTTTGTAAATGCTGCTTTTAAAGCAGTTTTATGTTGTTTTCTGTAGTTTAGATAGGAGAGGTGCATCACTGCTAGGAATTGTGTATCAAACATGATTACTTTTCTTTATGTAAGTGTACTGACCAGCTTTCCAGAGATCTGTTTGCCATTAATAAAAATTAAGGACTTAGCCTGGTAGAAGATGAGCAACAAACTTGGCCACAGGAGGATTTTTTTTTAAAGGAAATTGTTCGACAGGAAAATAACTGCTTAAAATTTGTCCTTGCACTAGTATGGAAGTGAAGGATTGGTATTAAAATGGATGATAATAAGGCAAGATGCTTGAAAAGAATTTAAATATGTAACAAAATGTTTAGAAATGTTATTCTTTCTATGAACCTCAGCATTTCAGTTTTTAACGCCTTTGTTGCTCCATGGCTCATTAACTTGAAAGGTGGCTTAGGAGAGGTTCCACAGTGCTTGATTTCGTCCGAGGCACACCCAGACACCTCAGCCTTTTGTGCAATGAACGGTCTAATTTAGATCATACCATATGTTTGTCTTAATATGACTGTGATGCTTAGTTTGTTTTCTAAAGGAATGTGAAAGAGCCAAGCAGCTGGGGAAAGGTGCTGAGAAAATAATCTATGCACAGAAAGAAGAGTGGGGTGCCATAAATTAGTTTGGTTTTGGTGTAGGTGGCTGTGGAGTTTCAGAAATTCAGAGACCACTTTATCAAAGGATAGCAAAAATTGTATTTAATTTATGTCCAATAGGGCATAGGGCTCAGAGTCCCCTACGGTTTGTATTTTTTACCTGTATTGGATGCAGCAACAGAGCTTGAAAAAATGTTCCCTTCCAGATGGAAGGGTTTGAACTAAGCATGTATGTGGAAGTTTGATTTGTGTGGGATGTTATAGTAATACAAAAGAAAAAACGTTGCTGTGAAAAAATGTTGGGAAATAATAAGGTATTGGGGGAGGAGGGAGGGACTGGCATTTTGGTGAAGGCATTTGTAAGTAGTTGTTAAGTACTGTCTGTACAAAAGTTTTGCAACATTTTGTTTGTTTAAAAGGCCAAACATTTGTATATTAGTTAATGAGATTGTCATAAACTTGCATGCTTGAGAACTTGTGTTTTCCAGAGTTGTCAAATGTCGGGGAAAAAGAAGCGGGTAGCCATAAAAGTAGGCAATCTAGATGATTTCAGCTAGGTTCTAAGTGGTGACTTTGCTCTGCTTATATTCTGCAAAGGTCTGTGCATGCCTGTATGCCATGTAAAGGAATGGTTAGTTCTCTGAAAATAGAAGGTAGGCTGAGAGTATGAGCCTTCATACATTGCTATTATTGTCTTACAAAACAAATTTCTAACAAAGTATCCTTTAACTTATTTACTGTATAAAAACATAGTGATATTAAGACTGTTACTTATAAGCAATTCCCATATAGACATTGAAGAGTAGCATTGTCAGTTTGTTCTGATATGTTGGCATGTACCAATTAACCGCCCCACACACACATATTTTCAGTTTTTGTTCATCTAAAGCTGTCTTATACTAACTGTAGGTAGCAGGTAAGTCACTGGCAATGTGCAACTTGTTAGCAGTTAGAAGTACCCAAGTTTTAGTAAGGAAAAAGGAAAGGCAGAGATAAAATGAGATACAATAAATTCCTTTAAAAATGAATAAAATATTTTTGAGGCAAGCATCGAACAAAAAGGATGCTTGAATTCTAGTCCTGTTATCCTGAGGTCTCAGCAAGGCACTAGGCCTGTCGATTTGTTTAGTGTTGCATAACACCACAGGCACAGCCAACTCTGCTTAAAAAAAAAAAAGGAGCTAAGTAAACAACAGTTGATAGGAAGCATCACTAATACATAAAACAGTACAGTACATTTTATCTACATTTCCTTTCCAAACATAATAAATATATTTGATTGCAAAAAAAGCAGTCAACAATCATTTGCAGTACATTAAATGTAGAACTGTAGTTTTGTTGTGACATTTTCAAGTATGTAGAGTGAAAATTGCCGTTGGCTTCACTAATGATATTGAAACTTTGTATAATTGGTCTGAGAGCTTAAGAGCATGTGTGTGACTTCAATTTTCCTTTTCTATAATGTGACAGATATCAGCAACCTGTTACTTTCTCATTATGTAGCAGACTGTTAAGTTTTTTAATGATATAACTTTGCCCTGTTTGTAGGGTAGTTAATTAACTTTGTGTATATCTAAGTTGATTATCTATTACAAGATGCTCTTTAACACATGTAAGGTGTAAATATAATGGAGCTAATGCAGTTAAGTGTGTTACAGGTCTTGAATTGTTAATTGTGAGAGGAAAAATAGATGAAAATATACTCCTGGGTAAGGCCAAAACCACTTTTTTTGTCTGCCAGCAAACAGCTTTTAGTTAGTGACCTATATAAAAATATTCTCCATCAGAGTTATTTTCTGTTATATTGTCCTGCAATTTGAGCCTTCTCTTTGCAAGTAAGGAGTTTATTAGGAAATGAAATTTTCCATATAATTGTTTTTGAATGGCTTTGCAGCAGAGTATTGCTGTAGTTCTGTTGATCCAGTTACTCAATGTCAGTACAAAACGTGAGTAAAATATAGCATTTTCAACCCCTGATGACTCTGTATAACTTCGATAGATTTATGACTGTGTTTGGACTGCATTTATGTTCTGATGAGAACATTATGGAACTGAAAGGCTATACTAGTGATATTAACAGGAAAGTAATGAAAACTTTGCCTGGAAAGGAGGTCTTTATTATATCATCTTAGCTGCCTAATTTTGAATTCTCTGACTTTTCTATAATGAGGAAGGTTGTTGGGGTTTCCCTTCTGGTTGCTGTTGCATAGATTTTGAGATTGTCAATCTATTACCAGCATAATGATTTACAGAAGATATTTCATGAGGAAAAATGTAAGAGCTACCTGGATGACCTCTCTTTTTCAAAAGACAATCCAAGGACAGCAGAATTATGCTGTGTTTGGCAGAGTATCTTGTTCCTACATTTTGAGAAATTTCCTGTTGTGCATTGACGACAACTTTTACACTGTGCAAAGCATGTGTCTCTAATACTTAACTAGAAGTCAAAGACAAAATGTACAGACTGTTTTATCACGGGAAGATTCATGGTTCATGAGAAACCCTTCAGGTTGGGAGGGACCTCCGGAGGTTGCCTAGTCTAAAGTGTCTAAATAACCTGCACTCAAAGACAGTCATGGGGATATTTTTCTGCTTGATCTGTTTCCTTCAAGAACAACATCTGTGGGAGGGTTTCTGTTCATCATTTGGATAGTTTCTAATGAAAACATTGTTAGTAAAAGGAATGTCCTCAAACAGATTAGCAGTAGATTAGTACTTTTTTTATTTCCAGATGTTAGCATCTCTAAGGCATGCTGAGAGAAATGAATGGAGTTCTGTAAGTAACTTGCAGTTATCTATATTCTGAACGAGGTGGAAAATGTTTAATACTGCAAGTGTGTTTCATTTTTTTATACTTACTTTCTTTTTATATTCTGCAACTGCTAAGGACTGATACTTATGCCGTACAGTTTGTTCCAAAGCGTGCAGGACCTGGCGCTATTTTCAGCCAGCTGTCTGTTTCATACAGGAGCTTCCGCTCTGTCCTGTGTATAATTTTTAAATCTTATCTCATAAAAATTAAACTCGGCTTTCGAAAACTGCCTGGCAAAACAGTGTGAAGTATAGCTGGCTTGATTAGATTGTATTTGTTTAGAAGGTGTTTTAAAAATAGTAAGATTTGGGTTGGCAAGAAGTGTTGCCTTGCTTTGAGATTAGGTTATTTGACTCTTCCCATCTTGTATTTTTTGTAGTTGTGAACCTTTTATAAGCAACAGGGTTTTTCTTATTGTGCCAAGCTTCTACTTGTCAAAGATAATAATGTGACCGTTTGATTGACTATAGAGTATTTCTGCACTACATTCGTTAATAGCTACTGTCTATTTATGTTTTTACTACTCAAGGGAAGAAAGAATATTATTTTGTTGACACAGATTTTTCAGGCATCCTGCTTATTTTGGGGTTCAGTGGGTGTTGGAAGGAAGGATCTGGATTGATGTCTGGTCTCTGAACTCGTATCAAAAGATGAAGTTTCTAATCTAGGCCAAATACACATGTGCTGAATTTAAATATGAAGCATCTCTTTTTTTCTAGTCTTCAGTGAGCGGATTGAGTTCAATAAAATATGTTTTTGCCTTCTAATAGAATAGAGAGAGAAAGAAGTTTTGAGTTAAAATTCTGAGCATGTGTTAAATTTCATTTATAATATTGTGACTTGTCTTTCAGTAGTGTTGTGTGATTTGTTTTACCATCTTGTGGAGTCCTCTGTACTTATGACTGTATTAAGTTCTGTTACCTTTTGTCATAGGGAAAAGGTATTTACAACATACCTTTAAAAAGTCCTTTAATTGCTTGCAGAGAGACTTTTTAAAAGCCATCAGATAAGAACTGCAGCAAAATAGATATGACAGAGTGCTTCTGTAAACACGAGGTCATCTCTTCCAGCAAAACATAGGTGGCTTATTTGAAGCTCGACGTCATTATTTTGTAGAAATCCTGTTTCTTCTGCCTCCTGTTGAAAAGCACTTAGCAACTACAACTATACTGTAATTTAAAAGACAAAACTCCATGATTCTTAAGAGGATTTCTTTTATTATTATTCTTGGTTATTTTGAGAATAAATGTAGATTTGTGAAAGGGAAACTTTTCTATAAATGGGATGAGAAAGATAATGATTTAGACAAACAACAATCTTCTTGGTTTTCAGCCTTACTATTTTACCACAAAATACGTATTTTAAATGGTTTATACCAAAAAGTATATTTGGATATATTCTGTTAAATTTTGTTAGTTTTTTATATAGGAGTCTTTTTTTTAAAAAAAAAAAAAAAAAAAGTCCTGAATGGCTTTGCAGTGTAGTTTGGGAACCATTCACTGTTTCATTGACATTAGGAATTGTTTTTTAGAATCTGAAAGTTCATTAAATTGCTCTCCTTATTACAACTGAAGACACATCTATTGCAAAGTTTCTTTTCTGACTGTCTTGTGCTAATTGCTTTATGGAGTGTATATTTGATTCTTGATAGAAGTCTTCTGCACTGATTTTTCTCTTCTTTAGTGGTTTCCTAATTCCTTGCTTGTTACTAACACATTTTTTCCCTTTACTGCAGAATGGACAGGCACTAATTTAGCTTGCTATTATAGCCACGTAGCACAGAATATGTGGTTAAAACTCTTTGCTGATACTGGAAGTGGATTGTGCCTTATCAGTCCTTGGGAGAGCTGTGTTCAAATACAGGCTTGCCTACTCAGCTTGCTTTTTCTGGCCGTTTATATTATAAGGGCAGTAGGTTTGGAAATCTGTTACCACTTTAGGCCAGTTTAGCTTGGGGTGTGTGTTTTGGGTTGTTTCGTAGATAAATGAGGAGTAGATATTTCTCTAAATTATTTTTGTCAACAGCTGATTGGCTGTTTAACAAAATAAGGTAATATAGGTGATCTTGAGCTGACTCTTACCAGGACGTTATTCCAGGCATCAACCTGACTTTTCCAAATGCAGTAGTATGTATTATTGTTTTAACCGTGTGAAAATAATCTCTCTTCGTGATTTCTTGGGCCTTGTTTCCTACAGTGTTTTTATTTCAATCAAAATAATATTGTTTATTTATAGTGATATGAGGAGGTTAAGGAGACATGATTTGTTGTCAGGTATGCTAAACAACTGTAGATGCACGAAGCTGAAAAAGGAAGTGGCAATTGCAAGTCTCTTAGTACTGCCATAAAGAAATGAAACTGTTCTTAAAAAGAGGAAGGACAATTTGCATGACACTATATAAATCTTAGGATGCCTAAGGTGCTTTACTAATTCTGCAGCTAATTCACTGTTCAAAACTGCTTCAAGAAAGGCTGTTTCTTTCTTCATGCTAATCTTTGGTATAACAAATATTGCTTGACTGCTGCCCAGTTATATGAGTGAAAGAATTTTTGAGTGCAAATTTACAGACTTTTGAAAATGTATATTGTTTGTGAATCATATCTGACAAAGGGGAAATGATTCCATGTATTTTTTTTTAAAAAAAATCCAAGACCTACCTACATTTCCAAAAAACATCTATCATCAAAATGTAACTTTGAAGCTGTGTAATAACAGTTTTTTGGGCTATCTGCCATGAAATATGTTCTGTTTCTGCAGCCAGGGTTGAAGTTGGTCACCTCCCCAAGGCATAAGGCTTCCTGTTGTTGTCTTTTCTTGTTTCTTTATTAATATTATTACCTAGTATGTGGGCTTTCTGAGGAACAGTTACTTTCCATAGTAGTGTTTAATGTGGTTTTTGAGAAGAGGAGGAAGTTCTTGTTGAGACTTCCTTCTTTCAAAGCCCTTTCACTAAAAACTAGTTATGCAGCAGAAACTCTTCTAGCTAATAATAATTTTGCCCTTGTCCCTGGAAGATGTGTGAATGGTGAGCAGGAAACACTATGAGGTTCTGATGAAGTAGTTGTAGTAAGGAATAAGTAGTTGTGTACAACTGTACTTCTGTACTACACCCTTGCATTGTAGTGCCAAGTTATTGTGATGACCATACAATTAGTTGGTTTGGGGAACCAATTCCTTTTAAAAAAGTAACCTGGGAAAATGGTAGTTTTGTTATGAAGTTGATGACCTGTTCATATAAGTAGATAACAGTTTACTAGAACAGCTTATTTTTTTTGAAAGATATCAGTGAGAACTATGAGTCTTTATGTAAGACGGAAAACTTAGTTTCAGAGTATTCTTCTCAGGCTGTGTAGCTGCAGAAGCCTTCTGACAAGGCAGGTTATCCTAGGTTTGCAACCAAGTTCAATAATGACATTAGAAATAAACAAAGAAGCTTCTTAAAAGAGCTAGTAGGAGATAGTTGTTTCCTACATATCTTTAATAACTTGCATATAAGTACTATGCGCAGTGCTTTTGCTGGACAGGGATTTGGGCTACAGCTCAGTCCTGTTACAGGAGCAGGGTTAGTGACTAGCATGTAGTTATAGAAAAGGTTAAGTGACTTAATTGTTGAAGAGGTGAAATTCCTTTAAATTCAACTTCTGCATAGAATTCTTCTTGAAGAGATGTATAATTAATACTTCTGTGGAAGATGTGCTCGTTTGCAGCACCACCAGATAATTACATAATGACAGCGTTATTGGATAATTCGAATTGATCTGTCATAGTCACAGAAATAGGACTTGTGGGATCAGGGTTTCGCTCCCAGCTCTGCCAATTATTTGCCACCTTTACTGCGGTTGAGGTTGTCAAGGATGTGTCCTTTTCCAGCTAAACCTCTGATACCTACAGAGGTTCTTGTCCTCAGCCTACCCTGTTTGTGCCTCACTATCTCCATAGGTCTATTGGTTGAGCTGCTTTTGCACGTTCTCCCTCATCCCTCTCAGTGAAACCGATTTAAATATGTGTAGGCTGCTGTTTTAAGCTTGCTTAGCCACCAACTGAAGCTGTAAATCCTATGGCCCAAGATTCTGAATCAGCAAATGTATTCCTCTCTTTTAATCAGTTCAGTCTATTCTGCTAGAAATATTCTCTGATAGAGATACTTGTGTAGGTAGGTTTTATGGTTGTATTGTGCTTTTTACTCTTTGTCATAAACATGTCATAAAACATCAGAATACTGTTAGTTGCTTTTTTTTCCTTTCTTCTTCCTTTCTACCCCTGCTTTTGTCTGTTTTAGAATAGTGGTTTTTTGTTGTTTTGTTTTGGTTTTTTTCCCCCAGCCTGGAAAATATAACTTTCTGAATTGAAGAGGTATGTGGCCAGGCATTTATGAGGGCTGAGTATCTTTTTCTGAGTTAGGAAGGAGCCGTTTACTTCACCTTACTTCTTTTCTTACCTGCAAGATATCAACCATACTTCTCCTAGAAATGCTCTTCTCTTTTAAATACAGTCAGTGCTCAACAGGCATATCTTTTTTCATCTTAACTTCATGTTTCCTCCCCCCCCCCCCTTTTTTTTTTCCAAAGTTGTGAACCACTCATTACTTTTGTTCTTGGCTTCCCATATATTTTTCCATTTTTTTTTTCTCTTATCTACTCCTCTATCTCCTTGTTCCATTCTTATCTCTAAGCAGGCTTTCATACTAGAGCATGTGATTAGAGCAGCGTCCCAGTATTTGTCATCTAAAACCTTGTTCTCCTTCAAATCTCTTTGAAAAATCTCCATTTCCTGCTTTCCTCCCTTTCTTCTCCTGGACTTTCTTTCTGAAGCTGAATGTTTCTGCATTGATAGTGCCAAATACAGCATTTTGTGTGTTTGAGAAGATATCTTTATTATTCCTTTCCATTGAAATGATGCCATCCTAAATATGAACACACCTAATGCCCTACGTTAGACTACTTCATGTATTAAGAACTAAGTGTTGGCTGTTCACAACAGCTCCTTTTCTGTCCTCCTTTGTGTTCACTGCCCATCACTTTAATTACTTTACCGATACTATGAGTTCCATAGAGTATTGCTGCTGGTTGATGCTTGACGATGAGCCTGAGTTTGAGCACGAGCAGAGCAATGCAAGGCAGTTAGTTTGCTCACTCCCAGGAGCGGACATATTAATGTCCTTTCCAACTGTTCCAATAGTTGGCCTTTCACTTGGTGTCCGGGAGAAAGGAGATCTCTTAGTAAGTACTAATCATATTTTAAGATAAATAATGTTTGTGATTTTTCTTGCTGAAATTAATTGTTTTGTTCCAGGCCCTATACCTTTCTGTTTTCTGCCTTTGTCTCAGCTTATTATCCAAGTTAGTTTTGCTTTATGGGCTTGTTTGCCTGTCTTTTGTTATCACCTGCTTCTCCAGGACAGAATGTTAGAGTTGGAAAGGGCTGTCAGTGAGTCATGTAGCCCCAGGAAAGGCCCAAAGAAAGATAGACTACAATGACCTAGATATAAGTCCGTCTGTTACAGAGACATTGCAACCTCCATGTGACTTAATTTGTTTTCTAATTATTCTTTTCCATCAGAAAGGATTCTTTGTTTGTTTTTCCTAGAGTCAAGCTGAGACTCCCTAGTGACAGCAGAAGCCTATTTCTAGGCTTCCCTGCCCTTCACATAGCTTCTTTTCTCAGTGAAGTGTTCTTGTGTATTGTTAGCATATCCATAGCTTCCTCTCCTTTAGGCAAAATGACCCTAATCTGTTTGCTCTTTATTTTTCAAACTGGTCAGCCTTGTGCTGTGTGTCATGTTTTCGGGATCTCTTGTCACTCAGGTTCAGCTCCTCTGGATGCTCTCCAGTTGGTTCACAGCGTTTGCATGGTGGCTCCCACTCCACCTCCGGCTTATTAGTACGAGAGGCCTTTTTCTCAATGATGTGACATTACTGAGTCAAGTTCAACTTGTGTTCCACTGTAGTCCTAATTCCTGTATGCACTGTTTATTCAAGTTTGGTAAATACACCTAATTCCATCTAACCATAATACAGTTCAGTCTTCCACGTGTTTTTTTTGATCAAGGACCTTTTGATTCAAGGTCTGAATTCTGTCCTTGTCACCTGTTATTCTTTTGGCCCCAGTGTGGTTGTTTCCTGCACCTTTGTTAGTCAGTGTATTCCTCTTCAGCTCGCTGAGGTAGTTGATGAAGATGCTCAACGTTAGTTCACTAATCTAAAGCTTCTGCTCCCTATCTGGATATCTTCAGCACAAAGAAGGATTTAACAAACCTGGCATTAATAAAATCTTTTTTTTTTATCATCTGTTTTATATTTTGTGTTGCAGGGTTTTGACCCACCACATCAAAGTGATACACGAACTATTTATATAGCAAATCGTTTTCCCCAGCATGGCCATTATGTTCCTCAAAAATTTGCAGACAACAGAATCATATCATCCAAGGTAAGAAATTCATTCACCATATGAGAAATACTCAATACATTACTCAAGAAGTTGCACAGTGAAAACGTGTGTATAATACCTAGTGCTATATATTCAATATTTAGTGTCAGGCAACTTCTGATATTTTTCCAAGAAAAAAGCTAAGTTATCTCCTTCTTTCTGTGTTATTTATCTCCTGCTCTCTTATGATCACTCCTTCCTGAGAGACTGCCTAATTACTAGTCATAATTTAAAAAAAAAAAAAAAAAAATTAAATAACATATTTGTCCATGCCTGGATGTGGTGTGCAACATAATTTAAATGGAAGATTGAAGTTTGTGAAGATTTATAAACATAAAACTGCCAAATTCTAAGTCAATATTCTGCATAAAATAAATCACAACAGTGAACTGCAGTTGCAGATGCCCTCCTACTGTGGCCTTGGACTAGAATCAACAGCACTGATGGTGGGGCTGTGTCTTGTCACTGGATTATAGGAGAGGAATTTGCAACTGAAGTAATTAATTTCTTCTGCATTTCCCTGGCTGCAGGCAGCCAAATGTCTTTGGCTGCTCCTGTCTCAGTTGGTGCTTCAAACTTTGACTATGAAGTCAGTGCAGTTGCTACTTCTGCTTCCATTCTAGGTGCACTTCACAAAAGCCAGGAAAAATGTGGATGCAGCAGTTCTGTGTGAGAGTGGGGCAAGTCAAAAAGAGTTGGAGGGGAGGGGAAAAAGAGATTTAAATCAAAAGATTTAAGTTGTGAGAGTTTGGAAGAATACTGATTTTCACTGAAAAGTTATTCCATATATAGTAACTGGTCTTTTCTTCTCCCTGTCTCCTCCCTTGTGTTTTTTTTTTCCTTCAGTATACAGTGTGGAATTTTGTTCCAAAAAACTTATTTGAACAATTCAGAAGAGTAGCCAACTTTTATTTTTTGATTATATTTTTGGTTCAGGTAAGTTGAGTAGTATTTATACTTAACATAGTTTTAGAAGTTAAGAAGTAAGTGAATATTTATATTAATGAGAATGTAAATTTTGCCACTGCTTTTCTGTTTTGGGAATTTCTTCTTCTTTTTTAGTATTTTATTCCCCTTAAAAACACTCTAATTTCAGCTTCTGTGTGAATGGAAAATAATTTTAAAGAGATTACCTCCAAATTTGAAGCGTACTTAGGTCTTCAGATTTTATCTTTATGAATGTTAAAATTATTGTGTTTGTTGCTGGGGCATTACTCTTCAGAAGTGCATGTGGATATTCATTTGAGTTGGGCAGGGCATTTACTCTTGAGATGGGAATGGATTATTTTAAGTTCTTGGTATGTCTTATGCTTACTGATTTACGAAAGCAAGAATCCACAAACAGTTTAGTTCTAAAACCCTCAAATTCAATTTGTTCACCTAAAATGAACACCTAAAAGCTTACAATTAGTATTGACAGTTTGTCACGTTAGAAGGCATCAGTTATTGTTGCTGTCAGTGCAATATAGGTCAGAAATATTACTGTGGCTTTTGTAACCAAACATAGCTTTTTTCTAATAATGAACATCTACAAATATATTCATAATATGAGAACTTGTACGTTTCCTGTAATCTCTGCACCCTCAGCTCTGTAACTGTACTTAAATTCCAGTGAGCTATTGCAGACATAGTTGTTGAAAGGTTAAGTAGGAGAGGCTGTAGGGAGAGGTAGCACCTTTAAAAAGTCAACTCTTATCTGAGACAAAGTAATATTTGGGGAACGCATTTTAGCCATGAAATAAAGTGCTTTAAACATGTACAGCTCTACAGAGTGATTGTTACTTACAGTATGCCTCTTAAATAGATGGTACTTCACTTGACAGAAGCAGGAATATTGAAGAGTTTGTAAGATTTGGCCGTGCTTGTGGAAGGTATCGGTGGCAGTGCCAATTCTGCCTTTGTTCTTTAATTGCCTCCTGTGTCCCTTTGCCCCAATTGCCTCCTGTGTCTCATTTAGAAAGAGTGAACTTCTTAACAGGCTGAAAATTCCTGTGTCTGGAGCTACTAAAGTCATAGTTCTTCTAACCTCGTTCAACAGAATGCATTGCCCACCCTTTCTTTCTAATTAGGAAGACTGAGACTGTTGTTTTTGTTGCTTTGTCTGACATTGTTTAACATATAACATAAGGAAGAACGGAAGATGCTGGAGGTGGAGCATAAGCCTTACTTACTACTGCCATAGACAATATTGCATTTTTAAAGCTTTTGTTTGTTCTTAACACGAATTTACCAATATAGTTCAGTTTTGAGTCATTTCTCTGTTGATTTTAACTCTAGTAGTATCTAAATATATCATCAAAGAAAAAATACATACCTGAAGTAATGGCTTTTATTCAGCATGTAGTGTTAGTCTTCTCACAGTTCATGACTCAAGTGGCTACCCTCATTTTTTATCAAAGTGGAAAGAAAAGAAGAAACATGATGAAACTCCCTTGGTGCCACTTGGGATGTCTCAAATGATATTCTTCTCAGAAGCAGGAGAAAAGTTGCAGTCAGTTTTAGTCTTCATCATCAGAACAGATTTTTCTTCAAATACTATTTGAAATTCCATACCTACCTACCTTTTTTTTTGCTTTTGTAAGGCAAAGTTGCCTTTAAAAGCTTATCACCATGATTGATATCTTCTGTGATAAGAATCTCATGTGACCAAGATGCAGTATCTGTCACAACCACCTTATTCCGTAATGACATGGCTGGAGCAAGTTCTCCCTGTGTGATTAAATGTGCTGCACATTCAAATCCTGTTGTCCGCTTCATGTATGCGTGCCATGGTCACATGGTGACCAAGAGCATTGTGGTCACCTGAAGCTCTGTACCCACTATGAGATGGATGCATCTCCAGCTCTGTAGTAGGAGATGGGCTGTGGTGTTCTGCTGAAAGAGAGAAAAGGGAGCAGTCTACCATGACAATTCCACCAGCCTGAAACTCCTTTTTCCACATCAGAGCCTCTTTTGAGAGGGAAGGAGAGAAAGTAGATGGCAGAAATGTCATGGTTAAGTCCGTCAAAGCAGAAGTTGGACCCTTCTTTTAAAGGGTATTTTGTACAGTGTGATTCCAAGCAGAAATCACAAGGATGCTGTTAAAGAATGGTCAGTATTGTAGGCCAGATCCAATTCCGTGATGTTTTCTGAGCTCTTTGCATTTCAGTGAAGACAGCAGATCGTACGCGTGTTGTAACAGGGTACAATCGATTCATGAGATTATTGGGTTTTGACAGAGTGAACTTCATATATGTTCTTTTTTTTTTTTTTTTTCTTTTTCTTTAATGGTTCCCAAAGCAATGCCATAAGTCTCAGGTAACGTGAATCAAACCTGTGTCTGTGGTTTTTAACAACTCTTGTGTATATTTTCTTTGAGCACTTGAGTATTATTTCTTTTTCCTGCAGAAGAAGAGAAGCACCAACATCTCCCCACATGCATTCTTTTGATGTATCCACTGCACTTTTGGCATGACAGCAAATGAAAGCACAAATTATAAAATCTGCATGTTAACTTTGGGGAAGCAGAAAGAAGCAGCACTCTTAACAATAAGATACTTTAATATCTGAACTGTGTGAAATTACTGCTTTTCACTTCTAGAGCGGTGGTTGTTATACTCTGTATTGCTGATAAGCAGTATGTTGTATAGAGTATTAAAATAACTTCATAAAATGTAGATTTCCGTCTTTTGCAGTGTACTTTTGAATTCATCTTTGTGGAATGAAAGCAAATCTTCCTTTTAGTGAGGAGTCTTAAAATTGGCACATGCATTAAACATGCGTTTGATTCTTTTCCACCTTATAGAACCCTTGTTTACATGATTATTGACATCTATTATGTAGGTGTCAATAACTGAGCATTGCCCTGGAAATACTGAAGGATTTTATTTATTTTTGAAAGTGCAATCATAAAATCATACTGGGGACTAATTTCCGTGTTTTCTTCTCTTCTAGCTCATGATAGATACCCCTACCAGTCCCATTACCAGTGGATTGCCATTGTTTTTTGTCATAACTGTGACAGCCATAAAACAGGTAAAGGGAGAAAATTTTATTGTCTGAGGTCTTTCTGAAGTTAAGATACTTCCCCCCGCAAAAAAAGTCTGAACGAGGTAATATTTAGACACTGAAAGAAAAAATGTATCTTCTTCAGGAAGAATTTGTGTATTTGCTGTTGCTCATTAGACACTTGAGCATTTTGCTTTGGTGTCGAGTACCCAGTGACTCGCTACAGCATCCTTAAATGGACAGTGAATGACTGTCAGACGGCATTTTTGTCTAAACTTTACATGTCACTTTTTATAAGACCTTTTCTGAAAGCGCCTTGCTTATTTTGGCATACCTCACTAGCTATTAAAAGCAATCCTCCTACATATACGCAGGGAAAGGAACTTGGGGGGCTTGGTGCTATGTTTGTTAGTGGTTAAAAGGCAAAATTTGCCTCGAGTGTGTTTCGTGGTGTAAAATATCCATTAATGCTATATCAGGAAAATGTTCCAATTCAGAAGGGTTTAGGAGATTTGCAGTATTGTATAAAAGTGCTTTGAGGTTTTTTTAAGATGAAAATATCCCCTATTGTTTTTCTTAAATCTTTAAAGCAATAGAGAAAAGAAGCAACCAGGTAAATAAAGAGGTATGAAGAGAAATTATAATTTCTTCAGCAAGATAATGGTCATGAATTAGTTCTTTCAAAGTGTTTGACAGCTCTGCCTGGAGAGAGGATACATTGAAGCAACTGGAAAGTAAGCAGGAAACATTTATGATGCTGCAATTTCAAGTTGCATCCTATGCCTGTAGGACCAAAACCCGCTCTGAATTAGGCCAAAAGTAAAAGTAGCTTTAGCTTTCAATCAGGTAGAGTAGTGTTTGGGGCAAAGGGGATCTTAATGCTATAGGAGTCTTTCACGTACAGTTTCACCTTCTCATTGTGCTATTTGTATATGCGGAGTGCTATCATCACCCCATAAAAGACATTTTTAAGAGCTATAGTCATAAGTTGGCAGTGGAAATTATCCCTTAAAGCACTGTGAACTGAAAGAGAGCGTGCAACCTATTACAAGCATTAGACTTTTTTTTCCCCCAGAAAGAAGTTAGATTTGTGTAAAACTAAATATAGTCCAAGGCCATCTGTCACATTGTTTCCTGATGTCCAGGCGTATATTGGCAAAGATTAATATTTTACCATCAGCTACAAAGAATAGAGACTCTGGCTATCTTTCTAGAAGATTCAAGTCATACTTCACTTAGAGCATTAAGAATTTCTTCCGACTGTCTGCCTCTGTATGCAAGTGTCTATTGGAAACTACCTGAGCTGATAGATAATTCAGCATGCTATTTCCAATACAATGCAGTTGGGCAGACCTTTAAATGGTAGAGAAGAAAGATAAATCTTCCGTTGGAACACAGAAGGAAGGTACCAAATATGATTTGAAAATCTTTTCCCATATTCTCTCCAAGCAGAAGTGGAATGGGAAGAAACACTATCTGAAAGCATCAACACACTAGCTTTGTAAAAAGTTGCAGCAGGGTAATGTTGAATTATCATTTAATAGACACTCAAAAGTTTAGAAGAGAAAAATAAAAGCACTAACTGTGTACAAATTTGAGAAGCTTAGTAGGGTATAGAAAAGCTTGCCAGTTTCCAGAAGGCCAGTTAACTTGATACAACTAGAAACCCCCCAAACTCAGGCTTACTCCAGTCTTGAGGGAGAAGGGAGAAGAACTTTTTCTTATCTGAAGCACAGTGGTGCAAAGGTCAGAAGGAGGACATTCAAGACTGCAAAATGATGCAACTCCTGCTATGTCATTTTGTCGCAGATCTTCCCGTATCACCCCTCCAAAGATGAATATGTCGTCCTTAGAGAAATCCCAAATTTTCTTCTTGCTTTAAGCAAAAAAAAAAAAAAAAAAAAAAAAGTGTTTTTTTTAAACCAAGGAAATTTAGGAAATGTATTCCTGATTTTCAGTAGTTGTTTAGCAAGTAGGTTGGTCAGAAACCTAAGTGTTTATACGGTGGTTGAGTAAATTAGAAGCAACTACTGTATAGGTTATTATTAAATACAGAAATAAACTGGATATGCAAGCCCTGCTAATACTTGTTTTAATTTTGTTCTTGTCTTGTGGTTATTGATGCTGTTATTTTAGCAGGAATTGAGAATGTAATTTAAATAGAGAATGTTTATCTGTATTTTCTGTTCATGAGATTAAGCAAGTCCATCTGTGTTCCTGTTACACGCTTTTCATAAAAGCATCCCTGCGATATTTGCAAGTGAGGATAAAGACCTCTCTCAAAAATGCCGCAGTGGGTAAATTGTTTTGGTTTTAAACAGACCAGAAGAGCTTGGCTCTAAGAATTCCCTGTTGTGAGGTGTCACCCTTATGTTGTGGGGAGTAGGCATCAGATGGAGAAAGCGCTGAAATCTGTACTTTCTAAAGAAGGTAAACGTCAGATCTTTGCCAAGTACCCATATTGCTCAGCTGCTCAGATTTATGAGACAAATACCCCAAGGTTACTGGATTTATCTAAATACTTTCTTTTCTTCTGTCAGTCACCTTTAGCAAGGAACTGTAGGCACAGAATCTTGATACATTCTTGTGCCAATCAGATAATACTCTTACAGGCCCTTACTTAGGGGTTTTAGGATTTCAGTTTCCAAGTATCTTTCTGTGTGGCTGTCTTTTAAATCTTTCATTTTTTTTTTAAGCATTTGCCTTTACTCACTCCCAGAAGTCTAAAGACTGGGAATAGTTTTTCTCTGTTTTAGGGAGTATTAATCTATATAAATCTTGACTTGTATGAGTGTTGTTCATCTTATCTGCAGAAAATTTCAGTCTGTTTTTGCTTTAACAGATTGTGGGATTGTAAATTCTTTCACTGCTTTTGCTACTTTCCTTGTCCTTGCTTGTTTATATAAAATCAATAAAAACTAGGAGATTTCCTAGATTCATGAATAACTACGACTGCATGAATAACTACTGCAACTGTAGTAGAATCCAAAGTTATTTACAGGATTAGAACCATAAAGCAAGCAACTTGAGGCATGTTTGCTCAGAAGGTTTTATGTTACTTGCTTGAAATGTGAACTTTTGTTTTCTTCAGGGTTATGAAGACTGGCTACGACACAAAGCAGACAATGAAGTAAACGGTGCTCCAGTTTATGTCGTCAGAAGTGGTGGTCTTGTGAAAACTAGATCTAAAAACATTCGGGTATGTACTTAAAGACTCTTAAAAACTTAAAAACTCTTTCTTCTGCGTAACTGAAGACGAGGGGATGGATATAATGATTCAGGAACAATGCTGAAATGATTTTTTCACTTTGAAAGCTTTATATATGCCTTCCCATTTGTGTTCACTTCTTTAGGTAGGTGACATTGTCAGAGTAGCCAAAGATGAGACTTTCCCTGTTGATCTGGTGCTTCTATCATCCGATAGAGTGGACGGTTCATGTCATGTTACTACTGCAAGTTTGGATGGAGAAACCAATCTCAAGGTCTGGATTACTGCTATGAAATAAAACTTAGTTGAATTATGATCTTGTGTTTATTTCAGCCTGTTGAATTTCCCTCTTCCTTCCATCAACCCAACTCACTATAATTCTGAAGCATTAAGTTAACAGACACTGTTTTACAGACCCATGTTGCGGTTCCAGAAACAGCAGTGTTACAGTCAGTTGCCAACCTGGACAAACTTGTCGCTGTTATAGAATGTCAGCAGCCAGAAGCAGACCTGTACAGGTATCACTTCATTAGTAAACATTTGAAACTAAAATAAAATAAAAATAAAGTGCTTAAGGCTAGAAGTGATATGGATCTTCCTGGAGCTAAAAATGCTTCACAAATTTTCTTAAATTTCAAGTTTTAGTAATGAGCATAAGTATTTATGCATAGGTATTTTTCCTCAACATTACAAATAACAAATTAAATATGAGTATAGTAATTCAGAAATTGTAGTATATTTACATTTTATATTTTAATGTTGACACAAATGTCCATTTCTTTCCAAACCAGAAAGATTATTCTCAATTAAAATAAAGAAATGATTAGCAAGTTTGAACAGAGTGGAGGAAAAGAAATTTACATGGTTCTGTAGGAGAACCTGTAGTCTTAGATAGTACTCTCACCTTCTTGGAATTCACTGTGAGAATTTGTTGTAGGCTAGCATTAATTTCAAGGGTGTGTGTTAAGTGTTTGCTTAAACAAATGCTCTATTATGTGATCCTTAGCTGTCTTTGTAGAGAACATCAAGCTGATAAGATCTGACTCCTACAGAAGTTTATAACTAAGTGCTCATTCATACTTGGGCTATAACTAATCATGCAAAATATGACAGCTGCAGACTTTACAAAGAGAGTACGTTGTCATTCTTAAATGTAAAATTGCTATTTCTAGTGACTAATATGGCAACTTGTATATATTTGAGCAGTTCTTCCTTACTGACACAAAGAAATTGCCTGATCTATTTTAAGTAAATAAAAAATACACTTTTTTGTGGCTTTGTTAATGAAACATAAAAGACTTTTTCAAATAACTCCTTTTTGAATAATGAATTTCTAAATAGCTCTTGTAAAATTTTAGGTGTTGCTGTGCTGTTTTAATTTATGGTTTGTAGTATTAACAAAAAGATTTTTATATTTGCGAACTGTTTACGTTTTTGTGAATATTTGTTTTGTTTATGTTTTGTGGGAGTCTTTATGCAGATATTTCTAACACAACTTTCTTTCATAGATTTGTTGGAAGAATAACTATAAGTCAGCAAATTGAGGAAATTGTACGGTAAGTAAAATTTTACGACATATACATAGTGTTTAGAGCTAATGGAAGTGGATAAACCCTCATCCTCAAAAGCGACTTACTTTTGAATTAAAAAAAGAAAGAGGAAATTTTTATTAGAAGTATCATTTGTATCTGCATGCTTCATCTGGAAGCAAGAAAAAAACCCGTAGAAGTTCATTTGCTATCCATTTCTTCAGATGTAATGGATTGTTTTGGAGAGTTTGACTACTTGGGAATGGGATAATGTTTTAGATAATATTGATGTGTTGGTAACTCTGTTGCTGTTTGTTATTTAAAATATTTACTGAACATAAACATTTTCCACTAGCAATTATGCAAACCACTCTTTTCTGCTGTGGTTTTACAAGGAACTTGTAGATCCTTCTGAACTCACCATTTGGTACATTTAGCTAAACTGCTAATTATGGGTTATTGAAAGCTGTTGTAGAGTGTTAAAGTGAGCAAAAGAAATGTTTAATGGAACTGCAAGCTCTGTTAGGGTTTGGTGGGGTGTGAGGTGAGGAGAATAGCTTTAAAGAAGCCAAAATGGAGCTAAAGTGGATAAGGGGAGAAGTTGCTGCAGTGGAAATTCGTAGGAGACATAGGACCTCAGTGCTTTGGAAATGGGACTTCGTTAGTCCAATGCAATACAGAACAACTTGTTTTTAAATGCTTATGTGTCTATATATGTCATTATATCTATTTCTTTTTAGACCTCTTGGACCTGAAAGTCTCTTACTTCGTGGAGCAAGATTAAAAAACACTAAAGAAATATTTGGTTTGTAGACATCTAAATACATAAAGAGCATTCTCTTCTTAAAACGTGCAGATGAACCGTGGTTTAAGTCTACTAGCGCTGAAGAAATCTTAATAATCCTGCTGATGGTTACCTATATGGCTATAGATGAAAGTAAAACATTATGTTGAAGAATTTCTGCAGATAAAAAGTATCAGCTCCACTATGTGGAAATATTTTAAGTGGTTTGATAAAGGAGTAACTTAACTTTAATAGATAAATGACTGATGTTAGTTATCCGTTTGAGACCTCTTGGTATTTACCATTTTGTTTTCCATTAAAAAGTACATTTGGAAAGCAGTACAGTCATAGTAATGAAAAACATTTTAGTAGATACAAAAACTACTTCAGCAGCTCCGTTTTGCTATTGTGGAATATTATTAACACTTAAAAAAATACTGTCTCAGCATTGTATTGGAGTAAACATTATCAGCTCTTGATTTTATCCTGTGTCATGTAAACAGAATTAAAAATTCTCCCAGTTGTATGCTTGCAGAAAATAAGGTATAACTATTCCCTGTGCCCTTTTCTTTCCAGGTGTTGCAGTCTATACGGGTATGGAAACAAAGATGGCATTAAATTACAAGAGTAAATCTCAAAAACGGTCAGCAGTAGAAAAGTATGTTTATTTTATAGTGTCCTTCTTACTTGTAGAGTAATAACCTTTAATGTTGGTATTTATTGTATAGAAACTTTAAATCCATGTGGAATGCAGATTGCATGTAAAAACACTTCCCGTAAGGTTTTGATCATTATATGTTTACATTTGTAAACTGATTAAGTTAAAATTAAACTGAAAAGGCTTTTTTTTTTTTTTTTTTTTTACTTCTTTTTAGGTCTATGAATTCTTTCTTGATTATTTATCTAATAATCCTCCTCTTCGAAGCCATTCTGAGTACTATTCTGAAATATGCATGGCAAGCTGAAGAAAAATGGGATGAACCTTGGTATAATGAAAAAACAGAGCATGAAAGAAACAGCAGTAAGGTAATGTAGCTCTACCCAGCTGCAAATCTGAGGAGTCAACTGCTAAATATATGTGTGGTCTTTATAATGTCTCCCATTCCTGGATATAGCTGAAACAAACATAGGATTCACTTGCAAATCTGTTTGCCATTAGCTTGGTGTTTTTAAAAACCTTTTAGTCCTATGTATCTTGATTCTGATGTAAAAGAATCTTAACTCTGTTTTAGCTCTGTTTCTCCCTTCATTTATGAAAAGCCTAGGTGTTTGCTTGTTTGTTGTTTTTGTCAGGGCATATTTCTGAGGTTGTGTTCTGCTTTTAATTGCTGTTGGCTTGGGTGTTTGTGTCATTCTTTAAATGAAAGATGGAGAGGATGACTGTTCTTTTGCACATTTTGCTGTAATGATTTCTTATTTTTGACATTTCAGATATTCTATGATGTTGAATTTGTTCAGGCAAGCTTTTAAGACTGTGATTTTACTCGAGCTCCTTCTTGATTCCTTACTTTTTTGTAGAGATTAACCAGATTCTTTAAAATATTCTTAGGAATCTGCAGTGAAGTTTGTCCTAGTTTTTAGAATGTAATCTAAATCTAATCATTCTGTATTTTTCTATATTCTTTTATTTTTGAATTTTTGATTTCTGTATGAGTGCACCTTCCTCATAAGTAGTTCTGGAGCTGAGTAACACGACTGCTAAGAGGTAGAGGGGAATTTTTCAAAGCACAGTTAGACATCAAGTTTCCATGTGTCAGACTTGGAATGCCTCTGTGTCTCCCTCTGCAAGTGTCACTATTCAGTAGCCCCAAGGGAATCACATAGTTTTAAAATTGGTTAATCACTATCTCTTTTAGTACTTGCATGTATTTAAAAACATATTCAGCTGTTTGAAGTGGTCAGTCAAGTGAATGCTTGCCACCTTTAAATTAAAAGTAGTTGCTGTCTAAGGATAACATGTTGAGCCTTTTCACTAAGCAGTGGCAATAGACAGGAACCCTCTGGTTCGTATGCTGTCCTAAGCTATTTTTAATTCCAGCAGGGATATTGTGTGTTTGTCTCCTAATGGAACATCAGTTGTTTGGTATTGCCTTAACAGTTTATGTTTCCTTAGAAAAGTCTATGAATGATGCAGTTTGATGGAACATGTAACATATTTGTTCAGTCCCGATTCTTCAAGAGAGTTTCTGGGTTACAGAATCACCGCTACAGTTGCTACCAAATGGCAGCCTTCCTAACAGACTCAGAGAAGGTAGAAATTAGTGAACTTGAAAACTGAAACATCCAGGCATAGGTTCAGGCAGGCTTTTTGCATCATCCTGAAGGCAGCCTGGAAATGGCTGCATTGTTACCATGTGTGTTTAAGTGTGTGGGGAACTTGAGTCTCTTCCAGCGTTCTTAATTTGTCATTTTTCATACAGTCTACAATATACTTAACAGTGTTGTACTTGATCACTCCAGTAATCTTTTATATTTTTTTCTTTCTCTCATAGATACTGAGATTTATTTCGGATTTTCTTGCTTTTCTGGTACTTTACAATTTTATCATACCTATTTCACTTTATGTGACTGTTGAGATGCAGAAATTTCTTGGATCCTTTTTTATTGGCTGGGATCTTGACCTCTATCATGAAGAAACAAACCAGAGAGCACAAGTAAATACCTCAGACCTCAATGAAGAGTTGGGACAGGTAAAAAAAAATTGCATCATCTTTCTCTTTTTTTTTTTTAAACTTTCTTTCTCTTTCTTACTCCTATTTTACTTTTTTAATACTTATTATTATTATTACAGACTTGTTGTGCTTTCGTAATTTGATTAATTTGAAAGGAAGGTTTAAACATTCTATTTCATGGCAAAATTGAAATTTTTAACTTCTGTTACACAACCAAAAAAAAAAGATATGTAATATAGAGTGAGTTGAAATTTCTTTTCTTGTGAAAAGGATATATAATTCCAAACATATTTTTTATTGTTGTTTTTCTTTTGTTTTACGATAGATAGAATATGTGTTTACAGACAAAACTGGTACATTAACTGAAAATGAGATGCAGTTTCGTGAGTGCTCCATAAACGGTATAAAGTACCAAGAGATCAATGGGAAACTAACGCCAGAGGGACTGTCTGAAGATTCTCCAGATGGAAATAGACATAGTTTGGTGAGATTCTTTTTTTCCCCTTAGGCATCCTAGATACTTTATTTCAAATAAGTAGTCCTTAGGTATTCGCACTAAAGAATAAGATTTTCAAGTAGATTGAAACTACTGGCTGTTATTGAACAAATGGTTTATAGTAAGTAGATTGAGAAATGTGATTTTTTTTTTTTTTTTTTAACATGTACTAATTAGATTTTTATTTAAGTAGAAGTGTGTAGTTTTATGAAGCGTATTCAAAACTGGTTTGGTATTTGAATGTTACAAATAACATTTTTATTTCTTGTAGATGAAAGAGGAAGAGCTCTTCTTGAAAGCAGTTTGTCTTTGTCATACAGTGCAGATCAATACAGATCAAACAGATGGTGCTGATGGTCCCTGGCAGGCCAATGGAATAACATCCCCATTGGAATATTATGCGTCTTCGCCTGATGAAAAAGCTTTAGTTGAAGCTGCAAGCCGGTGGGTTACAAATTAGAGAATTCCTGCTAGGGCAGATAATTTGTTTTAAAAGCAATCTGAATAAAGGCACCAAAAGTTTGTAATGCCCATGGCCTGGCAATGATGGCTCACTACGGAAAGATGCAAAAAATTAAAAAATATAAAAACCTAGACATATTATGAAATGCTTTAAAATATATATGGAAATCCTTGTAAAATTCAACTGGGCAAAATATTTTGCTATTTAAAATACTGCAGAAAGTGGGCATGGTTCATTTTTTTTTCCAAATATATAAACAGTAATGACATATGAGAGTCCTATTATCTTTGCAGTCAAATGTCTATTTTGTTTTTCTTTCAGTGTTGGAGTAGTCTTCACTGGAACTAGTGGGGACACTATGGAAGTAAAAAGTCTTGGAAAACCGGAAAGGTACTTGCTTTTCTTCTTTCCTTCTTTTCAATGATAAAACCGTGATGGGGATTATAGTAATATTCTCTAGGTAATCTCTCTGTTCAAAAAAACAGAACAAAACAAAAGCAAAAAAAATCTTGCCTATTCCTGAACCCTTCTGCTTTACTTTTACATCTTCAAAGCAGCTTATAACTTACTCCTTACCAAATGGAGTTGAGATGCAGGAATTTTACATGTGAGTTGTTTTATCTAGATGTATATTATTCCAGTTTACATCTCTGTCCATTCTTCAGAGGTTGAGACTCTGCTGGAGCTGGAAAACGGCATTGTTTATTCAAGCTTTAGTTTGTGCTTTCAGCTCTAGAAGTTCCCTGAATCAGCTGTGCCAGCATCTGTTGCACATGAATAATCTAATTGGTTTTACTTGCCCCAAATGAATAAAATTATTATCTATGTTAGAGATATTTATAAAATAAATAGAAACATTATCTCTGCAGTATATCATAGCATTGTTTCTCCATTTGATCCATGTCAGTTAAGTGTCAGGTCCTCAAACAGGTTCCTAAAATTAGTTTTCCAAACTTGTGCTTGGTAACCGAAAAAAAAAAGAAAAAGTAATCCAGTTGTCAGAGGTCATAGATTGTGTATATCATTTGATTGTGTAGTTGAGCATTAGAAAGTAAAAAGTAATTTCAAAGTTAAGCTTGAAATAATGATAAAAGAATAATTAGGAACTGATAATAATCTCCAGATGTAAAGTTAGTGTTCAGGAATCAAAATACTCATTGACAGAATAATTATTATTATTATTATTATTATTATTATTATGTGGCAGAACTATGTCTATAATAAATGCATTTGAAGTGTTGAAGAGCGATTAATTGCAGAAACATAAATAGCAGTAACTGTTCCAGAACTGGTAGCATTTCATTTAGAGTTTCTGTACTATGATGACAGTTCAGGAAATGCTCTTTTTGGTCAATGTATAGCTATAAGCACTTCTCTCAGCAAGCTCATTTAAAAAAAAAAAAAAAATCATCTGTTTTCCTCTTTTTTTTTAAACAAAAAATAAAGGTATAAATTGCTGCATGTTTTGGAGTTTGATCCGAATCGCAGAAGAATGAGTGTCATTGTAGAGAGTCCTTCAGGTAAGAGATCAGAAGTTGCCTGACTTGCAGTTCATAATTTGTTAAATCGTATGTATTCTTACTCTTCATTCTATTTTATCTGATAGGGCAAAAGCTTTTATTCACAAAGGGAGCAGAATCTTCCATTCTTCCTCGTAGTAAGAGTGGAGAAATAGACAAAACAAGGATACATGTGGATGAATTTGCGTTGGTAAGTGCAGGCATCTGTCCATCTGGTTGCAAGAAGATTCTTCTGGTGCAAATTCTGAGACTTATAATGAAGAAATAGCAGGTTACACCTTCTTGTTAGATTGAAATATGGTTGACTCTGAATGCAATCTTTCATTCCCTCGCAGAAAGGACTAAGAACGTTGTGCGTAGCCTACAGAAGTTTCACACCTGAAGAGTATCAAGAAGTTAGCAAACGCCTTCATGAGGCCAGGACTGCCTTACAGCAACGGGAAGAAAAATTAGCAGATGTATTCAACTTCATAGAAAGGGATCTGGAATTGCTTGGGGCTACAGGAGTCGAAGACAAGTATGCAATTGAATTTCTCCCAATTACACTCAGAAATACAGCAAGCTTAGAATTTATTACTGCCTTATGATGTGTCATGACAAAATGTCCAGTCGTCGCCCTGAATTCTGTGCTATTGGTGTAGTATGTTTGCCACTGCTTTTGGGTTGGGGAGGCTTCAGATGTGTCTTGTATCTATTGATCTCGACATAATAAAAATAACATGCCATGCTTCATGGGAAGAGATGTCTTTGATCATAATGTACATGAAACAAAGTATATTTTCAGTTATTAAGGGTAATAGCTAATTCCTTGGGAGAGCTTTGGTACACAGTTATTTTACAAATCATCCTGTATCCTCTGCAGATGTGTATCCTGTAGTTAGAGAGTGTATTGTGCACTGGAGTGCTAGATCTCCCCTACATCACAATCGATGCTAATTGTTATGGAGTGTTCTAAAGCTTGTCAAATACAGTGATATTGCCTAGTTTAAATTGAGACATTCAGTTCAGGTCTTGTTTCACCATGATGGTAACAGAACATGTCGGAAACACGACCATGGCAGTGGTCGTATTACAAGATGAACAAGAGATACGTATTTTTGTATACATATATTTTATTTTTGGAGGCATTCTATTGATTATTAAGATTTTCTTATTTCTAGGCTGCAGGAGAAAGTCCAAGAAACTATAGAAGCGCTCAGATTGGCCGGGATCAAGGTGTGGGTACTCACTGGAGATAAGCATGAAACCGCTGTCAGCGTCAGTTTGTCATGTGGACACTTTCACAGAACCATGAACATCCTTGAACTTGTGCAGCACAAATCAGACAGTACATGTGCAGAACAACTGAGGCAGCTAGCCAAGAGGTAAAATACTATCCCAATATCACTATTCCAGTGATAATATGATTTTCTTCTCATTTCAAATGTTATGACAGTTATTTTGATTTATATGCCAAGTAGATGAGTTTGATTTTTAATAGACTTGAAGAAACAAAGTAATCTAACAGACTTGCTCCTCTACTGCTCATGAAGAACTGCATAATTTGTAGCACAAATTATTTTTTTTTCTCCCCCTCACACTAATACAAAAACCTTTTCTCTGAATAGAATAAAAGAAGACCATGTTATCCAGCATGGACTAGTTGTGGATGGGACCAGCCTCTCTCTTGCACTCAGGGAACATGAAAAGCTGTTCATGGAAGTTTGTAAAAACTGTTCTGCAGTGTTGTGCTGTCGCATGGCGCCCCTTCAGAAAGCAAAGGTAAGTGAGGATGCAGTCAGAATTGTCCTGTTAAGTATTTTTAGCTGCTTTCTAAAAGAGTCGAAGATCTCTGCAAATGCTTTGTCCATTTGACTGGCATTTTTGGCTTTTTACTCATTGAAGGAATTAGCTCTTGAAACTAAGAATGCTAACTTGCTACATGCTTTTATAAAAACTAGCAAATAGAATCAAAATAATACCACCACCATCTCTTGTTTCCATAATTTCCTTTTCATTAGGAAATCTTTTGGTAAAATAAAGTATTACAAGAATGAGTTAGATTTTTGCCATTTTTGCTTTTGGGAGCGGAGGAAAGGAGAAGTGAATTTGATTCAGATGGGAATAATTATCATTATCATGATCAGACTCTTTCGAGTCACTATTTAATGTATGACTGCCTCTGTATCTGCATTCAGGTTCTATTCTGTAAATATCCTCTCTCTAGTCTGTCCTTTTGTCATACGTCTCTTTACATATAGAGAAAACAGCAAGTAATCTGAGATAAGCAATTACATAATTTATATTTTTAGCAGGGGGAAGGGGAAGGAAACATCATTTTAGCTTGTTTCAGTGGAATAAGCATGTAGTTTTGTTAGCTGTTAGCTTAGCTACAGCACGTTCCACATCATCTGTGCCCTTCCGATCCTGTCAAGTAGCATTTTCTGCCCACGTGCCCAAGTCAAGTTCTGATATCTGCCTCCTGCAGATCTGCAGATGTAGAGGTTCCTGTCTGGCTACAGTTGGAAACATTCAGAATTGCTAGTTTTCATGCTGTGCTTTAGCCTCTGAATTGGTTTGTTGTTGACATAATTATTTACAGCAATAGACAAGTAGGCCCTACGAGATACTCTCATATAACTTACTGCAACATGAGTCTCAAAGAGATGAAAAGAGCTAAGTGGCTTTCTCCCTTCCTACCTCCAAGAGTTGGCCCAATTTTTGTTGCAGCTTTTAAAAGCACTTCATCGTATAACTGTTCAGGTGTGTGCTGAAATTACTGTTCTTGCCAAGATTTATACACCATTAAAAGGATATTGTTTGTGACTACTTGGACAAAAGTAGTTTTCCTGATGAACATCTACTTTGTACATATGGCTCAACTAAAACTTCATCTACCTCTTGGGTTTTCTTGAAGTGTATTCGTTGGTCTGGGTTGTGTCTGTGTTCATAATTTGTCCCTAAATCCTATCAGTAATATGCTTTTTTTTCCACTGACGTATTTGACCGATAGCAGCTAGTAATGCCTTTTTAAATTATTATCTTGTCCAACAGAGAATTTCCATTTATTTCCTGTATGTTGTCATGATTTACAGTAACAGCAAGCTGTATTGACAGTGACTTGCATCTTTAAACTTGAAAGAGAGAAATGACTGAGACAAATACCATTTGCTGTGGGAGGATAGAGTGGTGAAGGAAATGTGTGGCAGTTTGTTCTAGCCTTGTGTTTGATCTTCTGCTATAGCTGCACTTTTTATGAGGTTTATTCCATGATTAAGCTGTAACTCAGCTTACTGTTTCCATTTCTGCCTGCACTCTGCACTCTTTTAATGCATGTTAAGCTATGGCCAGCATTCTCACTAGCTATGTATATGTTTTTCATATGCTTTGTGACATTGATGCCTTTTTAAATGCATTTCATGTCAGTCATTCAGAGCTGTTGCTAACTGCTGCTAGTAGGATTTGCCAGGGGATTTGTCTTGACCTTTCGGCATAGATATTGGCCTAAGTTACCACAGTCTTCAGCCTCTAATGAGGACTGACCTAAGTGATATACTGCAGTTTTGCTACATTTTTAACGCTGCTTACTAAGATCTGATGTTAAATATACTTGAAATAATTACTGCTTGGGAAAGGAGAAACTTTAAACTTGAACGTCAGTACCTGCAGTTAGGAAATGTATCCCCCAGTCAGGTGGGTTTCTAGGGACTATGGTCTGCACAGATGCTGCATTCAGCATCTTCACCTCTGCAGCCCAGACGCTTCCAGATTGGAAGTCTAATGAACTTTCTTTAACCAAACGCTTAATTAGATTAATTTATCTCTAGGGTCCATTTCCTTTCTGGGAGCAACAGTGTTGCCTGCTCTTCTTTTGGGGATTCTAGAGCTTGAGAAAAAATTTCATTTTCCTATTGTCTCTTCTGATACTTTCCAGCATCTTATTGGGAGCATTCATTGGTGGTGATGATGAAATTGCTTTAAAAAAGAAGATCCCTACCCTGAAAAAAAAAAGAAAACTCATTTGATCTCATTTGAACTGTGAACTAACTGTGTGTAATACTGAAAATGTGATGCTAGAAATCTGATGAAGGGGGTTAAACCTTGGATTATTTCCTTAATTAAATTTAAATTAAGTTTTCAATATAAACCTTTGACTGTTCTGTATAATAAACCAACAAATGAGGAATTGTGAAAGAAAAGTTACACATGTGGGAGTTTTATTTGCACCAAATAAGCAGCTTTCATGTTTAAGCAAGACTTGTGCATCATAGCAAACACTTTTTCTAAAGAAACTATGAATTTGCTTACATTAAATGATAAAAACGTATCCTACCCAAGAATACCCATCCCTAAAATGCAGTAATTACATATACTGGCAGGTAAGTAACTAAGATGCTCAGGAATTACACAGGCAACTACAGACCATGCCACTAATTCTAAACTTCTGTCTTTTTCCAGGTAGTGCGACTGTTAAAAACTTCTCCAGAAAAACCTATAACATTAGCAATTGGTGATGGTGCTAATGATGTGAGCATGATACAAGAAGCACATGTTGGCATAGGTAACTTTTGTCAGAATGGGGGGAAAACAAAAAAGATGCAATTTTTAGTGGAGAGTTAGATCATGAATAGTCTTAATCCAAATACGTATTTCTAAACAGCTGAACTTCTAGCATTTGTGTACCTCTCAAATACATGGTCTTAGTATGAATTTCTGGTAGTTTAATTCTAGTGTAATTTAAAAGGGAAGGCTACTTGCTTTTCCAAGTTTTATAATTATTACATAGCTGAGCATTATTCAGAGGCCCTACTTATTGTTGTCTTAAGAGCAGAAAAGTTTTGCTTTAACCAGCATCTCAGTAGTGCTGGGCATGAAAAAATTAGGAGTGGGCAACTCCAATGTAAACTTGATCCTTAAGCTTGCTTTGCCCTATGCCTTTCTGTTTACACCACCTGTATGTCATTGTAGAAATACCATTTGTGTCTAGTTTGTTATTAAAGGTTTTCATTATATGTTTTGAGAAACTGTTATTGGTTCTGAGCTAAGCTTGGTAGACTTCTCTGTTTTCCCCTACCTGACCTAAACTTTTGTAATTCTTTTCTGCTGAGATACATAACTCAAGGTGTAAAACACAAAATATATGTGAATGAATTGATCCTATCACAAACATAATATTGCTATTTTCTTTGCATACTTTTTCTGGATGATATTTGCAATAATAGTGTTAAAGGAGGTTTTATAAGGTAATAACACTTAAGATTATTCAGTATGTCACCTTTTATGTGATTAAAAAGATATATGTAGTGACTAGTTGTACTCCTGATTTTGAAGACTATGGGTATGGACAGCTTGAGGAGGTTACAGACCAATAGCACGTACTGCTTTATTATAACGTTTAACTAACTGAAACTTATTAAAAATACAGCTATCCAAGTACCCATTGCAATTTGTAACATATTAGACATTGCGTTTATGTTGACCAGAAGTAGTAAATCTTTGTCACGGGGGGAACCTTTAGATGATGCTTTTCAGAAATGGCCAGCACTTTTAAGTGTTTCCTTTTCAGGAATTCCAAGCTATGTTATCTTCTGCAAAAGGGCATTTTGTGTTCTCTGCACATGCTTACACTAATCATAATAGATCTTAGAAATGTGCAGTTGTGACTAATGAAATCACTGCCTGCCCAGATGTGCAATTAAGTGAAATGCTGCTATGTGTGCATTTAGCTCATTCTGATGTTGAATGTAAACTGTATGTTTTTACCATAAACAGCTGGGAAAAAAGCCCCTCTGAAGTAGAACGTATTAAGTAAATGGAAGGATTAATAACATTTTTTATGAGTTTATTGAGAAGTGTGGGATTTATCTTCTCTTCATTTGCTTTTTTTTTGGTTGTATAAATCTTTTTCTAAGCATACCATACTGAAACACACTGTTTTGGATCAGCATTAAAGAAACAGTTTTCCTCAGGTGTGTCAGAAATACAAGGCATTATTGATGATAATATGACTTTCACATATGTATTTTTTAAGCTTCCATTTTGCAAGTGTTTAATCTGTTTTTCTTGTTCACCAAATTTTACAGGAATCATGGGTAAAGAAGGAAGACAAGCCGTAAGAAATAGTGACTATGCAATAGCACGGTTTAAATTCCTCTCCAAGTTGCTTTTTGTTCATGGCCACTTTTACTATATTAGAATAGCAACCCTTGTACAGTACTTTTTTTATAAGGTAAGTCACTTGAGTGCAATTCATGAACATAAATGTGTAACCCTTCCCCATCAAGAAAGGGATGCTAAATATTTCCTTCACTGTTGTTTTGCAGAATGTGTGCTTTATTACACCACAGTTTTTATATCAGTTCTTCTGTTTGTTTTCGCAACAAGTAAGTATTGGATGTCTTGCGTTTTGGTAAGCATATATGGGATCACTAGAAAAATGTGGAGAAAACAATGAATTATTGCTCTGTTCCCCACCCCCTTTCAAAAGCCATATGTGTTGATAGATTTTTCTGCATCTGCTTTATTATTGCTAATGAGTGAACTGATTGTATAGTTAAAAGAAAACTCCACTTTGAGGATTTTATTGCTGTGAACTCTGTAGGAACTTCTTGTTCAATTTGGCAGCGAAGTAGCTGCTTTTCAAATCTGTGTATTAATAGGAAAATGTGTGCCTTGAAGCTGCTTCAGAAGTACAAAAATATTTCCGTTCCAAAGGGAAATTTTAATTGGCAGGTCTCCCTTTTCCTCCAGAGATACTACAAATCTCTAGTGCAATTTACTGGACATTTTGGCTGGTGTTATTCAAGATTGTTTGGCTAACCACTGGCTTCTGTTTCCCATGCTTAAAGTAAATGTAGTCAAAATAAATAGATAGTTACAATGAGTTGATGAATAGCAAAATAACTTTTACTCAACTGCTTTTCTGTACATTTAAATTCGGTGCTGTTGAGTCCACAAATCTTGCATATACCATAACACAACTTCTTTATTACTGTTATTACTCACTTTTTAAGAGACCTACAGAATTTAAGTTCTTCTGCATGCCTTCCTTTTACTATTTGGAGGTTTTTTTGCATGGAAAATGGTGACATTGTAGAAACCAGGTAGATTTATATTTAACAAATATCTTGTTTCACTTTCAAAATTTGGTAATTTGTGAAGCTGTCATTAGGTAGATTTTGTATGTACAACTCTCTACTTACTAAACACATATAACTAGATGCTTATTGATGCAATTAGTGTATATGTCTTAAAGATTTTAAAGTCTTAAAAAAAACCTTTAAGTGTAAGTACTTTTCTTTACAACACTTAATCTTTGTTTCCATTTTCAGACGCTCTATGACAGCGTATACCTGACTTTGTACAATATTTGTTTCACTTCCTTGCCTGTCCTCATCTACAGTCTTTTTGAACAGCATGTGCATCCGCATGTATTGCAGAGTAAGCCTGTGCTCTATCGGTATGTATATCCTCTCTATATTGCCACAGTCACACATCATAAATATGGCACCTGTGGATGTATTTACTGTTATGCATTCCCACAGTATTTGCTATATGTATTTTATATAGGTTTTTGTTAACTGTCTTAAAGGAGGAAGAACTGAAGTTAAATAGTTTTCACCCCCAAAGCTAGTTCAAAGTAGGAATTCAAGAGAAATACCTTTTTGAGTCAGTTGTATTAAGACTGGGAAATAACTGAGCAGTGGGCTTATGTGATTGATCTGTAAGGTCCTCACCCATTACAGGTAGGAGGTGGAAGTCACTCAGACGAGAAAGGTTTATGCACCGTGGTTAGGTGAATCATAGCAAAAATGCTTTTCTAAACAGAGAACTGGTTTTCTGTAGAATTAGATGTCCTCCCAGTGGCAGCATATTGCACTGCATACTGCTTGCTGGAGAAAAGCACATGTTTTTGTGAGAAATAAATGTTTCTTAGAAACCTGTGATTTTGTTGTCCACTTCTCCACTCGCTTCTCGTCTACCCCATTCCTTTCCCTCTGCCCCAAAGGTCTTTTAAGCAGAACAGGATTGAAAATATTAGGAGATTGGGCCTTTTCATCTTGTAGTTCTCCCTCTAAGGAGAGGAATTCTTGTTTGTGCTATTCTGACCTTGACCCATTCAGCACAGCTGCATAAAGCCAAGGCAGATAATGACAGTCAATTTGGAATTGTTCTTTTGTCCAGGTTAAACTTTTTTTTTTTTTTTTTTTTTTTTTTTTTTTTTTTTTTTTTTTTAATGTTAACGTTCACTAAATGCATCACTGTGTTTATTAAATGCAGTGGAAGGTTGTGTTTAATGCAAGCAATAGCATTTGTATGAAGTAACTGATATCTTACATAAAACCAATTTGAAATCCCAAATCTGTTTTATTTCTGCAGAGACATCAGTAAAAATGCCCACCTAGGGTATAAACCATTTCTTTACTGGACTGTCTTGGGCTTCTTTCATGCGTTTGTTTTCTTTTATGGCTCATATCTTCTAATGGGAGAAGACACTTCTCTGCTGGGAAATGGCCAGGTAAAATATCGTAATAATAGCAATAATTCTTGATTTATTTTTTTTTTTATTTAATGAATTTTGCAAAATTCCATTGTTTACTCAAAATTATTCATATTTTGCCAAATGTGTAGGGGTTTATGAACTACATAAATATCAAAGAGGCTTTGCCATTATTCCTTTATTGTCTCAGCATTAACATTTATTAAGGTTTGAAATCTGAATGAGGGAGAATGTGATTAGTTTTGTTTTGTGAGTTTCTCTTGCAAAACTTGTGATGTAGAACTTTCACTTTCCAGTTAGCACAGATCTTTAATTTAGAGATAGTAATTAAAATATTCGATTTTTCTTGTCCTGCTCTGTTAAATACTTTTTGCTTACAAGAAAGACGACTTGTTGTAAGAAAACATGTATCTTTGAAGACCAGTTCCTTCTAAAGTGTTGCAATTGTCTTCAATTTTATTTTAGTTTTTGTTTACTTTGAGGCCCAAATCAGTTCTCATTATCATCATTCACTTGAACATTTGCATTCATTCATTCAAAACTTGAGTTGGACTTAGAACTTCACTTCAATGTTAAATATTGGCTTCCCATGAACATGACGTATAACATTCAGCACTTTTAGATCTGAGCATAAAGTGTTAAAGCTTCTCTTGAAAATGCATTGTTTAATTACTAAGAATGTTTGAAAATCAGCAACTGTGGGCTTCTTTTAAATTATGCTGTTTTTAAAGCTGTTCTGTTTTTAACTGTTTGATAATCTCTTTAAATAAGTTTTTGCTTTAATTTATCCTTTCCACTTCAGAGAGGTGAAAATTAAGGAGAAACATCACTTACAGAGAGCAAAACTCACTTGAAGCCATTAAAAGTCTGCTTCTCTGTCTCTAAGCTACTTTATCCATTATAGAAAAACTAGATTCTGGTTTTCTCTCATACAGCTATTTTACCTAGCGATCCAAAATATGTTTCAGTATGTATTCCCTTTGCCATTCTTTCTATTGAGAAGAAGTATAGACTTATTCCCATGTAGCCTTTAGTAGGGTTGCAAGATATGGTTCTTCACCCCAAAATCCCATCATTATATCTTCATACTGGTTTTCTGGTGTGAGACAAGGGACTAGCAAGGTCTAGCGAGGAAAAGGTTTCTAAATGAACAGACAGTGGCCAGAATCGTGAAGTGGATAAAGCCAGAAAGAGTGTGAATTAGTGTTTAGTCTCCTTGCAGAGAAAGGAATAATGAAGCAACTATAGCTGAAGTACCTATCCCATCATGTAGTGCTTGTAAATAAAAAAAAAAAAAAAAAAAAAAAAAAAAAAAAAAAAAAAAAAAAAAAAAAAAAAAAAAAAAAAAAAACACAAAACCTGTCTCAAGGTATAAATTTCTTAGT
Organism: Eudromia elegans; assembly: GCA_003342815.1. Lineage (NCBI taxonomy): Eukaryota > Metazoa > Chordata > Aves > Tinamiformes > Tinamidae > Eudromia > Eudromia elegans. The sequence continues at coordinate 9,435,455 of PTEX01000002.1, forward strand.
GCTGCCATTTTTACAGGCTGCGTGACTTCCCGGTTGAAATAATTGTGAATTGGTAATGGAATTTCCATAGCTTTTTAATGAAGCAACTTTACACTATGGATCAGTGCATTTTTGAGTAGTTGTCAAATAAGGCAAAGCCTTTCACTTCAGAATTGCTTAGTAAGCCTCTACAATGCAGAAAGAGACTTTTTACTTTGTATTTAGTGACAAATGTGTAGTGTGTGTTTTATAAATCCAGACCAGAGCCTGCATTAATGTAAATTCTCTGGAGAAGGTTTTTATGTGCTTTCTCATATAAGTTAACTTCAATATTCTTTACATAAAGCTAGAGAATGACCATCCTAGACTAGAGCTTTGCTTTCAGATGTCCTTTGGCTACCTGGGTTTTCTGTAATGTGACCAAAAAAGAACGTATTTGGAGACATCCTCTACCTTCTGTGTATTCGCTAGCAGATGATTGATGGAACTCTTAGAGCCGTGTGTTGCAGTAAAATATCCATGGTGGGTAAAGTAAGTTGCAAGGTCTCAGAACGTGACTGTGATGGAGCATCGGATGAGGGCAAGGCCATGAGCCGGTAGAAACCTCATTTTTCATTCAAATTATAAATTTGGAGCAAAGAACAATAGAGCAGATCATACATCATTTGTTAATATTTGTGGTTTATTAGGCTTACGTCAACACATTGTACAACAACTTGATCTTTTAGTTCTTTTTTTTCCCCCCTCTTTCATGCTGTGCATGTCGTCAGATATTGAAACCTAACAGGCAAATGGTAAGAGCCTAAAAGAGGAGGAGATACAAGCCATTGTATCTGTTACTTCACAGGATTAAAGGATGCAGCATCCACAATGTAAATGTGTTCAAAAATAAAATGGTGGCAAAACCCTGTTCTTATTTTGTATTCTAACTCTGTGACCGCTTAGAGCAGTGCTAGCAAAGACACTTTCTTTCACAGGTTGTAAGAAAGCACTAGGTGCATTTTACTTCAAGATACTGCTTGTCAAATGTGCCCCATTCACTTTTCAAACTTATAGTAATCCTCAGAAGACACTTAAAAACAAACATCTGCTACCTTTAAAATTGTCTGTAAATCCAAAGTCATGACTACTCTTTTTTGTTTGTTTGTTTGTTTGTTTGCCACATATGAAAATGAGAAAAGTAGTTGTGAGAACTGTCAGTAGGGTGCTGAGGGGGATCAGGTTCTGTTTTGTTTGTTTTAATTTCATTTTGAGCAAGAGAGTCTGCTGCGTATCAAAGACTACAACCACATTAACACCAATTTTGCATCTCCGTGCTGTACTAAACACTCCAGTCCAGGATGAGTTCAGTGGCCTGTCTGCGTGCAGCACCTCTCTCCTTGCTTGCTTATTTTTGTACTTATAACTATTAAAAAGAGGGCTTGTTCAGTATGTCAGTGACAGACTAGCTGCCAAAAAGCAGCATTTACCACGAGCATCCCAGATGGCTGGGCCCGTGCAGAATGGCCATGTGGGTCTGGGCTGCATATGGGCACACGTAGTACAAACCAACCTCCCCACTTGCCTGTCAGAGCTGAATTTTTGTTGTTGTAGGACTTATGAAGGGTTTAGATTCAATTTGTGTAGACAAGAAACTGCAAAAGTGACAGAATCACAGTGTTTTAGGATTAAAGTTTAACTCTTTTTAAACATTTGGTTTTGGGCCTTGAAACAAAGTGTCTTTTCTGTAGTGTTTCCTTTGGCAAATATAATGGCACCATTATTTTTGAATTGTAAAACTGTGCTTGTAAAAGAAAAGCAAGCCTTCAAGTGATGCTGCATGTTGAAAATAACCTGGAAATGCTTAAACTCAGATTGAGAAGTGTTTTGCATTTATTTTGAAGTGAGTATTTGCCACTCGGTATTTGCTTTTGGTTGGATGTTTTCAACTTAACCGGTGGATTTGGTATCTTCATTTTCTTATCATTCCATGTTCCTGTATCGGGCTTCTTCATCTTTCATGTAGCCTTTTTGGTGATCTTTTCTGAACCAAGAAGGAATATAACTTGTGGTCTGTTAATTTTGCTTTTATGTTATAAGCTGTATTTGTTTCTATAGTAGTTTGTGTTGTATTCTTCCTTTAAATGTGATTAGTGAAGTTGCAAGCTTCTGTCCATAGATTTGTTGCAGTAGTAGAGCTGACTTGAGAGAAATCTGAATTACGAATGTTCTTAACTGATCTCTTCCATGACATTTGCCTTGCTTTGCCTTTTATTTAGATGTTTGGAAACTGGACATTTGGTACTTTGGTCTTCACCGTCATGGTTATAACTGTTACGATGAAGGTAGGATATTACAGTATTTATTCCTTATGCTTGGATTTACAGGCAAGCACATAATATGATATTAATTTTAATTTGTTTGGGAAATTATACAAAGTATCAGTTCTTGAGAGATCCAGATAGACGTTTATGTTTCTTAATAGGTAAAACTTAGCTTCATAGTTTGTATTCCAATAATATTTAGTGTTTGAGCTGAAATTTTGCAAGTATATTCAAATTACTTCAGACCAGTATTTGCCATTTTTTGTGAAGTGAGAAAAAACCATGTTCATTAAAATTATTATTTTGGTTTTAGATGGCACTAGAAACTCATTTCTGGACATGGATAAACCATTTTGTTACTTGGGGATCCATTGTGTTTTATTTCATATTCTCCTTGTTTTATGGGGGAATTATCTGGTGAGTGCTTTCTTCTCTCCTTCCCATTACACACCTGATGAATGAAGTTATAAAAGAACATTGCATTGAAGTCGTGTGTTCTCCCCTATTTGAATTTTGTCATAGTTGTTGAAAAACTGATCTCCAAACCTGAAGTGGCATTTGCCTGTGATGCTTTTTGAAGTTAAAGGCATGCTATTAAGCTGTTGTGTGTTGAAGGACATGAATTACTTTTATTCAACAAGGCTGTGACTATAAAAATCATAGAATCATGGTTGGAAAGGACCTTCAAGATAGAGTCCAACCGTAAACCCTTCAAAACTGTGCCTGCTCAACCATGTCCCTAAAGACATATAGGGGAGACATAAAGATGTATTTTTATAATGCCTTTTTTAAAAAAATATAATGTCTATATCTATAAAAAGTAGCGAGGGTTACCAGATGATCTGTATAATAGGTAAATGTAGTGAAAATAAGGACAGTGATGTTAGAATCAGTGAAGTGACACACTTTTCTGCTTGGGTTTTGAGATTTGGAGGGGTAGGACACTGATTCTCTGCAACAGTTTTAAATGCCTTCCCCCCCCCCCCCAAGCTCTATACTCTTATTTCCCCGGTATTTCTTTCCCTTTGATTCCAACACATTGCATGCTATTGTCATTCTCATCCCAACTGATTTGTTGGTTGACTTAAGTTAGGATGTTTTAGCCAGTCAGTCCTGTACTTCTGTTTCTAAAAACTTAGTTTAGTAATTGCCAACTCTTTTAACTTTTCAGGCCATTTTTACATACCCAGGACATGTACTTTGTATTTGTTCAACTGTTGTCAAGTGGTTCTGCTTGGTTTGCCATAATCATCATAGTAGTTGCTTGTTTGTTTCTTGATGTCGTGAAGAAAGTGCTGTACAGACATCTACAACCAACAAGTACTGAAAAAGCTCAGGTAATGTTACAGTTTTATATCTAATTTGATTAGTGTTTAGAAGAATACATTTATTAAAATCTGTCTTGCTAGCCAGTTAATCTTTCCTGTGATATTTTAGCATTTAATCAACCTCTTCATTTTTTTGTGACATTTAATGCATGATAACATCTCAGATGCATAAGACAATGTTCTCAGATGGCAAGATAAGGGTAAATTTGAAAATACCAAAATGAGGAGACCATTTTACAAGAAATTAACACTAGCAAATAATTTATTAACAGTAGAATTATTTACAGAGGAGTAATTCGGTCTTTTTCATCTCAGGTTTCAACTCTTTTAAAGGTTTATATTGCACATTTTTAATACTGCTTTAAACCTTGTAACTAAACTTCCTGTCATTTCTATCTAGCTAGAAACTCTCTCTTCAACTGCAATTGACATTGAATAAAATGTAAAAAATGTAATGAAGGCAATAATTTTTCAAATTACTTTAGTAGGGCTTGATTTAATTAGTATTTCTTAAATCTTGATCATACCGTATGACATGTCTTTGGTTTTTGATTTTATAATTAAAGATAATTATCTGTATAGTGTTTTCATAAATTCATGGATGAGGCCTGAACAACTACTGTGATTTTAAAAAAAAAAAAAACAAAAAAAAAAACCCAAAAACCTTTCTCCTCCTAACACTGGCCACACACAAACTCCTTGAAATCCTTCTTTTGTAAATGAGGCAGTCAAAGCTCATCTGTGTTTGAGTGCTGTTGTTTTTAGTGGCAGGAATGGAGAAGTCATCCTCATGCATTTTTCTAGTAGCTACTCTCTCTGGTTTCAGTTTTCAGCGTTTTATCTCTTTATAACACTTTTTTGCTCTATTGAAGTTGTCTTCTGTTACTGATACTTTTTCCATTACTAGTTATTTTATCAAGTTAATCTTCTCACTGACAGAATATATCGGTTGGATTTGAATCTTCCTGTAAAGCACGCTTTCCAGTCTTTTAATAACTCTTGTGCCTTTCTATAATCTTTGCTGTTCCTTATGCTCCATCTTGAATTCTAAATGTCACCATTCAGCACAATACTCTAGTACAGCATATGTCAGTGTCAAGTATGGAAGTAATGAATCTCCCAAATGAATTCATTTTTCCAAATAATATAGGTCACCAACCTGTTATCTTCTGTATCCTTTTCTCTTTGGAAAGTGATTACTTTATTTTGCTTCTAGGTCATTGCTGAGAAGCCTAATGGCATAGGGCCTAGAAAAGGAATTGAAAAGCACCCAATTGATGATCATCTTCCATTTACAGTTATATTCTGAAACTTATTAGGAGTTTTTAATCCATTTAATGTGTGCCATATTGATTTCTCTGGTCTTCTATTTGCTTAATCCAAATTAGCTTGAGCTATGTGCTTTATGGAGCTCTTAACTGCATTACATCAATACTGATACCTCTAGCAGCTAACCTTGTGATTATTTTGCTAAATGGATGTTGATTCATTTTAAATTATTACCTTCTAATTTGTGTTAATGAAAATCCATTTGAGGCATTCTTTCTTTTGTTGAGGATCGTTGTCAGGCAGACATACCTAACGTTAACCAAGATACCCCATTAACCCTTTTTCAGAACTAGCAGAATAGTCGCTGCTTTGTCCAGCCTTGGGATTCAGTATCCAAAATCCCAGGTAATGAACTGTGAGCTTTCAGAAAGCTTTTCCTCTAGGCTTGATAAGAATCTTGATAGCACACATTATGCAGATCTATTTCTTATTGAATGTTTTCCATCCTTGCTATATTATTTACAGTCAGCTTTTTCCATCTGGTGTTGGTGGGTTAGTGTGGTTGCTCAATTTTCTCATGTCCCTGAAAATATTTGTTGTGAAAATAACAACAAAAAAAATCTTTAGTCTCTAAGCTACTTCTCCTTCTGTTCTCTTGCTCTCTGACTGAATTCTGTCATCGTCTGTCAAATTATGTCAATTGGCTTTTGTTTCCTTTGCAGTTGTATGATAATGGGCATGCTAGGTGTCTGTCCGTTAGGATCCATGACCGACGTCTTTCCTGTGGCTGTAACTTAGTGATCAAGGCCATTTTGATTTGTGCCCCTCTGTTAATAGTTTTTATTTTTCTTATTCCCATTTTGCTTTGCCATTTGACAACATCTGCAGTAGTGTCCATTTGGCCAGAAATATGGCCTCTTTTTTTTCCTGAAAACATCTATTTCCTGAAACTGCAAAATTCAGGAACCTGAAACCTGGGGACCTGAAAAATCATTTGAGCAGAAATGCTTCATCAGCCATTCAGCCACTTCTGTGTGTATATCTGATCAGTTAAAAAGACATTTGCAAAGGAAAAGACATCTCTTTGTTACTTGATTAGACCAACTCTGTTGAGGTTTTTCTACCCGTAATGGGACAGGCAACCCAGCAGAATTTCATAGGCCGCTCTCGTAGTGAGGAACTTATGACTATGACCATATGACAGACTGACTTTGTCCAGTTAGTCTCAGGAAGGGACAGAGTGCTTCTTGCATGGTAATTCATCATTAGGCTTGTTTTAGATCTCTAGTAAATGCTCTTCTCTTGGTTTCAAAGCAGAGGAAAGGTCTCTGCTGCTCACTTAGAGTTAGAAGAACATCCATCCAAAAAGTTAAGCAAATTCTCTATACAAATGATTCGAAGAGTGAATATGGAGCTTTGTATTGCTAATGTAGTGGGGTTTTTCATAGTACAGACGCACATTGTGTCTGGTGAAATTTTTTTTAATTCTTCCTTTTTGACTGTATGACTAAATTTGTATATTTTCATCCTAAAGAAGAAAATAAGTAAAGAGCTTTAGTTTATGGGTTTTTTTATCATAGCGAGAAAAATTGTTACATGAACTGGTCACTAATTTTAAAAATGGTAGCGCTCTCAGTTATTTTTGTTTCCATCCCCCATGTTCTGAGTTTTAAAATAGCTCACTGAGAGCACTGAGCAAACTTAGCACAGTTTTCTGAACTGCTCAGCTGTTGAGAAGTCTTTGAGAAGCCAAGAGCACCCTGCCTGTCTGTGATACCCAACCCCGTGCTCTGAATTCGCTGCATTTACAGGCGTCTGCCTTACTGCATGCGCTATGTATAGGATTTGATGTTACATACCTCAATTTAGAATAAGGTCGTAACATCAACAGTTAATTAATTGTTCACCAGTTAGATGTGACATGGACCTAAGTTGTTCCTAAAAGAACAAAGACATTGAACTACTGGGAGAGAAAAACACTTGAGAAATTTTATTAAAGGTAAATCTTTAAATGCAAATACTATTCTATTTTACTACTCTTGTGAGGTAAAAAAAAAAATCTGTCCTATTTTGGAAAGTCAGCCCCAGTATGAGCAAGAGGCTCTGGATTGGCTTGACTCAGTCTTCCCCAATGCACATAAGGTGAATGCGTATTGGTTTTTTGCTACTTTTTTCAACTACTATAAAATCATCTCGGAAGAAGTGGCCAGAAGGACAATCTCATTCTTTGGGTAAATATAAATCACTATTCAGGGGCAAAGTTAATAATGAATAAAGACCCTTGGTAAAATATGGGCCATTTTCCTCAGTATGAAAGCTAAGGATCAGTTAAGAATGGTCTTAGCAAACAATAACTGACTGTGGTGATCCCAGCAGCTGTCTTGAAGGTTTCAGGCTTGTGTTCTGTATATGATGTGTATTCCACTTAAATAACAATGTCTTGTCCTGTGTCTTTCTCTTAAAAAATTGCTGCTACTACTACTTACTGACATGTGTGTTCCATCCCTTCTCTGTCCAATTGTAGATGTACTCCAACAGAGTTGCTTTAAGTGACGAGTTCATCGCACTGCAGCCATTGTCCAGGGCAAGGAATCAGCTGAGCAAAATTAGGTAGAGTAGGAGGGACAGTTCCTTATCAACTCTTATGCATGCTGAAGATGAACTAACCAGCGCTGAGAGAGCTGGAAGAGGCATGAATATTAGTGGGTTGAGAGGGCAATATCTATAGTGCAGATACATTCAGTTTGATATTTTTCTTGGCTTTGCTCTGTGTATTTTGAGCCAACTGCTTCTCCTAAGTAGCATGTGTTGGACATTCTTTTTTAGGGAAAAACATCCCTAGCATGATGCTCAACTTTCAGAATACAGATCTAGCTCTTCTTGCATTCATTTTTAAATAATCATAGTTTCTAGCATGGTTACAGTGCTTTTAATTTCTTTATGATCAAAATTAACAGTGCTTTTTGCATGTTGGATAATTTCATCTTCATAAGGCCGTGACAGAAAGGTCCATATGTTTCAGGCAGCAGTTTATTGCGAGTGGTTTGCTCATTTTAATTTGCTTTCACTTATTTTGAAAGTGCAAAAATACATTTTAAGTTTGGGTGCATATGTCTACTTGTGCAGCAAGCTAAGGCTTTTTGTGTTTATTTCATGCTTCTATAAAGTGTTGTTTGTTTTCATTGTGTTACAGATATATATTCCCAAAGGCATTTGAGTACAAAGAAACTATTCAAGGAAAAGATTAAAACATGTCTGTGCGTGTAGGGTAGAAGTCTGAAACTTGTCAAATGCACTGAGTTCAGTATATGAAATGTTATCAAGATTTTCAGTTGTAAGACAAAAACATTTTTATGCATAAACCTCTATGACATTTTATCACGCCCTTAGCTATGTCTGTGTCCTATGGCAAGAAATAATTGAGGAAACAGTTGGGGTGTTTTTAAGAATTTTGTAAAGGTCACTCGGATATCTACAATGAAACTTAAATTAGTATTAGGGCATCCAAGCAACCTAGATTTGAGGGGAATCAACTTATTTTTGTTTAATTAGGTGAAAGTAGGAGAGATGCAAATGACCTTTTAAATTATTTGCAGAATATTTGCAAGAGTTAATTGAAACAACCAAAATCCCTTTTTCTTTAAAAAAAATAAGAAAAAAAACAGAGAAGTAAGAATGGGGCAAATGGAGGCAAAAGGTGAGGAAAAGGAAAAATTCTTTCATTGCAGATTTGCTTTTCTTCTGTCAAAAAGAACTACATCCTTGCAAGGAGAAAAATGATGTTCAGTTCCTTCCTCGTTTTGCTGTTAATTGATGCACCAAAATATACCTGGAAATCTGTGGCTTTCCAGGGAGGCAGTGTTTTTAAAATTCAGTTCTTAAAACCTCTAAACCAAAGGCAGACTGCACTGTACCTCTTTGATTTTAATAAGCTTAGAAACATATTATTGGGTTTTTTACATTCTTGACTTAGGACATTGAAATAATTCACCTTTTAAAACTTCAGATGAAATATTTCTTGTGAACTTCTTTCCTCACGTTGTGATTGCAATGAGTGATGTGGAGCATCACATGTGCGCTGAAACTTTACAATGAAAAATACTGTTAAATTTTTCAAAACTGAGCAGATTTGGGGAGTTATGTGCCTGGACAAGGAATGAAAAATAAAGCTGCCTTTGAACATAGCGTTATATTCACTAAAATATTGAGGATGGTAGAATGCTTGCAAATTTGGGGAGCTTTTCTTTATTTTACACTTGGGAAGGGGATTGAAAAAACTAACAAATGATTATGCAAATCCAGTTCTGGTGTATGACAGATTTATTTTTAATCTAGAGATTTGTAAATTTGTCCATCCTGAGTGTCTTTTACTGCCCATTTGAAGTTCTGAAAAACAAGAAAGAACTGCAGACTCAGGTTTCTGTAGTTCATTATTCATAGTCAGATGAATATCTGAAGTTATTCTGTTGATTCTTACCTAAAACAGTAAAAAAGAAAATCAAATAACAGATGGAAATTATTTACTTTACTATATTAAATAAAAATGTGAAGACTACTGGCTCGCTTCTGTGGTGTCCAGGGCAGCTGCCTGTTATCAAAAGTTACAAAGCAGAGAAAACAAAGAAAACTGGAGGAATGTGGAAAGAAACAGCTGCTTGGTCAATGTAGCAGTAAGTGGCTAATTCTGTGACACCTTCCTCATTTGTGCCTACTCCGTATTAATTTTGCATCTTTTGTGACCGCAGCCTGCATGGAGGGTGTTGAAGAGACTTTGTTTTTTTCTGTGTTGTATGAACATGTAGTAAAAGCTTTGAGAAGGCCATATTATGGATTATGCTGTGTTCTGCAAACATGCTTGTTTCCTTGTGGATAAACAAAAGGAGAATAAGTCTGAATGCAAATGAAAAGATATGCAATGTTATTGTTTTTCATATGCCTTCATAGGTGAGAGTGTAGTAGAACGTTTAAGTTTGTAAGTACATCTTTTGGTATATGGTAAACAACTTTAAGGGAATCTTTAAAGTGTCTGTGGGATTTGCTTAAGTCAGAAATGCAGTTTTGTGCTCACCTGTTAATTATTTTTTTTTTACATCTGACCTTTACTGTCTCTCTGTGAATTGGGATGAAGAGGAAATTAGGCAGCACAGCTCAGGTGCCTTATGCCCTCGGATAGACTGATGACTGAGCACTTGCTTTTCAACAGATTGATTTCTTTCCTCTCTAGCTGTCTCTCCTCAAGGTCTTGGAATGGGTGTGATAGATGCAATAGAATGGGTGCAGTTCTAATCACTGATGGAATTAACTATACTATGGATTTTTTACATTTGGGCAGTATATTGATGTTGTACACAACATAAGGGGAACATAGAAGACGGCTTTTCTTTACAAGAAGGCTGTTACTGCATAATATATAATATCTAGGCCTCTTAAGCAGTGGCATGTACCTTAGGTTGGCCAAGACATTATTCCTTCCCCATCCACCCTCCCTTATTTTATTGCTCCCTTGTTTTCCCTTCCTTTCTGTACAGATCTGCTTTCTTTAGCTGTCCCCATTCAAAGACTCCTGGCTCAGTCTTTGAGGCCTCAATTACTTGTCTGTGTTCTTTCCTCCTCTAGTGCAGCTTCGTATGATTTCCCTCCTAATAGCTATCATACCTTGTCCTCTCTAACTGCGCAGAAGTCAAGTGCAGACAGGTTCCCGATGCCTTTTATAGCCTCCATTTCCTGTAAGGAATGTGTCATTTCTAAGACAACCATCTGTTCATTTGCAAACGTGCGCTCCTATTACTGATGTATATCAGAACATCTTAATATGCTGAACTTTGATCAAGTGCAATCTCTTCTTTTATGGATTCCAATAATGAAGTGCTGATCTGTGAGCTAGTCCACAGAATCTTCGGATTTTATGAGAAAATAAATAGTTTTTGATATTTATCTTTTCTCACAAAAGTACATATACTTACTTGAAAACACTTTTGTTCAATGCTGTTGAAATAATGAATTTAGCATTAAAGTAGCAACACTTTTTTAAAAAAAGTTGAAAATGTAAGTGGCAGTGACAATAGAGGCCAGCATTTGTATGTTTTCTGTAAAAAATAAAAATCTTTCCAATAAATTAATTGGGATTTAGGTATGCAGCATGTTAAGGGTTTAAAATAGGAGTTGTAGAGCAAGATTTAAAAATCAGGTTAGTAGCAGCCCACTCCTGAACTGTCTGAAGTGTCCATGTGGGGTCTGAGCTCAAGAAAATACACTGGAGTGAGCTTAACTTGGCCTACAGGGTTAGATTTCCTTTTCAGCAAAGCACCAACTGCAGGCTTCAGGGGGATTAAATGTTTAGCTGGAATGTCTGTCTTGTGGCACACAGGAAGACCTACATTTTGAGGAACAGACTGAGATGATCCTATCTATTACAGAGAAAAAAAAAATCCCCACATCAAAACTAGATTACAAAATTACTACTTTTCCCTTTTGTAGTCTGTGGTGCATAAGAAGTCTATGGTGCCTTCTAATACTTGAGCACCGATTAAAGCATGATTGATTCACCAATTAACTTGGGGAAAAAAATGCCTCTCTTCCATGTAAATATGCCTTGTTCTCTCCAAATCCTGTCTGTAAAGTGAAAGTTCGTTAAACATGGTAACTGTTGTAAATGGCTGTAAGCATGGTGCTTTATAAGCTGTGTTGCTTTTCTGTCCTTCTAGATGGAAGAAGATAAGGGTTCAGTCAGCTCAGCATGTGACTTTGCTGAAAGCAAGCACAGAGGGGAGGACAATAGGCAACTGCTAGATCCATCTAGCCCGCAGGACAGTTCTTACGTTCACTAGGTAGTACTCCCACTCTACCCTATTGTGTGTGAACATATTTTTTTTTATATCTATCATACTTAGTCAGTCATGCAGCCATCTCCAAAATACCCATTTTTTTTTTTATATTTGCTAGAAATTCTCCATCGTAGTATGTGGGTTTGGTTTTGCTTATCAGACTGAATCGCTATCTTTTGTTCAGCATTTCAACTGCTTTTTGCTTTATTACATGAAATGATCTGTAAAAGTATAATGTTGCTGTGATCCGACATATTACCTTTTGAACAGGTCTTACTTTATTTGCAGCTCAAATATGAGGGCTATCAGGTATTTCTCTGGATTTATTAATTTTTCTAAGCTTTGGTTCTCCTGCCATTTGTTTCTTGAAGATGTGTTCAGGTTTTCAGAGACCATTTTGCTCTACAGCCTTAGGATGTCAGACTTTACTGTGATATAAAATTATATCTATATTTGTATATAATAGAGAAAAATGGTAAACAGAGATTCTATAATGTAAGTGTCTTCCACCCAGGCAGTTGGCATAAATGTAACAGTCTGTATTCAGATGCACACAACATGCCTACATGTGTATCTGCATTTATTTTTAGGTTGTTTCCCTAATACTCTCCTAATATTACTTTACACTTAACTGTGAATTAGATGAACAGTAAACATTATGTTTGAGGTTCTGTACATTTGCTATTCTAAAAAAAATGTATAATGTTATGTCTTGCATAAGTCATGATTCTAACTCTTCTTATAAGTACCTGATTGGGGAATAGTGACACAGCTGAGGATTCAGTCTTTGGGGGCAGATTTGGGTGACTTTCCGGTTATTCTTTTTGCCATTTTTTATAGCATCCAGGACTGCTGCTAGCATTCAGGTCTCAGCAGATAGTGTCCCACTGCCAGGGGCTGTGAAGGTTGAGATTTAACGTGCAGGGAATTTATGTTGCTTAAGGAATGACGGATAAATATTGAGAAAAATAGAGGTACTCATTGGAAAGTAATAATCATTCTTACATGATCAAATAGATTCCTTTGTACTTCCGACAAACAGTTGCAAATAGAAATGTGTTTTAATCTTGGCATACTACTGAAGGCAGTTGTTCCTAAAACTCTTCTATATTATTCAGAGTCAGTCCTAAAACTCTTCCAAATTATTCAGCATCTGATGGAGCAAAGGAGAGATGTTTTTTCTTCAGAGGTATTTAATATTTTTTCTGCAAAGCTGTATTGTGCTGTTCCTAATTAAGGTGTGTTCTGTGACAGCACCATTGTGACTATGTATGGTGGCCATCAAATAAGGAAGTTCAGAGACACGAGCTCTGCTGACATTTGTGCTTGTGATTTGTTATTCTCAGGTGTGGGATTTTTGTTTTCACCAAAAAAATCCTTATAGATCTGTTGATTGCAACAGTTCTGCTCCTGTCTTTAGGTATTTACAAGTTATCTTGTTATATTAAATGTTGGCTGGCTTTGTGTCAGGAGACCTTACGAGCGAATGCTCGGTGTTTGGAAGTGTGCATCCTGACTGCACTTCTCGTTCCTAGCCTCTGAGTTAGTGCAACTGAGAGGGGTATCACTTTGTCTTTCTTTCTGTGCGTTAATTTAATTAATTGCTGATGCTCCTATAGGCAGTGTGTTGAGCAGTGCTGGAGAGAAGAACTGCAGACATCGCAGGGGAGGTAGAGCAGAACATAGGAATGATACAAGTCAAGTCCGGTTCTGCCCAGGTCCTGTTTGTTTTCCCAGTGGCCTGCGAGATCAGGCTGCTCCGTTGACCTTTGCGCTCCCTCCTTTCCCCACCAACTGAAGTCTTCTCCTAGCTTGCCAAAGCCTTTGGTTGCTGTTAGTAGGAATTGTGCTGTTATGAAGCTGTAATGCGTGCAGTCGCCTGCTTTGGAAGATTAGGAAGGAAGAAGTCTCCTCATAGTTAACCATCCCAGTAAGAAACTTAGAAGTTCTTTGCCTTCCTTGTATTGGGGAAGTGTTAGTAACATGAGGGTAAGTGTAAGTTCTGAAAACCAAACTCTTTCGCACAGCGCTCCTCTATCTCAGCTTCTGCTACAAAGTGGGAAGGGGAAATTCTCAAAAGTGAGCTGTGCCCTGCGGGAGACTGATGCTCCTCCCAGATTTGCTTCTTCACTGACCAGTGTCTTGGCCTTTCTTTGACTCAGTGTGCTCTCATGGAGAGTCTGAATTCAAAAGAATTTCCCACCCTCTGCCTCATCTTGTCCCTTTGGAAAGGATACCAAAATCCATTTCAGATATTCTCCTTCCAGCTTTTCGGTAGTGCTAAATTTCAGTTAGGTTTAAGTTGTGTTGCAGTTGACTCATATTCAAGAATAATAGAGGAGCTTGCTAATAGATGGCATTTAAAACCCATACATCTCTGTAGGGCTGCTTTTGTTTTATTTGGGTCTCCCTCACACAGTAAGAATGAACAATAGGAAACAATTGTGAATTGTTCCTCATACTAGCATGAATGTAACTGAACTTTCTTAATGTCAGTCTGATGTTTGTATTTAGATAAAGATCTTTACAAAATTAGGAATGTGCTTTGGTTCCTTGTCCAAGTCTGGGGTGGTAGTCATTGGTAGGCTAATCTAAACCAGGAATATAAATTGCTGTAGGAAGTTGCATTCTGTACTACCTGAGGAATAAGGAAAGCTTATGACCAGCTTGCTGCATTTTATGTAGCAATTTTGTTCTAAAGTTTTGTCTCTTGATCGATTTCCATTAAAATAGCAGACTTGCAGCTTGTACAAATGGTGGTACCTCCGCTGAGGGTTAATGAAGGCATGACAGCTTACCCTGCATGAGGCTTGCTCCTGAGGTCCCTTACAGCTGTAACAGCTAGAATTGCCAGCCTCTTTATTTCCATCATTAAGCAAGGATGGTGCTAAGCAATCACCATGCTCTCAGTAAGGCTGTGTTCAAAGGCTGGCAAGCTCAGCGGGCCAGCCATTTGTGTTGATAGCCCTTAGGAAGGGAAACAGTGGTGGTTTTGATCACTGTAATTTCCCTGTAAAGTTTAAAATATTCAACGCTAATTTTAAGAAACTGAAAGATGACATCTTTATTACTAGAGTCACCTAATACTGATTTTTTTTTTTCCCCCTTTATTTCCAGCTTACTGAGACAGGTTCAGGTATCAACTGCTTGGACTCCATGTGCTGCTTCTCAGATGGGGAAACAGCATGCACACCTCTTAGAAGAATGCTGGAACGACTAATGGGAAGATGTAGCCCTACCCGGGTCAACAGGTGTGGAATTTCTCTCAATAGCCTTTGCTGCAGGCGATTCTCCTATAAACTGGAACCCGATGAGCCTGCAGCTATAGATGTCTAGTAAACCAGCTGCAGGTTTTCCTTATTTAATGGGAAATGCAACTCTTTATTGTACTTTTTTCATCCTAAAAAAAAATAGTTTCTTGTTTCCTTTTGAGTGCTTTCTTTTGGGATGGTGGAGGGGAAATGGTTTTCGAAAGATTTCTGTTAAAACGGTTAGTTTGGCTTACTACACAATCTTATGTTGTATCTATAGTAATTTTTCTTCATTTGTACATTCTTCTCTTTAGAAAAAATCAAGCCTCAATGCTGTGCTTGTTCTCCTGGTTTATCTTTTTTTGTTTTGTTTTGCCTTCACAAATCAGGAGTTCTTTGTAAATCAAAAGCCTTTTCCCTTTGGTTCTTGATGTACAACCTCCAAATATTTACCTTGGAGCTTGGATTATTTCTGAAGATACATACACAAGGCTCACACCCCCCGCCCTTAAATAGAACTTCATTGTTAGAAGGAGAGCCTGTAAAACTTTCAGCCATTGATTGATATGAAAATTAAATATTTTTGTAGTAAAACTTTTATAATCTATTTCTAAAATCTAAGTAATTGACAGAACAGAGCCTTCAGGTTCTAAGAATTTTAACCTTTTTTTTCAGTATTAGAAGTATGTTGTCAAAATCATGTGTGCCATTTGAAAGTATGTGCTAAATAAATCTTTTCCTTCTCAAACCATATGTGTGAACCAAACCTCCATGAGTTAAAAGCATGTCAGAGTAACCAGAAATATTTTGAAGGAGTCATACTGCTCTTGCAGCAGCCATAACTGTGAGAAAAGCTCTTACTAATCTGCTAATGTGCCATCCTAGCACTTCCAGATAAAGAGGGCTAGCTAACAAACATGGAAATATTTGGGGGTAGAAGTAAAAAGTCTTTTGTACATCGTAATCTCTGAGTCCCAGAATGATATCATAGCCCTTCATTAGTCAAAAGGCAAACCTAAAGAAGTTTCAGTTCACAGATTTTTGAGGTAACTCATTTGGTATCTGAACAAATTTGTCCCCTTTTAGTTAACGGTTGTGATATGATTCATTCCGTAGAAAATCCTGTGCGAGTAACTTTCACTGACACACTTTGTCAGTTCTGAATTTTTGCTTTAGATATTGACTTGGTATGAAGTACATCTCTGGTTTGAGACTTGTGTTAAACACAGTGTCCGTAGTTTCCGTCATTTTCTCTCTCCTGCCTTGCTTGTGAAATTTTATTCAACATTTCTACAAATCTGGGATATGATTATGCAGGATATTTCATTCCATATGAAGAAAAAAAAAGAAGAAACTGTTAAGATCAAATACATTTTAATCAATACTCTTGTTGTATAGAAGGTGGGCATGATATGTAAAATAAAATGTTTAATAGAATTTTTAATCTACAAGGTGAGCATTTAATTGGTCTAAAAATCAATAATTTGGTAGTGGTTGCTTTAAGATTTTTCCTTTTTCTTCCTATTCTCGGTAAAAATGCTTTGCAAATGAGAATCTTGGCTGCTTTTTCATTTTATTATCTAATAAGAGTAGCTTTTAAGCTAAGGTTTGCTTTAGTAACAAAGTCTTATAAGGTAGGTATTCTGTGTTTTATTTCTTCTATGCATTTACATTTTTACTGTTTCCTTTTACACTCATTTTGATTCTTTAAGAACTTAAAAGTATTTATTGAAGATAAAAATCATATTTGACAGAATATAAAGCACTTTTTGCAGACTGCTTTTCCTCAGGTTTCTTGTCTGTTTACTTGTAATAGTCACAGAAAGTAGCATCTAGATGAATAACTTTAGAGTTGCTACATTGGTGTAAACATGTTAAATACGCAAAACTGTCTCAGTGCTGTGCTAAGGGCTTGAAGTTCTGTTGGTTTTGCTTCTGCCTCTGGTTGAAATTACTCCTAATCATTCTCTAGTTTCACTTAACCATGTGCGCAGCGGAACTCAAAAGGAGATAATGTATTTGGTTGTAGACTTACTGCTTTTGATGTCTTCAAATGATCAGCATTTACACTTAAAGCCTAGCCTAAAACTAAAGGGATTAGGAGGAAATTATCTACATTATCCACCCACACATTCATTAATAATCTGTTAATTGCTTAAATCACGGGTCTGTTGCAAGTTGTGAAAAGCTGAATGTTCCATTAAGAAATTTTGAGGTTTAAGAATGCCCGTAAAATTTAGCCTTTGTTGCCAAGCCTGATCTGCTTTGGTTTTTTGGTGTCATCAGAAGATCACACAGTCTCGAGCAGAATGCTTTTTGTGCTAGTACTGTATAAACCAGCATCTTATTCAACAAGAGGTAGCTGCAAATTTTCTTTGAATGAATCGATATCTGTGAATGTTGTGTGTAAGAGTGCTATGCAGGGAGGATCACTATGTAGATAACAATGCAGATAGCTTGTGTTGTAATTTCTATGTGCTCCTGATGTTCTGTCAAATATGATAAGTGAATATGAAATCACATATCGTATCAAATTTTGGTAGAAACTTTGATTCATCAAAGTTGTACAAATGCTTGGAGTAGAGGGCCACAGGAATATACTCTCTTGTAGTTGCTTTGCTGTTCTTTAAATGTATTCAAGAAGTATTTTCCATATTTTCATTCACCAACTAGAATACAAAATGTGTATCATATATGGCAAAATGCATATCTGTGTCTCTGTTCCATTAAATTGTCTGTCAACTTGTCAGTCCCTAAAATACTGTTGGATCACATATACTCTCTTGTCAAGGCACCACATGTAAAAGTTCTAAAGAAACAGCAGATGTCTGACAGAGGTGAATTTGGAGGATAAAGTCTTTATATTGGCATTTCCTGCCTTCCTATCTTCTTTTATTTCACATCCAGTCCAACAGTATTGCACACAAATAGTTCAGTCAAGAGCAGTGGCCTCTATACAGTAGAAATGGCTTATTTAAGAGAAGTACTTCTAGATCACATCCACATCAAAAGCTCTGACATGTTAAATTCTTCTCTTGTTGCAATAGTCCGTAGCTTAAATTGAACACTAAGTGCTGAGTTAAGTTCCTGGCTGTAGGTAAGCTGGAATGGATTTCACCCACCTGTAGCTGTACAGTGCAGGGCTTAGCGTTAAACACCCCTATACTGGGATACCTGTTAGCTGAGCGTACCATAAGGCTTTACTAAAATGATGTTATGCTAAAATGAAATTGTAGCATTCAGAGTACCTTAAATTTTACACACAAAATTTAGTTTCCTGAGGTACAATATTAAACTTCAGTTGTAAAATTTGATCTTTAAGCCCATTTCTTCCAGTTTTATAGCAGTGCAGATGTCTGTAGTTGTAAGCAACCTTTACCTTTGTGGCAAGCATAGACTCATTAGTACACAGTTGGCACTGGTAATTGCAGTGTAATTTCAGGAGTTTGAATGAATTGCAGGTGGCTACATGGAATTAATTGATTAGTCTTTTCAGGAGTTACACTTGCCTGATCTCATAATTTTTTCTTGCTTTCATAGACTTTGCTCCTCGCCTCTCAATCATAGGTTCCCAGTCAGCCAAACTTTTCTTTTATTGTTACTTTAGATCATGGAGTTCATCGGATCCCTTCTATGCCAACGACAGAAGCTTCTTGACACTCTCCACAATGGACTCACCCACTTGTTAACAGGGACATTGCTAAATGCCCTGTGGAAGCCATTGGTGCTCACATACCCGTAGCAGGGCTTGAAGTGAGTTCAGTGCTATATCCCTGCCCTAGAAAAGACTAGCATGACCTGAACTTCTACATGCAAGCTGTAGTTTGTCTTGTGGCCTAGCATAATGCTCATCTGGACAATAACTGCTTCCAATATTTTTTCTAATCCTATCCCCAAGTTGCTAAATAATTTTTAATTAAGGAATGCTTTTACCTCTGGCCATTTAATCTCTTTTGTTAGCATTAACAGGCACATAACAGGTACAATTAACAGACTGGAATCCTGCATTTGATACTTAAAATGTCACTATAGCAGAGTGGCAAAATCTTTCTTCTCCCAAAGTGATCCAAGTGACCCAATAGAACTGAATATACATGGTGAAAATACAGTAAGCTACATTATTCATTATAGTCATTCACATAGATAAATTCATCTGGGGCTGTCTTTCACAGTTCCTCTCTTAGTAGTTTGCCAATCAGTCTATTTTTTTTTTTTTGCCATAGACAGTTACTTTATTCTGTAAGCAATCAGTTTAGTAATTTTTGAGAGTGAAATGCAATTCAAATATTTATGCTGGTTAATGAGTGGCAATTAAAAAAAAAAAGGTTCCAGAACAATAATTTGGTATTGCAGGGGCAATAGTGCTCTGGAGAGCCCAGCCATTTTTCATTATGCCTTGATGCTTTGTTAACAATTATTGATCCTGACATGGGAAAATGGGAAAGAAAAACGTGAAGTTGATTGTGCAGGTGTCTCACTAGCATAAATTTTTTGAATAAATCTTTTAAAGTTGGGGAATTTTTGCATGTTTTATTCTTTCTAATGTATTTATATTTGGTCATGTTGTACTTTGAAGATATAATTAATGCTTAATTATCTTCATATGTCTGAAGGATCTGACATAGCGATGGCAATGTTTTGATACCTAAGTATGCCAATAAAAACAAGTTGCTCAGGTGCAGCTTTGAATGGTTCGTCTTGCAGGTACATCTTTTTATTTTCCAATATAAATGTGTCTACCTATTTGGGACTGGCTAGCAACATTTGTTGCTTCATTCTACTAGGATGTCGGAACCTACTACTTGTATTTAGATGCAGAAGATGAAATGATAGTGCTCCTCACCAGTGAAATCCATAAAGGATTGCCTTAGGTAGCTTTCAGCTATAGGCTAATGCGTAATGAAGATGCTGCTGTTTCTGGACTGTTGTTTGAGAATCCAATTTGAGATTAGTCTCTGACACTGAAAGCCTTTCTGTATTGGAAGAATCTGCCTCTTTGTAAACAATATAAAGTGATGTATTATCTCTCAGGAGAATGCACTGTAAATAGAGCCCAGACTGTAAATAGCACCTGTAATTACCTTTTAAATACAGATACAAGAAGGCTTAGGATTTGGGCAGAATGGTAGCAGCTGCTCTCCATGAGTTTCTGGTAGTGTTAAGTGTGGCCTTCCAAGCAAATTACCTGGCAAAGACATTTTCCTCCCCCATAATTCAAAGATCTTAGCTTGTCTGTGTGACATTTGGATGGAGCCTGAGCTGCTAGCAGAGAAGTTTGTCCCTCTTGTAGTCACAGGCCAAATTCTCCCGAGTTCAGGGAGCTGAAAGGGGAGAGGGATTCTCCCTCAAAGGCTGAGGAAGCTCTGCTGGAATCGAGTGCTTTGGATGATCCTTACTGCAAACAGCTCTGCTATTTGTCATTCATGGCTGCAACTGGTAGTATTTCGGTTCTCATCCGGGATCTTTACTTTTACAGTAATGATTGGAAGTATCATTCTAATTTGAGGGGTACAATTTTCAAGATCTCACCTTTAAAAGCAACTTTTACCCAATAATTAAATTGTCATTTCAGCTTTGTTCTGAAACTTGTAGCAACTTCAACATGCAATAGGAGTTTCTTCTTTCACTGGCATACACAAAAATGAATTCACAAACTGACTGAAGAAGCCCTTAAAATTAATAATGAAATAAAAGAGCTATCAAAATATGGCAGACTTTGAGTTTAAGTGTAAATTCAGCATTCACAGTGCAGCTTAAGCATTAACATTCAAATTGCACGCTACATCCCCACATTGAGCCACACTGAGGATCCCAAGGATCTTAGGACATCATTGTAGGAAAACTGAGTACTGCATATAAGAGCTATTAGCATGTCACTTAATGGCTACAATTGTTTTTTATGACCTGATTCAAGATCTAATTACCATGTGGAGATGTAATAAACTGATCGTAGTCTTCCCTATTCCCCAAGAAGACCTTTATCTAGACCTTTATCTATCCAAAACAAAGGAATGCACTAGGACTTTACCTGTAATTTTATTAACATATTACAGTCTAATATCTGCTGAAATAGTGGTTTGCTGCTCCATTGTTTCTCCTCCTGAGGCAGTTTTTATCCTGCCATGGCTACCTGAGAAATAAAGGAGTGTTTGTTTTCTTCAATATTCTAATCAGATATCTGCTGTTCGGCTGCGTCTCTAATTCCTAAACCGCAGTGTGCCGCATTTCAGGAGTGTTTGTTTGTCCACGTCAGCCATCATCACGTCCCAGTCACCACGTCAGTTTGTGTGGCCATGTAACCTCATTCGTCTGTGTGGTTAGTGCATCACTGGTTGAGATCTAAGCAGTGATAAATTAGGAATAGAAAAAGGCTGAGTTTTTGATTAAGATACAGCCCCGCTCCAAGCATTTATATTGATTCAGGTCTGCGCGTACATGTATTTTGGCCTTTGCCATACAAATATGTCGACTACCTTTGTGCCAAAGAAGCACTGTAAGTGCTATATTTGAAGAATAATTTACATTCATTATGTGTTTCTTTAAAACCTTCCATCTCCTCTTCTTCCTTTCCCCCCTACTTCCCCTTTTCCCAGTGTTTGTAAGGTTACCGAAGAAACATGCATTTAAACAATTCAGGAAGAACTTAAGAATGCATCTGTCTGCAAAGGTATAGTTTTCTATTTGCAGTAAATCTAAATCAGTAATTTCTCGTTTAATAGCAATGTAGAGTTAATTTGCATAAGATCAGATTTTTGGTCTGGCAAATACTGTAGACGGGAGAAGTGACTGTGTTTTGCCAGTGTCACAGATCATTTAAACTTGCTTTTTTCTCAAGGAAGGAAACTTGTGTACTCTGCTCAAGTGAATGAGACACTCACTATACATTGGGCGCGTTGTAGGGGTCTACACAAAGAAGGCAAAATACAACTAATTTAGTTTAACGGTAGCATTAATCTCTTTGATTTAGAGTGAATGGGTGAGGAAGAATTTGCCACACAGAGGAAGTGTTTTAGAATTACCTCTTAGCCTTCAAGGGTGTGGAGGAGCCCGACAAGCGTGTCCTGTGCGGCGGCGAAGGCCACCGTAGACCTCCTTAGTTCACTAGCACGAGGATGGCGTGTAGTCACCCTTTACTGTGCAGTGTCTTTGAGAGAGCACCTTCTCCCCAGCCACCTTCGAAGAGGATTAAGTCCTCAGCTCATCTTGGCTGCTGTTTTGTGGCGTCGGGATTCGTTGCTTAGAAAACCATAGTTTTCATTTGCCAAATGCGTGCTCCTTTTTTTTAAGGCGCGGTGGAAAAGATGAAAATCAGGTGGGAAAATGTTCTGAATTGTTTCACAAGCCAAAATGTATATATTCTGCTTAAAATACCCTGTATATTTTTTTAGAATTATAAAGGGGAGGGAGCATCCCCTCCAGTGCAAAGCAAGGCATGCTGAAAATTTTAGCGTTATATTTTCAGAAGAATTTATTGGGTTTTTTTTCTCTTTGTGCAAAAGTTTATTTGAGAAAAAGATTATGCAACCTAGAACGCATATTAGGCAATTCTAATTTCTTACGGGATACATTTGGTAATACTTTCAAGCACATGATTTTTTTTTTAAGATAGGATAACTTCTATATTGGAAAAATCTCATTTTCTAGTGTTAGAAATGTCTCAAAGCTGTTGATTTAGCTGTTGAATTAAAAATGTTATTTTTAATTGTTTTACCTGACACTTTCTGTACTCCTAAATAACACAACAGTATTGGTGAAATTCAGTATTCAAACGTGCTTAACTCGGTTGCTTCTGAACCATTATTTTGAGGATGTCGTGGGGCGGGGGCTGGTGTAGAATACCCAGTAGCTCTGTGACCTTCACAAGTTTGCAATTACTGCCACGTACTTTTACACTCATTAATGTTCTGAGTTACATTCCTAGAGCTGGGCGAACTGTTCATCATGGAAACAGACTGGTTTTTTTATCCTTTTCTTTCTGTTCCTTAGTTATCTCCTAGTTAAATTTTCTTTTTACAGAAACTTCTTTCTTTTTTGTAAAACCTTTAGCTTTTTTTTTTCCTCCCCCCTCTTTTTTTTTATTGTTGATGGTTTTGCTGCTTTGCATCTGTTGTTTCCACTCACTGTCGTGACTGGTCTGGTTTCTGCTCCCTGTTTCAATGACCCAATTTATGAACAGGAGGAAAGCCGGGATGCTCGTGGCTGTATCAACCCTTGCCATTGATTGCCCTAGAAGCCCATTTGCACCTGTATTTGCAAAGCTGCTGCTTTCTGCACATTTTTCCTTCAGCTAAATACTGCTCATGGAGATGTCAAAAATAAATCGGCGGAGAGACCTCGTGTGCTGCCCAAAGCTTGTGTGGCTTTCATTGAACTGAATGTTCTCATCACTCTGGAATATTCGCCTTGCTCTAGCTGTTGCCACGCTGCGATGTTGTTTTACAATAAGTATAGAGAGCTGTCATCACTGTAGATCCAATTCTGTGTTGTTTCCAGTATGTATAAACGCATGTACATGAATAAAACCTGAGGGGGCCATGGGCAAAAGACCTGTGTGTACCATGAACCGGGATGGGAGGGGGGGTCACGCCATGGGAAACAAAGCAGTTAACAACACATCGAGCAGGACTTGCCCCACAGAATCCCTGGAATGCACCTGGATGGGAAGTGACTTAATATTATCTTGTTTCTTAGCAGGTTTAAAGGGAGTTACTTCATATATCTGATATCAGAGTCCAGTCATTCATACTTTTCTTGCATTGCCAAAGGGATGAGAGATATAGTTCTGAAACGGAAAACTGCTTAAACATTAGGCCCACTTTCAGGTAGAAGAGATTATTACTACACCAAATATATTTTTAAATTTCCCAGTTCTGGTCCCATCAGAGCTTTTCAGTTCTTTTGTACATTTAAAAAAAAACCAGCACCCAGATCTCACTGAAGTAGGATCACGATTTGCTCGCTCTTACTGAAGAGAAAACTTGGGCGCTGGCTGTGCAAGAAACGTTGGATGGTCCCTTCTTAGTGATGATGATCTAACTCCTTAACGTTAGGCAAATAAGGGGCATGGACAGCTGGAAACTGTAGCAATAATTAGCAGGAAGAACTTTGGACCTCTGACACTGTGGCTGCCTCGTGTTCTTTGTAGACTTCCTGCCGGCGAGTGGGTATGCTTGCTCCTTGTACCGCTCCGTCAGTAAAAGATGTTTTAAAAAAACAGTTTATGGAAATTATATTTATTAAATAAAACTTCCACTTCTAGCCGAGTCCTTGCTTTAATTACGTAATTAGCTGCAACCCCTGGGACAGCTGGTGCTTCACAAGAGCTGGGGGAGGAGGGCCTGGCC
This sequence comes from Eudromia elegans, assembly GCA_003342815.1. NCBI lineage: Eukaryota > Metazoa > Chordata > Aves > Tinamiformes > Tinamidae > Eudromia > Eudromia elegans. The sequence continues at coordinate 9,459,753 of PTEX01000002.1, forward strand.
CCCGAGTGTGCTGAAGGCGCTTGGTGGTCGTGGGCTCGGAGCGGAGCGCTTGGGTCTCGGAGCCCTCATCAGCCTGCACCAAGTGTTGGGTATATTAAAGACCATTCTTCTGGTGTTAATGGCAGTTAGAGAAGTAGAATCAGTGTGGTTGGAAAAGGCCTTTAAGAGCAAGTCCAGCCTTAAAAGCCATCACGGCCCTGCCTGCTAACCCGTGTTCCCAAGCGCCTCGGCCGCACTCTCTACCATCTCCTTCCAGGTCGTTGTGGGGAGCAATCGGGTCTCCTCCAGACTCACTAACCCCAGTTCCCTGGGCGCCTCCTCATGAGGCCCGTGCCCCAGCCCCTTCACCAGCTTCGCTGCCCTCCTCTGGACGCGCTCCAGGGCTGGTGCTCACCCAAGGGCAGGCCCTGCTGCTTGGCCTTGTGGAACCTCACACGGTTGGGCTCCGGCCATCGTTCCAGCCGGTCCAACTCCCTCTGTAGAGCCTTCCTACCCTCGAGCAGCGCTACTCTCCCTCCTAGCGTGGTGTCCTCTGCTCCGGGATCATGTGTTGGGAACGAGGGATGAGCAACAGTGGGAAAAGATGACTGTTATTGGTATTATTTGCACTTTTTGTCCTCAGTCTAAAGGTGATTTCTATTAAAAAAAAAAAAAAAAACACAATAAAAGACAACATCTCATTTTTAAAGTGCAATTAAACAGTGTGTGTCTATATGTTTATATATGGTCACAATGTATAAAGACATAGCATGTGGGTGTAAACTATACCTACACAAATCCACATATATATGTATACACACACATACATATATACACATATATACATATATATGTAAAAATGTATTTCATGCTTGACTGTATATGGCTAATATGTAGTCATGAAATGTAAGTGTATATACTTAGCACAACCATATCATGTGTCTATCATACACATATACAGATACATATATGTACATTATACATTTATATTTAAAATATATTTTGTGTGGTTAATATTTATTCACACACACTCTCTTACATGGACATCTTCTCGCAGAAAAGATTATACATATAGCCACTATATACCTAAGTGTGCCGGTGCGCACCGCCAGACCATTTCATGTATAACATACACACACTCCTCCTCTCTCTCTCAAGGTCTAAAGAAGATGTACTTTGTGAGTATAAACTACACACACACACACACACACACACACACACACACACAGAGCTAATGTAATGTAGTTTGTGTTTGACTATGGAAAACTTATTCACTCTCTCGCTCTGTGTCACTATTTTAAAAAAGTAAATGTGTGTATTTTTTATATATATATATATATATATATATCTGCATACATATAAAAATGTAGTTTGTGTGTTTAACGTATTCATACACGCACACTCTTGCAAGGACTCCCTCTCTCAGAAGAGATATAGGTATAGTCACTATATGCTTACATAAAACCTTCATATATAACACCATGTGTATGTGGAAAAATGTATACACACACACACACACACACACACACACACATATATATATCTATCTCCAATATGTAGTTCATGTATGAGAGTATATGGATAATATGTCTCAGCCTATCTATAAAGGTTTTTGTGTGTGTGTGTGTGTGTGTGTGTGTGTGTGTGTGTGTGTATGTACACTACATCATATACACACACATTTTTATGTATTTTTTATATGTGTGTGTATATTTTATATATATATATATAAAAAATGTATTTTGTTTAATGTCTGTTTAGACATAATCTTAGTTTTGCAATTTCTAAAGATGCAAAAGTATAGCACTATATAAATATAATGGGGGGGGTGCATGTGGGCATGATTGTTTAAAAACAGACACGAAAGATGTAATTTGTGTGTGTGTGTGTGTATACATATGTATGTGTATATATTACACACACACACACACACACACACGAGTATTCTTTTAATATATTTATTTATATATATATAAAAAAACATGAACAAGCTATATCTAAAGGACAAAGTCTATAATGTGTGTAACACTATTCATTGTGCATAAAAAAATGTGTGTGCTTTTGTAATGTAGAGGGCGTGTGGGATCACGACTCCTGTGCAATGTAGTGTCTAGCTAGTTGTAACGTTCTCTTTCCACATGTAGATTTCACACACACACACACACACACACACACAAATATATATATATATCTCTATGCTTTTAAAAAAAGTGCAGTGTGTATACACACATTATAAATACATAGGAATGCATTGCTTTTGTTTGTAGATGATAGACACAGAAACCTGTATATAAAGGCTTTGTTTATGCATATTACTCTTTATGACCTATATATAACAAAATGTCATGTGCATATAAACAATATTTTTGTGTATGCCTGTGTATGCATGATGTGTATACTCTTATCTATGTATACTTATTACAATATGTTCTATATAGTTCAAAAAATATAGTCTATATATCTGTATAATCATGATCTACATAGTCTGCATTATGTATACATATACACACATCTTCAGCAAGAGCGATGTATATGCTCTATATAAAGTAATGTGTATGCATATATAATATATAAAGTAATATGTAGGAAAAAAAGTAGTGCATATGTTTATACAAATGGTGTCTATAATATAGTGCGTGTATAATTCCTATATACAGGCTCACGCTCTCTCAAAAGATGTATGTGTGTGCACTGCACATAGATAATGTAGGTGCAATGTGTATGCACTCTCTATAAAAGATGTAATGCATGTGCATACAGTGCATCAAAAAAACCTGTGCATGTGTATACATGTCTAATGTGTATACACACATAAGATGTATACGCACGTGCACACACATTTTGTGTGTGTATGTATATGTACACTATATATAAAATGCTGTGTATATACTATAGATGCTGTATGTTTTATAACATATAAAATGTGTTATATATTTTATGTATGTGCATGTATATGTGTACATTATATACACACACACATACATGTGTATATATCCACACACACATATATAAAAATGTAATTTGTGCGGATGCACAAGTATAATGTGTATTTTACATATATAGAGAGCCTGGGATCTTCCCACTCTGGAGTGGGAGATTCCTCCCCGTTCCTCTTGGAGACGGTCCCGGCTCAGGCTGCCCTGCGCTCCCCGGCCTCCGCTCTGCAGCCCCGCGTGCTCCCAGGGCAGCGGCTGCTCCCATGGACTGCGGAGCCGCGCGACCGCCGCCTGCTCGGGCGCAGCGCCCACGGCCTCGGCCCTCAGCGCCTGCAGCCAGCGCTGCGCTGCAGACGGGCACAGCCGGGAGCTTGACGCGGCCGGGCCCGGCCGGCGCTGGCTGCTCCACTCCCTTGACGCGGCCCTGCAGCCCCCAGGGCACCCCACGCGCCCCGGCTGCTCACGCCCAGGACGCCTCGCTATTGACCGTGATCTGGGGTATTTCTGTGCTCCAGAGTATTACTGCACTTTCCAGAGTATTACGTGCTCTCACCCCCCTCCACTTTCACAAAAGTCAGCACGTGGGTGCTAGTGAACCCTTGGAAGGCCGGGAAGCAGAATGAGTTTGAAAGTTTAATTGAGCAGAAACGCGGTGGCTGGAGGGGGAATTCTTACATGGCGTTCCCAAGGACAGGGGTCACTGCAGCACCTTGGTACATGGTGCGAGCTGCCGCTGGCGGGAGCCCTTAGAGGGGAGCTCCGGAGGAGTCGAGCAGGAGCTGACACTCTGAGGGCGCCTCCGCGGTGCCGCCTGCGCCAGCAGCGCCGAGCCCAGCGCGAGCGTGGGCCTGGGCAGCACCGAGATGCTGCCCAGGGCGTCCGAGGACAAGGCGGGAGTAACTTTCCTAAGCACAACCTCAGAGCTGCTCCGATTCACAGACCCCTGCTCCGATTCACAGACCGGGCCCGGAGCTGATGTCTAGCTGCAGGGCCGGGACAAATCCCCTCCCAGCATTGATCCATGCAGCTCCCTGTGCACACGTGTGCACTGGGACATCCAGCCCCGTGGTGCAGTGCAAACCTCCGCCCAGGACCCTGCAACACTACAACAGCATCAGCTCCTTAACTGCAGGCAGCTCCCAGCTCCCAACACTGAGTCCTGGAGTCACTGGCACCCTGGATGTGGGAAAGGGTTTCATTCAAACAAGATCCACAGAGATCCTGGGCACCTTTGTGAAAACCAAGTGTGAATGACAGATTTTTCTAAAGAATTCATTTAACTATCTCAAACAAGGCCTTTGCAGCAGGGATTTCATTGTAAAACACTTCTGAAGCAGGGCATAAGTTCATTCTTTTGATAACATGTTGATAACACGTCAGGTAGGGCAGTCTCCAAGCAGCCCTCTCTAGGCAAGGGCCCTCATAGGGCATCTTCCCCCACGCAGGGGCCAGGCCTAAGGGGCAGTGCCAGCTGAGGGCTGGGGCTCATCAGCATTGGGAGGACACCACAGGCAAGACGGTCCATGCGGTGTGTGAGGTTTGCTCCCCTACAACAGCCCTGCCCACAGACTGCATGTTTTAAAGAGCCCGCGAGTATTCCCTACTCTTTTCGTCCCCCTCTCTTTGAAGGGGCAGTCTAGAAAAACGCATGAGAAGACTTGAGTCGTGGCAATTTCACTGGAGCTTTATTGCCTCTGTTGGGAACGAGAGGGGTTGTAAGAAGTTACAATGGAACTTACAGAGATATGTAAATGATTTTCTTTTTTTTTTTTTACTAAATATAATCTCGAGTTTAAGTGTTTTGTATCAGGGCACTTCTAATTTTGTACATCGGTAATGTATAAAAAGAAGCAGGTTACGAACTTCAGGTGTTCACTTTTGCTTTTGTTTTTTCTTCTCCTGACATTTGGCAAAATTAAATCGATCCGTTATGGGGAGCTCATCAGATGGAGGATGTAAGCACTTACGAATTAAAGCAATCCAAGTAAGCAACGGTCTGCATTAAAATAAAAACAAAAACCCCACACAAATATATAAAGGAAAAAAAAGAAAACCACACATGGCCACATCTGAGCACTTTTCAATACAAAATATTCCCTGTAACAGGCATTTTGTCCTTAGAACACCCTGTTAGATCAATGTTTCTCTCATCTTCAGTTATTCATTTTGAAAAACGCTTAAGATGCCATCATAGCACAAATAACCCTTTTCTACAACATAATTAGTCAAAGTTTTATGTCTTTTTTTTTTTTATAATTACACAGTAATTATAAGCATATAGTACCAAACTGATGACAACACTATTTTGTTGAAAAGGTCTTGCATTCAAAAGGAATATTCTTTAAAACACCACGGCATTCTGCCACTAACCAATATCAGACTTTTGGAGGGACGAGTCTGTACTGGGATAAAACGCTAGTTAGTTCTCATCTCGACACACAGCATACGCCAACTAAGCAATCTGAAACTGTACCAAAGCCCTCAAGACAGGAAACAGCACACGGAGATACCTCGGAGAACTTCCCCCCTCCCTCATAATTTCAAATCCCCATTTATATTTACACAAAATTGAGAAAGGAAATACTGAAAGCAGCAAAACACATATTTTTTGGCATAGCCAATTCCAGTAGCTGGAGTTAGGTCTGCAACGTCTTTGTAGAACTGTATTCTTGAAATAAATGCACAGCTGGATTTTCTTCAAAGGGCACTGACAAGAGGGGAGCTAACCTTGCGGTCAACTTCAAGGCATACAAATAACATTTTTAGTAGTATATAAGTCATTTTTTTCCCCTAAAATACTTCTAGCATCTGCATAAAAGCGTTCTGCTCTTTAGTGCAAGTTCCGATCCCTCATTTCAAAAATAACTCTGGCCTTAGAGCGGGACTATTTAGAGCATGGACTCAAACCTCTCTCCTTCCTCGTAACTACCGTCTGTCTTTTCTTCTCTCCTCCTTTTCCGTGGCGCTTGGCATTTTCCAGGATAGTATTTATCTCAAGAAAACAAATCTCTTCAAAAGTAACTAAGTTGAGGAGTAAAAAGAACATGTTTAGCAAGAAAGCAGCTCTCCAAGAGCTCTTGTAATGTTAAAACTAATCACATCTGATAAAACCTGCTCTCTGAGAAAAAAAATTTAGTTAAATGCAGTGAGAAGAAACGGTGGATCAACAAAATAATTTACGCGAACAAAGCCAGTGTAGTAATTAATAACCAACCTGTGCTTTTGGGGGAAAGCTTTACTCTTCATTTCTGTATTTGGCAACCACAGTGATATGTCAATTGAAGGAAAGCTCAGCAAAATAAGAAATTAAAAATGGGTGTCATCCACAACAGCAGTACCTATATGTTATAAAGATTTAACTTACGTCTCAGGATTATCATTTCAAAACCTCGACTCATATCAAACTCAAAGCCTTCCTGAATAGCAGGGTCATTTCTTCCTTCTTAGCCATAAAAAATTCCACGTCTGAATTTAAAATACTGTATCGTGCAGCAAACATTTAAGACACAAATTCAGTATATTCAAGTTTTAGATTTCCACAGAAATGAAAAACCTTTCCTAGGCGGACAGAGAAGCGTTTCAAACCTGCACTGAAATCTGGTTTCTCCGACAGCAGCCCAGCGAACGGGGGCTCCTCTCCCCGAGGCTCCCCGAAGGCCGACGCTGCCAGAGCGCGCGGCTGCTCTAAGTGCACCGTAGTTGTGTCAAGTACTTCAACTGGTTGCACAGTCAGTTGACGTACAATCAAACCATTCAGATAGGCACCTGGATAGCCCAGTACAAACAATCGTGGGTTTTGTTGGTTATTTCTGCAGTTGTTCTTATCAGATACTCGAAACTCGCTTAGACGATACCTGCACTTTTCCAGAAAAGAAAAACAACAACATCGGACCCAGTACACTTAAATATATCACTCTTACAGGAAGTGCTATCAATACAGTCTTTGCAACTAGCCCCAAGTGTATATTTAAGGATTTTTTTAAAAAAAGTGTTTTTGATGTTGATCTGTATAATTCAGATGCCATACAACAGTTGTCTGATGATAACCAGCATTGTGCTTTATGTGAAACCAGAAACCTCAAAATAATTATAAAGCTTCTAAGACTTATGGGAGATGAAACTAGGGTGGTCCACAAAAAAAAAAAAAAAAAAAAAGAAAGAAATCCATGATGAAATCCACAATGCTGGAATTTAATGGGCAAGAGTGGTCCAGACTAGAAGAAAAGCCCAAACCACCAGCAGAAGAATGAAATATGATATGGTCCAAGATGTATCCTTAAAGGTTTGTCTCAACCCTCAGCCACACTGTGAGGATTGATCTTCAGTTCAGTCCAGCCAGCAGAAATTGACTGTGCAATTTTCCATTTCAGGTATTTGTACAGACTATGTACACTGTAGAAGGTCCTTTAGTGCTACACTGTCGTACTTTTTGTCCCAGCAATTTGAGGGCGTGCAAATTCCACAAAGTCATCGATAAGAACTGGCCATGCCCCTGAAAGAAAAAACAAAACAAAACAAAAGACACCCACAGAACATAAGAAATTAGGTCAACAAACATTTATGCTGAAAGACTTCATATCTAAACAAGTTATTTAGTAACTTGTCTTAACTCGGTAAATTTCAAGAAAAAAAGTCATATTCTGATGTAAGTGCTTGAAATTTAAGAGCAGCTTAAAGACTTCTCCTTCCCTTAGACGCAGTTAGTAGACATTGAGGGCCATATTTCTGACATATTCTTGACCAGAAAACACACACTAGTGGAGTATTAACAGCAAGCTCTCCTTTGGTGGAGCCAGCACTGGGACCGGGTCGCCATCAGGGCGAGAGCTGCTGGCAAACTTCCGAGCGCTGCACGAGGGAGGCTCCGCTCCACGCAGCAGCTCCGTGTGCGCACCGCAGCGTCGGCAGCTCAGAACACGTTTCCATTTGAATGCAATGCTACTCTGTTGCAATCAGCGCACACAGACACTTTCAAAACCAGCAAAATGCACCTCTACAGAAGATGCCACAGAGGACTGGTACTGCACTGGACTTACTCCCCAATACTCCTTATCAAGGGGCAGTTATAATGACTACCAAGGTTTTACGTATGGAGGAGAGTGACACCCAAAGAGATCACATGAAACTTAAAAATAATATTTTATTAAGCAATTCAGAATAAAAATGATTGGTTAAAAACTCTTTAGACTTCCTAAGCTACACTGACTTATTTCAGGCAGCAGTCCAATTCCCTTGATAAGGAGATGTCCATAACTATTAAATAAAGCAAAAGTTCACTTCCCCCAGCTGGGAGGAACCAGAAGTTTACAATTTCCTCCAGTCCAAGTGACCTGCTGCCAACAATTGAAGGTAATTAGCTGTTCTTGGCTACAGATGGACTGGAAGAGGAAAGATCAATACAGAAGTTTAGAAGAAACACTTGTAAAAATGACTTATGGTTAGCAATCCCTGTATACTGACAACTTCACATCAGTATTATTAAATATCCAATATCTTCCCACAAATCAAAACAACCAAATTCAAAAAATATTCTCAGTTAAGAAATGGAATAACTACAGGATATCTGAAAAAACAGACAGATAAATAAAAAGCACCTAAGCCAGGAATTAATTACTTTATTGAAGATGCTACGAAGTGTATTGATAATTTGTGTTTTTAATGATAGATATTAGGATTTGATTCACAAAGATGCAGTTAGCAGCTTAGAAAAAGGGAGGAAATGAACAGGGCTTTTGGTAAGGGTCAGTATTTTCTTTTAAAATGTGTGGTAATAAAACAGATGATAAAAAGATGCATTAAAGGAGATATCTTGACTTTACATCATGACTGATATTCTAATTACACAATTATTAGAGAATTGTGCCAAAGCAGCTAGACAGTGGTAAATGTAAAATAAAACACAGAGTAAATACATTAATAGAAGAAAATGAAAGTGTTTACCTTCTTCATCATAGTTAGACATATCATCTGCTATCATTGTACTAAAGTCTAGAAGAAGGTTCCAGGTGTCCTTAGGTATTGATCTTTTATGATGCTCCTGTTTTGGAAAGGAAGAAAGCTTTTATTTAAAAAAAATAAAACAACACAAACTTAAAATTATCTTAGATATATTCATATTACCAAAGCTTATTTTCTTGTACACAGTATGAACTGTAGCATCTGGGACTTGTATCAATCTGTTTCATCTATTCAAAGATGCAAACATATTTATCTTTGACACTTGGAAATTACTGCAGCTCAGTTTATACAGAGATTTAAACTTACCAACAAAAATTTGTTCCATAAGTCTAGAAATTTAAATCTTCCATTAAGTACTAAATTCCAGTAGGCAATGGCCATTTCTAAATCTGTAAAATTGAAATATATTACTGTTAGAGATGCACATTTCAAATAAATCATCTCCACAGGTACCTAACACTATGATAAACCACATACTCAAAATAGCAAAAAGTTAATCTAGTAGAAAGAGAGTCCCTTGGCTCTCTTACAGAGAACAACCACACAGGGAAATAGCACTACACAAATATCTTTTAGGGTTTGATACTACCGGTTGATACAGAGAACTAAACACTGTCTATATTAATATTTAATAGATTTAAAATCACATAAAGAGTTTTTTATTTTTTGGCTATTTAATGACACTATGTCCTATTCAGTAAAGTTCTGATGTCCAGAAATGCACCTGCTTTCAGCAAAAAATAAATTTTCTAAAAATGAATAGACACAAACTTCAGATTAAGCTCATCAATTCAGTGAGGAAACAGCGTGTTAACCTAGGTTTAATTTACTTGTGATGCATCAGTAGCGGATACATCAAACATGCAAAGTCATCAAATCTCTAAAAATTTTTAGTGCTTTATAAACAAACACTACAAAAATACTGTGCACTTTAACGGACCTATATGATTAGCACATTATTCCTGTGGCAAGGAAAAGCCTTAAAACAACTAATTGCAGGAAACTGCAACCTCAAACTCTTTTAAGATGGGGCCAGATATATAAAACACAAAGACATAATGGCTTAGGAAGACACTACATATATATATAGAAAGTAGAAAAAAACCCCGAAAAATCAAGAAATTAAAAAAGGTATGTTTCTAGGTGGTCATCAGAAAAAATAAGACTGCTTCGGAAAAATCCTCCTTAATTGATAGCACAGAGCAAAGTACAGATCAAATGCAAAAATCTCAGGACTGACTCTGCTTTGCGTGCTAAGTCATGAGGCACAAAAGTAGTGAACAGGGTTTGAGATGAGCATCAGCTAAGAGGTATTTGCAAATGATATGCAAATATCACAGGAACTTTTAAGACGTGCATATTACTTACATGGTAGTACAGAATTATGCAGAGGATATGCATTTCCAGAACTAATCTTCCAAACACTGAGCAGTTTAGAGACCAATATATATTAAAATCAATTTGCAAGTTCCAACAAGCAGCTATTCAGACACTCCAAAATTAAATGCCTTCAGGGTTGACAGAATTATTCTGCTCTACCATAAACACACATTTCTAGGCATGAATTTATTGGCTTTGTGAGAAGCAACAAAAGGGAGTAAGCATTCAGATTTTAAACTTGGTTCTACACCACTTCCAGATCCTGACTATCAGTCACACAGTACATATAATTATCTCAGGTCCACATAGCATACACTTTCTTCGTCACAGTAAGAGGGTGCATAAAGAGGCTTTAAGATAAATGGGGAGAAAAAGCAAGAGGCAGTTTTCCTGCTCAATCATTTTTACTGCGTCTATTCCATCTGGGATATTCAGTAGACTCATTTCTGTATAGGACTAAATAAATCAGGAGAAAAAAAAAAGACTGCAACACTCTTATTTATACCTTAGAAATACAGAGAAGAAAATAAGAGACATATGTACTGAATACATATTTTGTTATGCTTATACTGGAGCCTCAATAAAATTAATTAAAGCCTATACTACTCCTCTCTGTATAATAATCTATCATTATTATTTCACTTTTACCAAATGACCAGATTTTTTGCAAAAAGATTCTTCTCGTGTAAAGCTATTTAAAGACTAAATGTGCTATATAATTCTAGATGTTACAACAATAACCTGATAGAAACCATAATCAGGTTGCAAAACTGACTCCACAATGACACTCTGCATCCCCTAAGCTCTAGCACTCACAATTCAGTTACTGTTCACATTTTCCCTGGTGTGGAAGCCTCCTCCTCATCTTTCAGCACACTCCCTTCCCCTCCACATCCAAAATAAAAACAAATTTAGAAAAAGGCTTTCTACACAAAGTAAGAATCAGCCCATTAATTTATTTGCAGGATTCATATGTGAACACATGTATATACACACTGTTAAAAAAGTTTAGCAATGCTCTTAGCTTCTTCAAATGCAAGGCTTGCAACTGAAATAGAAAAAAGGCAAGAAAAAAACAAACAAACAAAAATACACAAAACAAAAAAGCAGAGACATGCTAAAGAATGATAAACACTCATAGCTAAGACACAGAGCATTTGCTTGTTTCATTATTTTTTCAATATTAAGAAAAAATTGGTCCTCATACACAAGGCACAAAAGGAAAGCAAAATGCTTGTGTTTTCACAGCGCATGAGTGCAATACTGGAGGGGGCAATCAGACAGATAACCAAACTAAGCAAATCTATTTCCATCAAAATCATTTTTTCTTTCAAAAATTGTTTTTAAATAAGCAATTCTTGCACTTCATTATGCTAATGAAAAACACAATCAGCAGAAAAAGCTCTGAAACAATGAAAGGAAAAAAAGTACTCATTGAATCAAAGAAAAAAAGTTGTATGTTGGCAGGTTTTACCTCAGAAAAGAAACAACAGAAACAAGATATTTTGTGCTATTCCAGTTCTATTTTGCACAGGTATTTACCTGCATTTCTGGTCTTGCGAGAGACTTTTTAGAAGTGCTTTTACACAGTGATCAGTTTTACAGAATAAATTCATCCTATCAGTGAAAATTCCATCAATCTGCCCATTTCTGCAATTTTTATGTGGTGTGATTACACCTGTAAAGCCTAACCACAACTTATACTCATTACTTAAAACTGTACAGGCTCTTAACGTGTGCAATAAAATTTGTGTGGTCTAATGTTGCAGACATTTCAATCAATTTGAAAATCAGCCATTGATAGCATATTTGACTTTGGCATCTACTTTTCACAATCATGGGACATGTTTTATCCTAAGAGTAGTTATCTGAATTTCAGGCTTATTTGATCATAGTAATATTTTCACTTACCGCTTTACGTGGACATTTTCCATACCTATTCTCTGATGTTTACAAGTAAGAATACATACCTAAACCTTTCTGTCCCGGGTTCTTTGCAAAGTTGAAAGTAAACTGATAGAAATCCTTAAATCTTCCTGGCTCTTTTAATTCTTGCTCCATCTTAGGAATCTGGGCCTTTAGTTTTTCTATACTGTCACAACTGCATTTTAAAAATCAAGTCCATGTATTAGTCATTTTTCCATAACACACAAGATACAACTTTAAAAACCTTTTATAACCATTTTGCAGTCAGTACAGCATGATCATTAAAGCAAAATAAGAGTAATCCCCAACTAATCTGCATTCATGCAGCAATATAATTTCTTTGTTGTTATCTCCTCACATTGCTATTTGCATACACTAGCTCATAGACCAGCTTCAATAATGGGCAGTATTTTCAGAAATATGAAGACAAAGCAGACATACACTCATAAAGCAAAGAAAATGCAGCTTAGTCAGACTGTGGAGCAACATCCACAGTAGTTTTAACTACTCAAGTGGTCCTACAGCAGCCAATTAAAATGCTCATGCAACTAAGGCAAGCAGAATTCAAACTCGCATCTCCTTTTTGGGTCACTAAGGATCTACTGCATAGATAAGAGTTGCATTTTTATGGATACAGACAAGTGATATCTGTCATCTCTGAAAAGTTTTTGAAGTTTGAAAAGACATTCTGAAAGGACAATGCCATTCTAAAATCCCCAAAAGAGGATTGCTTCACTGTGTATTCCTGTTTTTGATAGTAGATTACATTGCCAGTGTCTAATATCTACTGTGCACTTACCCTAGCTCCGTCATTCCATCCATGAATTCCAGCTTTGAAAACTCACACTGTGTAGCAGCTCTGAATTTCCATGCAATGATGAGTACAGTAATGCTGGCTGGATCCAGTGCTAGATCATCACAGAACTGCTGTATACCATCTATACCAATTTTATTTTCGTCTTGAGGATCTTGGAGATATAAAAGTAGTTATCAAGCAAAACTCAGATTTTTGAAAAATCCCATACTTCTTCAATAAGAGTTTTTCAAGGAAAGCACACATTCACAAAAAGTAATTTCTGGGATAAGTCCAATAAAGTGAATATTCTAAAAACAAAATTGAATTAGTATTTTCAATAGTTAAGCTTAACCACTTGAGCAAATTACTGCAGTAAAGCCTCCTATACAATGAATTTTTATACTATTTTTATTGAGAGACAAAAGCATCAAACATTTTTTTTTTTCTGCCTAACAACATCCCTGATACTCTGACTGATTCTAGACAGGGAACAAAGCTCCTTTCCCACCAATAAACTTAACTCTTGGTATCTTTGGTAAGATTCCTGATATGAGAACCACTACAAACAACATTACAGTATTGGCAGGTCCATTACAAGATACACTGATGTAACTAAGAAAATCTCCCCACAAGTGACATTACTTTTTTGCATTTTCTGGCATCACCAGCATGCATGTGATTGGACAGGAGGAACGTCACGTTGCCTGATTTCCAGTTCTAAAGAAACCATTCAGTCCTCCTCATTCATTTTTTTTTCCCAAGTGCTAAAACGCTGTATTATTTTTACTCTATTAAATCCACCTTAATGTTCACAGTAGGATAAAAATCAGTTCAGCACTGTCAGTAAAAGGGTTAAAGGACTTTCTGTTCTCTTTGCAATCACCTGAAAAATGAGCAGAAGCTGAATAAGATAATAAGGTAGAGTCCATCCTTGGTATGGGAATTTTAGCTCTGTAAGGGAGTGAGTCCTAAGTAACATGCCTCCTCCAGAAGAATCACCAATGATACGTATTAACCACAACAATTACGTGGCTGTACACAAAACTCCAGTTTCACACATTCTTTCGCACATTTGTGCAAGATCAACTTTACATAAAGCAACTATACATAATCCTGAGGTGGGGGAGAAGTATCTTTTAACTAGTACTATTAGCTATGAAAAAAAGCAAATTGAAAATGTCTCTTACAATTTCCAAGTAGGCTTAAAAATCTTGAAATCCACAGTACTCACCTTTGTATCTGTTATATAGCTGTTCTAACTTCTTTCTGTCCAATGATCCTTTTACACTCTCTCGTATATAAAGTTCAGGATTCTGGAAAAAGTTGTCTGTTGCAACGTCTAACTTCCAGTCATTCTGAGAGAGACAACTCACCGCTGTCTTTTCGCTGGATTGCGTGAAGACCATAAACTGACGCACTTTATCCTTCTGCGACGATTTCAACTTGTTCTAGAAAAGAGAGATAACGCGGAACTAGAAATATTTTACTTCAAAAGAAAAAAAAATATTTTTTTCTGTGATAACATTTTCAACAGCAGTTATACTTTTTTGAACCACCAGAAATTCAAACTAACATTTTCTCACGTGCCAACAGTTTATTACATATCTGTATAGAGTCAAACTGAAGAACCTGTTGATTAGATAAAAATCATCACAGAAATCAAATACATCAAATATACAGGAACACTCAGCTTTATCTTCAATCAAAGAAGTAAAAAAAGAGGGTATTTCTATCACATATTTGGAGATGTAACTGAAAGCCACAACAAATTCACATACAGGGCATTTATTTAACCAGTTCTCACTCACCCAATCCACCCAAAATCCTCATAAAGTGACTTCAGTCTGAAGTCAGAATCTGCAGTGACTGATGCAGAGATTTCCACTCAGAGGATGCTCAACTCCACCTACATGATTTTCAAGATTCGAAAGCTGTGAGGTAGCACTGTCACTACATGCAGGACCTGAAGCTCAGAAAAATGAAGAACTTTTGTCTAAAGTGCCAAGGAGCCATCCAAGTAGCTCCTGCAGGCTCCCTATGGGAGGCTGGCAAGGATCTGCAGTTACTACCATAAGATTTGTGCAAGCTTGGCAGATCACACAAGACATTCAGCACCTTACAATACTGAGCACCAACTTTCACAAAAGATGAACTTCATATGACAAGTTCTGACAGATACACACACATATATATATAAAAAACACAAACCACTGAATTAAATTCTAGAAACCACGACAAAAAAAAAAAAATCTGGGTGTCTCAATTATGAAAAGTTGCAGCTTAAATATTTTTACAAGAAATCTTACCCCCCATAAGGCTTGGGGTTCCTTATATGACAGTAACAATATAAAAGCACTGAATTTGAAAGTGAGCACTGAACTTAGCAAGAGCCAAGCAGCTCATAATACACAAGCAGTATAGCATTCTGCAACAGCCTAAGGTGCAATAAATCACTCTGTTCAGCCATAAACTCTTTCTGGACTATCTGCATTATTTTTTATTGGTCAAATATGAGTTAATATTTAGTGCAGTCCAAAGCCCCTTTATATTTGCTGTGCCTTTCGTCACAGGCTTGCCAGTGGGTACAGGCACTCCACTAAGTAACTGGACAACTCTTTGTAGGCCTGCTATAGGACAGCAAGAGATGAAATTACTGCTGAGCTTTTATTGTCTTGTTATAGCTCTTATTTCATCACTTAAAAAAAAAAAAGACCACTTCAAGCAGGAATAGGCTCCAAGCCTTCTGCACTTTTAAGAGCTATTTCTAGAAGCTAAGCTCTAACAGTCTATTATTGTTTTAAATGTGCCATATAGAAGCCACAGCACCCTACAACTTTTAATCCTGTATTTATCAGACAACAAATATCTTATGCTGCTAGTGAATGTGCTGTAATGCAGTGCAAACTCTTTAAATAGTCTTAAGGTTGAGGTATTTTAAAAGGGAAGAACTATATATAGAGATAAAAAAACAGCAGGAAAAAAAGATTTCCAAAAAGTCTTATCCTTGACGTAAAGAGAAAGGAAAAACACATATCTATTTTTTGATGATGTTTGTGTGTAACTCAAGCTACCTTTTGCAGTGAGGATATCCTAAGAGACAAAAGTGAACTTGCCTTAAAAGAAGGCTCAGAGTAACTTCATTAAAGGAAACCCCACATTATATAGATTCACAAGACTACAATAATTACAACTTGTCAATTAATTTGTGCTTTAAAATGAAAATTTACCTCCCCTCAGCATCAAGCACCAAATTCAACCTGATTCAATAACCTGTCTCTGACAGTGACCAGTAATAAAAACACTATCAGTGAGAGGCACAAATCCTTTCTGGCCTCAGGCTGCAACTTCCCCAGTCTTTAGGAAATAAAAACTGCTAGAACCGATTTGCCAGCTCCAATTGTATAGTCTTTCCTTGTAATCATCTACTCAATTTTTATTCACTTCAGATTCAAAGATTAACTTTGCACACCAGTCATCACTTGCTGGGCAGCTACTAGCCATAAGGCTAAAGATGTGGGCCCCGCTCCATGGGATCATGTCCATGGGGAACAGTAGTATTCTTCATCCCACACCACTTGCACTGGAGGAGCCAGGGCTCCTGCCAACACACTTGCTCCAGCATTATACACAGCAGCCAGCTAGACAAGCAGTTCACAATATGTTTGAAGAATCCCAAATTCTTCCTTCCCCCCCTCAAAGGCATCCACACAACTACTTCTCAACAGCGAAGCCTGCTTTTCTCTTGCCCCTTCCAGCTATCGCATATGATGGTCCAATTCTTGTTAATCTGCCCACTAGCCAAAGGGATTTGGATGACTGAAATCTCAACGACTGACACCCGAACATGGTATCTGCATTTCTGTCTCAGTTGAGACTCTTAAAGAGAAGCCCGTTAACTTCTTGCCCATGTGACAGGGAAAAAAAGCCTTTTCCAAAAGAATATCAACCTCCACAAAGTCCAGGCATTCATACTACTGCACTTAAACCTTGGTGAGAGAGCTGGCCAAAGGAAGCACCCTTGGGCTTGCAGAGGAGCCATCAGGTCTAACTAATGCAAGGCAGCTTCTCCAGCCTGATCATAGCAGTCTGGGTTTGTGCACATAATAATCTGACAGATATGACTGTATTTGTCACACTGTGCACACACAAATGGTCAAAGGAATATTTCTTCCTTCTACTGACTGAATATTGGGACACATCCGCCAAGTAAAAATACAAAGTACCTCAAACAACCACAAGGCTTACTCCTCTAAGATTCTTTTAATGGATAAAACTACTTCAATACTCGCATACCGGCAGTGAGTCTTTCTTGGAAGATAGCAGCACAGCTACCCTGAGAAACATACTTCTAATAATGGTGCTTTAAGGCAATTCATGTTAACAGGACAGGTGGAAGAAATGTCAAAAACAGGGCTTTTTCAATTTTACCTCCTTCTGCACCAAAACCAGGATGCGAAAAGTACAAAATAAAGCTGTTAGTTGTTCAGCATCTGCAACTCTTTTCTGGGGTGGAAGCTCTATTGAGCCAATGGAAGCTGCTTTCATAGACTGAATTTGCATTGGCACCATAAAATATCACTAAAATATCAAGAGCTAGATAATAAAAATTTCACACCTTGTTCTCAGAGTAACTCATATTCCTGCATAATTTTTCCATGGCTCTAGTTGAAAGTGATTTTACAGGGCAAGTTCAAAGGGCTCAGGTAAGTGAGGAGAGGAAACAAGTTCATGCACCATCTTGTCATGCACCAACATTTGGCTACCCAGTCCCAAGCACAGTGCCAGGAATCTGAAAGTTTTACTAGAGGGAGACCAAAACCAACCATTCAGCACCAACAAACTACTCCAGGCATGAGCAAGCACCATATGAAGCAGCCTAGCCGAACTGCTTGTCAAGTGAAACATCACGTAACAATGTGATACACTGGAATAGCATTACAGGAACCAGTGCTAGTCATCTAAAAATCTAGTACTATGAGAATTTCAGCTTTGTGTCATGTGATATTTATAATACTAAACTATGTATTTATCAGCATAGAAATATTCTACAGAGAACACAGAGTGGATGATATAACAGATAACGTAAACAAAACTTGTAAGGTTAAGCGTGTGGCTCCGGATAAAGATACGAATACGTTTGTTGTGACTATCGCGCAAGGTCCCAAATCGGTTAAATCATTGGGAAGAGTAAAGCTAGCAGCTCTGCTCCTCGGGGAGGGCAGCCCAGAGCGGCAGCAGTCAACACTGACCTGCAAAGGCTGCCACCTCTATGGAGGATTGCAGCTCAAACCAAACACTGCCTGTGGACAGGGTCCACCACAGAGATGAACTCGGGAGCTTTTGAAGGTACCTGAATGGCGAGAGCCCAAGCGGGCTGCAGAGGCCTCCTTCCTGCACCTTGGGTAAAGCCAGGTTGAGGCTGGGGTACCTCATCCCAAAGGCAGTGGCGGCAGGAGCAGCAGTGAGGCCGAGCCCGCAGTGCTGCAACCAGTGGTGCCGCTTGGGCAAGCAGTGGCCAGGCCACAGCTGTGGGAACCAGCCACGTCTGCCAGAACATCCAGCCAGGGCGGCAGGAAAACGGGATATCGAACCTTGCCTTTCCAGATGGGGATCTCTGCCTCAACACCACCCTCTCCCATAAGTGGACACAGGATCCTGACATATTGCACAAATAGGTACCGAACCTTATACCCAGGCACTAAAGCAATTCATATCTGAACTTCTAACTTAAAAACGCTGCAGCGTGTCACTCAGCCCCACTTCAATGTCTATGTCATCCTTTCACCTGGGTGCCAGAGTCCACAAGCTACACCTGGAAAAATACCCGTCTGCAAAGTGCCTAACGACTGTGCCTGGGGCCCTGACCAGAGCATTCACATACCCCCTGTAATCCGATACAGACCAGTCTATCGGTATTGCTCCACAGAATATATCTTGTGCTTTTTCTCTCGTGTCCCACCAAGTCAACTAAGTGGACAGGCTGCTGCTCTTTGTCACCAAAAGCTATTCTTCAGCATGATCACGTCATTATTTCGACTTTACTTCAATTTATTAAAATATTGTTCAGTTTGTGTTTCTGAATAAAGAGCCAGCCAAAAAAACTTGGATACAGAACACATCACTTAAGTATTTATTTTGCACACCTACAGTCTGGATACTGTGAGACAGCTCTAGGTGATTTTACAGAAAAATAAGTGTCTCCATAAAGCTCTCTGTAGCATTGCCAGAGAAGTGTTATTGGAGACAATCCAGAAACGGCAGCTACGGTACCTGCATGGCCCAAACTCCGTCCAGGCTTCACTCCCAAGCTCCCATAAAAGCCAAGAGAAAAACCTACAGCAAACTATTAAATTAAAAATTGAAGCAGTAACAATGCCGACATGTTCACTAGAGGTCTAAGCACCGCTAATTTAAAACCCGACTAACCAAATTTTTGTGCCCAAATAAATCCATTAGTTAGAGATGACCTTTTAATTTTTGTATGTATATACAGACATACATACACACATATGTATCCATACTTGCTATCCTGCTTACCAGTATACCTTCACCTGTAGGTTCAGGATGGCTTTGTGGGGATGTATCCACCCCAGCAAATCTTAGCGGCCCTTCTGCAGCCTTGCTAGGACCAGGCACGGCTGTGCGAAAGTTCTCTTGCTTTAAGTGCAGAGCTCTATTAAAGCCATACAGCCCTCGTACACAGAAAGGGCCTAAACGTGTGACTACAGACACGTGCACTCAGGTGCATAAGGGACCAGTGCAGGGCTCCCATTCTTAAAGCTGTTTATTTTCCCCTTCGCAAAACAAAAACACCAAGTTTCCCTCCAGGCAGACAGCTTTCCCTCCGCGGGGGGGGGAAAGGCAGGAGACCTGCAACAGCCCAGGCTATCAGGATAAGGCTTTTAAGGGGAAGGCGCCGGCCAGCCCGAGCCGGCGCGCACCGAGAGGCGCCCTCCACCACCGCCGGCTCCAGGGGGGTCGCAGCGCCCGGGGCTCCCTCAGGCCGCCGCTGCCCGCAGGCCGAGCCGCCCTGCGCGGGGCCAGGCCAGGCCGAGCCGCCGGCGCTCCCTCGCCTAGGCCCCAGCGCCGCCTCCCCAGAGCGGGTGGCCCCTCGCAGCCCCCTCAGCCCCGGCGCTGCGGGGCATGGCGCCCAGCGCGGCTCCTTCCCCCCGCCGAGCCGGCCTGGTCGCTACTAGGCCGCGGGCGGCCCCTGGGCGCCGCGGCGAGGCCCGAGGTGCGGGCCGGGCGGGCGGGCGCTCACCATGGTGGGGGCTGTGCGGGCCTCTTCCCCTCCCGGCTCCGGCGGAGACTGAGGGCGGCGGCAGCGGCTGCTTCCTCCGGCGGCGGCGGCTCGCGGCTCCTCACGGGCCCTTCCGCCGCCTCCCGCTCATGCGCAGTGCGGCTCATGGCGGCGCCGGGCCCGGCGGCGCTGCCCTGCGGGCGGCGGGAGGCGCCGGGGCCGCGAGCGCGGCGGGGACAGGGGGGCAGCGCCCGGCGCTCCGCAATGGGCACCCCCAGGGCTGCCTGCGGAGCCTCCCGCCCCGAGAGCACCAATTAAAGCTTTGGGGAGAAAAAATAAAGCTTCGGGACAAACATTAAACTTTGCAGAGAAAAATTAAAGCTTTTGCGCGGCTGCTGTTTTTCACGGCACGGTGACCGGGCTCGACGTGAGCTGAGGTGGGAGATGGCACTGAAGGAGGGCCTCGTCCCCAGCCCCAGCAGTGCAGGTCCTGGGGCAGCCGGGACGAGCTGGCAAAGCCCGGGGGGACCGGGAGCTCTGAGACGGGGCCGTAGGGCCCTTTTCAGGGGAGGAAGCCCCGTGCTGGAGTTGCCATTCACGCGACTAACCCCTTGCCGAACGGGAAGGATGAGCGAAGGCAACAGCTCCAGGGCAACCGATGCCAAGATCCCAGGCCGTTTTTCCTGGGAAACCCTCGTCCAGCTGCGGAGCTGTGAGGAAGGGGATGCTGGTCATAGGTGAGAGGGGGTTTGGCGGCCTTGCTGCTTCATCTTTCCTATACTGCAGGAGTTTTCAGGGGGCTTTGCATTTAATTTTACCTATTCTTTTAATAAGTTGTACGTAAGATTCCTCTAACTGCAAAGTATATCAGGAAAATAATTTATCATTTTTGTTCATCGGATGAAGCACTAAACATAAGTTTGTTTTATCTTCCTGCTTAGGTCCTAATTAAAAAGCTTCCAAAAATCAATGTGGCCTTTGCTCTCCCTTCCAGTTAGTTTAGATAAAACTTACCATAAATTACGGCCTGATCTCACAATTCAAGATCATAAGGAACATTCTGTGCAAGAGTGCGCATAAGCTTCAGTGTCGTGCTACTTACATAGACCCCCATGTATTATTTAAAAACTTGACTGTATGCATTTAAGTTATATTCACTCTAAAAAAAAAGAAAAAAGACCCTAAAAAAAAAAAAATCACCTTTGCCACAACTCTTAAATTCATTATTTTCATTTCTGATCAAGTTACATGTTAACAGTTTTTAAATTAGCCGCAGTTTTGGTGGAAGTTGCCCTCAGTACTTGAGAGTACAGACCTATCCCTGCTCTACCATCTCTCCTTGCAGGAGTCAGGACATTTGGTCTCTGCTTCCAGCTTTGACTGACTTGCAATTTGATCTCTTCAACTTAACTCCTGCACACTATGAATTTCCATCTTATAAAATATGGATAACCACACTTACCTGCTTTAACGGGGCTTCTTAGCAGGATGGAGAGAAGTAGATGATTAAGTAAAATGCAAGAGGAACACAAGAAAATAGATGTGAAATGCAGATTAATGTTATTCTAGTCCTTTTTTTTTTTTTTCTTTTTGAGTTTAAATTCAGTTTTAGCCTATGCTGGGCTACTATGGCTGGGCTATCTGGTGTCTTAGGTCATTAGATTAGCCCTGTCTTAGCTACCTTCCCAGCACACGGCACTGCAGTAATGATATCATGCACTATATCCACATGCTAAGATTGCCCAAAATCCCCTGGCCCTCCTTGGTGGCTCAGCAACTGCAGATGGAGATCTTAAATGCAGATGTATTTAAGATATAGCTGTTAAATGACATGTGCTGTCTGAATCTTGCCCATAATGTGTCTAAGCAAAGCTGATGCTCTGTAAAGCAACAAACACCATGAGGCAGATGCCAAAAAGAACACTTTCTATATTCAAAATATGTTGTCTAAATGAGGCTTGTTATATGTCATACCCTTGAACATCTTCATCCAGCACAGCACCCTGACTCAGCCCTGCAATAAACGCTCTTCTATTTGTCAACACGATGCATGCATTCAGCAGTAAAGACTAAGCACACATTATTGATTGTGCAATTTCTAGGCAGTATAATCACAGCAAACTCAGTAACAAAAAGACTTGTCTAATTTATGCAGGACTGACACACCTGTTCTGTATTATTGTGTGACCCATTACACCTTAATTTACCCCCAAAAAAGAACCGGTCAGTAATTTTTAAAACTCTCTTTTTATACTGGGGGAACTGCTATAGAATGATTACAAATATGGGCCCTTCCTTATAAACACGGACCATGTTTTAGTAAGAGAACGTCCTCCTATGAACCATCTTGCTGAAAAACATTTAGTGCCATTTTAAAAGCTTCGAGTTCTTCAGCCAGGCATATAGCTAAACAGTCTGCTCTTATCCTGCCGTATGTTTGGAATGACTGTATTAGCTTCTACAACTGTTTTTTCTTAAAATAAATGAATAAATAAAATACATTAAAAATGCTTATGAAGCACAAAGGAAGTAAACAGTCTGACTCATCTTGTAGGTGTCTAAACAATTTCAACTGGAAACGGGCAGACAGCCAGTATCTCAAGATTGTTGTGAGTAGGTCACAGGGAAGGGTGTTCACCTTCTATTACATTCTTCATCCTTCCTGCATTTCGTAAGGTGTTACCACGTTATGCTCAGACCAGGGCACTGTTAGGAGCTGGATTCCATATGAGAGCATCACAGGGAGGGTGCAGGACGGGTTTATGTGGCAAAGGCAGAAAAATCTTGTCAGTGAGCCTAAGACCTAAGGGTGTTTGAAAAAGTTTCCTGCTCTGCCCCCTGGCAGGCCTGCAAAAATGAGACCTTGCAGGGCACAGACCAGGCAACAGTCTTTTCGTGTTCTTTGGAACTCAGTGGTCATATTAAAATGAGTTTTGTATTTTAAAAATCAAGCATTTAAGGTAGTTACTGTAATATAAATTAAGAAATTAAAAGGGCATAAGAGTTGAGACATCTGACTGATTTTAAAATCAAAGCATTTGAAGTAGATGAAATAAATTAAGAAATGAAAGGGCAATAAGAGCTGAGATAGCTAATTCATTTGGACAGAGATCTGGACATTTTCTCACTTTGGAATTTCTATAAACAAGGTTTGCTCTTTTTAAAGAGAGAATGATCTGAAATCTCCCAAATTACAATCCAGACACTGCCTTCATAGCTATGATGATTTATTAAAATGTATACATCTGAGCGGTAAATGAGCATTTCCCTCCTTACTATGAAGAATTATGGCTGTTTTCAAGAACTGAATGGATTTGAATTGCTATCGTTCTTCCTGTCGCAGGAATTTTCACATTTGCAGTCTCTTACTTGTTTGACTTGGTAAGTCATTCCAGCTCAGGGCCCATACTTTGCTCGTTATATAAGAAATAGTAATTTAAGTTATATGCATGGGAGACTGAGTCTTTCACCCCGAGGTTAAGCATTCAGTCTGCAGTAGTAACACAGACACATAAAAAAGAAGCAGTAAGACAGATGACTTCTATGACTTCTTCTCATCATACATGTCAAACATTTAGCCTTGTCCACTCCTCACATTGTCATATTAGCAGACCAGTTTTGGGGAACACATGTCTACACAATAACTCAACCAATATTAACTTTCTAGTATCTTAATGGCAAACAGTAACCTACATTTCCGTGACTATCAACAAACCAGTTCAAACTTCAAGGAAAACGTGCATTATCAACACCTGCATATAAAAGCTCTATTTTTCAAGTTCTTTCTTCTTGTTCATTCTATATAACATCTCAAACGGAAAGCTCTTTATAAAGATAAATGGTATCATATGTTTCAAGGGTGCTTAGCACAGAAGGACAGTGCCTGTGCCTGGGGGTCTTTGGCTCTAACCACTGTTTTGTGGGTGGAAGTATGTAGTGAGGACAGTAAGACCCAGAATAAGTGGTCTCTGCTTTTCAAAGCAGAAAAGCAGCTCTCAGCAGCAGTCTTTTCTCTAGACACTCTTTAGAGCTTTGCTGGCTCTGGTACATAACATCTCCTGCTTTCCCTGCATTTCAAGTGAGCAGGTTGGCTGTCATTCACAGGGCAACCAATTTTCATTTCAAGAGCATTGTTTTGGCACCAGGACTGTTTATATGGAGAACAGATTAAAGCTAAAAACAACTATCATTATCATTTCAAAAACCCAGTAGGACATTAGACATATAAATGTGTCTTGCTTACTAGTTACTGCAATAATAAAAATAGGAGTATTCAACCAGAACATCGTGTTTACTTTATAATAGAGTCATCATATAATCAACAGTTTTCAACCTAACATCAAATATTTCATAAAAGATACTGCATCGCTTTTAGAAGCCAAGCTCTTATTTCATGGAATACAATCAGTCCACATAAGAATAAATGCAAAAGTCTGCATTATGAAATTCTGCAAAAATTGATTTTTTTTTTCTTTTAAATGCAAATATCACTCACCATGATTAAATTCAACATTCAACTTCCTCCACCCTCTCCAGGACAAGTCAGGAGTACGTAAAACTTTCCAAATGAAATTCTTATGCAGAAGGCTCTACCCCAGTTTCATAAAAATACCAAGTGACATTTGGCTGCAAATTATCCATGTGTACGAGTCTACAATTTTGAACACAATTATACCAGCAGTTTAGGTATCTGTTGAAAACATATGATGTTTGGTAGGCTATGTTTGGTAGGCTATATATTTAAACCATAACCCATTGCAACTGAGTGTTTCAATAAACACATGAAGAGCACCACCGACCTTCTTGCCGAGAGCACAGATAGGGCACAGTCAAATAATTCCTGAGCTGACAAGAGAAAAATAATCAACAGAAAATTAATATAACTGTGATATGTGCCTTGGAAAATATACCCTTTAAAAAGGCCAGGGGTTGTTTTAATAAAAGTAGGTTCTGCTCAGATCAGTTTTCTTGTTTTTCCTACCACTGACTGAATTGTAAAAGTCTTTTGCCAGAACACTTGAGCATTCATTTTTTAATCACCTTGAAGACGAGATTTAGGATTTTCTGGTAACTCCACAGCTACAACCATCTGGACAAAGAAGTCGATATGCCTTAGAATCACTCGTATTTTTACAACTCATTGGCCTGAATTTTTTTATTGTATAAAATGTAAGAGATTATAGACTTACAAGTAATAATAAAATCTGCATCTGTAATTACAGTTTTACCAGTTAGGATGGAAAAGTATTATTTATAAAACTGTTTTCACAAATTTTCCAGGGCTTCGAGTACCATTATCCTCATGACATAGAAGGAAACAAAGGCAAAGATCCATTAAGTGACTTGCCTGAAGGTATGGTGAGTCAGTGGCTGAAATGAGAATACCATCCTGCTCTCCTTTCCACTCCCTATGTCCTAATCACTAATTCAGCATGAATTTGGGCTCTTTGCCACAGATCTTCCCTGGATTTTAACTCGTTTGTGTTTGTGTGTGTGAACATTTACAGCGAAGCTGGTTGTTATATGCTTAATACAACAAGATGACCAGTAGGTTCACTGAGAGTGATGCTGTCTCACATGAGTCATAGTGTGAAACACTAACGCCCTCCTCCACCTTTCCTACAAGCCATCGTTTGTGGATAAACTTTATATCCCATGACCCAGTACCTTCTCTCCTCTTGCAGCAGCAGACTGTTTTATTACAGTCAGAATCAGTTCAAATGCATTATTTCTACAGTATCTAAGACTCTTGTATCAGTATTGAAGCATTATTTGCAAAGGTATATTGACAACTAACAGCTGGCAGCAACTGTCTTTTTAGCTCAAATGTTAGAAAATTTTAACCACTTACCTGTTTTTGTTCCTCTTCACTCTACCACTGGCTGTGCTCCATTCAAGAATTTAGTTACTGCTATTTTATCATCATACATCTCTCTTCAGTCACATTAGTAACACTAAGGAACATTTTATAGTTAACATTTGTAATAGACTTTGGAATAGATTTGTGGAATCTGTTTTTAGAAAAGATTTGTAGAATAGAATTTGTAATAGATTTTGTTGGCTTCCAAGGAACACGTTCTTTTCCACTGATTGGATGAAGCAAGCAGTGCAGACTGAGTGCATGGAGAACCTCCTGCTACAGTTCAGAGTTTCCATGTTCAGTGTACATACAATGGTAGATCTAGGCAGACAACAGTGTCACGTAGAAAAATAAAATAAAATAAACAAAACAAACTGCTGTGTATCTTCACCATCGACTTCGTATTTTGGATGCAGATCCAATATTTGGGCAAAGTAAGCCATTCAACCTACCTGCAGTGAAATCCACTGAGCCTGGCTAGGTTAGTGCTTCCCAAGCGTGACCTGCAGATTGTGGTCTGCAAGATATCAGAAGATGATACGCAAAACAGCTGCTTAAAGCCCTCTCACACAGAAATATTTTCACACAAGCAACCAAGGAAAACAAAATGGAGAAAAAATGCAAACAAACATTCAAACTTGAGGTTAATTTTTATTTAGTTGTGCATAAAAATTACTGTGGCAACACTCTACAATGTGATCCCGGGATTGTGGGTTGTTTTTTTTTTTTGTTATGTAGTCATTGGTTTACAAGGAAAGTTGAAAAGCATTACTCTATATTTAATAAACAGACCATAGAGACCCATTTTTTTTAAGCTTTTGCCTGCACTGCAGGCAAGATTGCACATTTACAGAATCAGATTACAGAATTCCATATGATATTTGTATATTGATCCTGAAACAGGATTTCAGATATGTATAAAGATCTGTTTGCAGAGCTGTATCTACATGATTTGGATCATATTGTAACATCTATATCTTTTCCCATCGGCAGTATAAACCAAGCTACAAAATTGCACAGAGGTCTTAAATCAGTGTACCAAAAGTACATATGACAAGCAGAACTTCATGATAACAGAAATTGCCTTAGTAAGAATTGACCCATTTCCTTCCCTTTTTTGTACTTCTGAGGTTCTTTTTGAATAAGTTAAAATAGATTTATAATAAACAATCAGTATGCTGTGTCTAATTTTTCTTTGAATATAAAAAAGGCCCACTTTCCCTTCTGTAACTTTGCAGATGCAAAACAGATGTTGTTACTTCATTCTCGCCAACTAATAACATATTGTAAGATGAATAATTTGGAAAAAAAATGTGAATACTGAAGTTTTTTTTTAATTATTATTTTGGCACATAATTTAATCATTAAGATTATTGTTTTTCTGTGCTACTACTTCATCTTTTTAGTGCTCTTTTAGGAAAACAGTCACGTTACAACTTTGATTAATGTAGCAAAGGCAAATATGCATTTTTTAGAATGCTTTTTATGCCAAACTCTTTTAAAATAATTTTTAAAATACAGATTTTTCACTACTAGCTGAGGTAAATGGGCAAAAAGAAGCACCAAAAGCAGTGAGTTAGAGATATTATGGGCTAAGCAACTACCTCAGATTCCTTACTCAAACTGAAAAATCACAAACAAGATTTTGGCCTCAGAAAGGAATTCACCTTTCAGATCTCTTCTCAGTCAATGCTCATCCAGGAGAAAAAAAAAAAAAAGGCATCTGTGAATTAAAAGGGTAGGCAGAAGGTACCCTTATTCTGAAAACTACAGTCCTTACAAACATAAGAAAACATTGTTTTTCAGTGCTATGCCTTTACACAGAAAAACATAACTGTGCAATAACAATCATATAGTCATTATACATTAGTTATATACATGTGCACGTGATTACAGTATAGCGATACTCAACATTTTGGCCAAGTTATAGTCAAACTATTCAGGGACTGCAGAGGAAACTATTCCCCAGTCCACTTTACAAAACAGGTTACTGAAAAATGTTAACACCTTCTCCTTAAGAACAAATCAGCAAAATAGAAACTGTAAAATGTACCTTCCTTGAATATTATTTTGACTCAGACTCTTCATCCACGAATTCAACTAGAGGAGCATGTCTGTTGGCTTGGGCACCTTCTTGGAAATTAACCTTTTTTATCACAGCTGCCTTTGGAGCCCTTATGGTATGCTGCATGTAAGGAACAGATCAATGGTGAACCAGCAAAATACGTTTTACAGTTCTCTTTTCTTTCTATAGTAAATTCTAATATTATGTTTTAATTGCACCAAAAACTATTTAATCACTTCAACACATTTGTAGTTATTGAGCTAAAATTTTTATCTATACTTTTTTAAGTTATATTTCCCGATCAATATTTATTTTGATAAGCATACTGGGGAGGGACAAAAATGCTAGTTAATGTTACATTTTGAAGTATGAGTGTTACTTTACTTCGATGATACTTTTTGTTAATGTGCTAAATAAAGGCCACAACCAATACAGTTTTAGTCCAATATGTTAATGATATAACAGATCTGTTCCCTTAAGAGGAATCTTCACATTTAGTACAGACATTTTTGTCTGCTGGCCAAGAGGGATCTTTATCAAACAGATTTAGGAAAAATCCAGTTAAAATACAAATATAGCCATTAATGACATTGAAGGAATTGCATGTTTACACTCCAACGTCCAAACTGGGCAAACTTGTTATTACATTGGGTTAGTCTTCCATTGAAGTACTGTTTGTAGATAATTTTCTGGAGAGTTATTTTAACATCAAAACATTTAATAACAAATATTAATTGCTCATGTCTTAGCAAGGATTCATTTAAATAAGAATATTTTTGAAATTTTACATTTTATACTTGTAATAGCACTCAAAAAAAACCAGAAAACTACTCAGGTGATGTCATCTGAGATATCAGTTGGAAAAGCACAAACACATACCACACAACCTTAAGTAACTTGTAATTCCTTTCTTACTATGTTGGATTTCATGTAATTTTAGTTTAATTTATAAAAAGCTATAATAAGGAAAAATATATTTTTGCAACAACCATAATTCTAGTACTGCAAATTGAGTTGCAAAATTAGTGACTAAACCTAAATCAAATCAGCATAGGCTACAGAAACTATACCAAACAATTTTAGCCATTGTCAAGTAACATAACAGATCATATAGCAGCCAAAATACTATTCCACTGAATACCACAGGGTCAATTACAAACAACCTTTAGTTTATTGTTCGTAAAATTTTATGTAAGTAATAATCAACACATTATAAGGAAGAAAATCCTGGGCATATTTACAGAACAACCATTAGCTAAGTTTCTGGACCCACTGCAGGCATCAGAATAACATTCTTATATCACAGAGAAACCAAGTGGTGTTAGGAAAAATAAAGGATTATTTGTTCCTTCGGAGGTAAACAAAAATTTTTGCAAAGCTAGCCAAATGAATGTTAAAACATCTGAAGAACACCACGGATTATATAAAAATTCTTTATTAATAAAGAACAGCAAATGTAACCCTGTATAATCTAATCAGAAACAACACTTGTTTCGCAGCATATGAAGCAATAGCAAATCAAGACAGAATCAGCACTAAATTTCAATCATTCAACTGAAACTTTTAAAAATATTGTAATACTTCAATATGTCACTCACCTCCATTTTCATAGCTATCATAACCATTAGAGGGTCTCCAGTCTGAACCTTATCACCTGCTTTCACAAATACCTACAAGATGCAAGCAAAAATAGGGGGAAAAATCATGTATAGCTGTATCATTAAAAAGCATCATATGCATCTTGATTAGCAAGAGAGGCAAAGGTCTCTGGTTGGGTCTACTGAGTGATTGTGGCTTTGTGAAATCTCACAATATCTTTCTTATGTTGAGCTGGGTATCCAAGTTTCAAAGATAATATTCAAGGAGGGGCAGAGGCTGTAGAAAAAGGTTCAGTAAGAGCTAACAAGATAAGCAGGAAGCCACATACGTAATGAAGAAGAAACACTAAAAGACAAGGTATATCCTAGCCTTTCTGGCCTAAGAGCTTCTATTTTAGGAAAGCCTCTTCCTGGAGTCAGTCGCTAAAGTTGTTTTTAAAATAGAGAGAAGATTGCTGGAGACATTTATTATTTCTGCAATAATCCTGAGTTGGAGCATTCACTCAGGATGTAGGAGATCTACGTTCAATGTTCATGTATTTATATGCCTACATTCCATTTATATCCTTTATACTTCTATACTTCTGGGCTTTTCTTTTCTGAAACAACAAAACACAAAGCTGAACAGAAAAGGCATTTCTGAGCTTAACATCTTTTGGCAGGTGCAACCATCATCACATTCTTTTGGTTGGATGATGTAGGTCAAATAGCACGTATAACACTTCAAGGACCTTTGGCTAAAAAAGTAATTGCAGTGAAGAAATAAGTGGCAGGATTAGTTTTCTGAGCTCTGGGAAAGGAGACTAGAGGCCTGAAACACTCTTGCAAGGCTACTGATAAGTGGACTAAATAGGGATTTTTCAGTTGGGAGGATCTACACAGAACTGACATAGTTAGCCCTGACTCTTTCCTGGCAATATAGCACCAGTGTTGGAAGAATGAACTTGGATATATATAAGAGAATTCATTTTCCTACTGATATTATTATATTTACCTTTTCGATAGTGCCAGTCATGGGCGCTATGGCACCAGCTTGCATTCCCTCTGAACTCACTGCGGATAAGTACTTGGGGACAGGAACACCAATCTGAGCACTACCTTCCTAAAATAAAATAAAAGTCTGAATAAGCAACATGAAATAACATCACTAATACATACAGTGCTATACACAGAACATGCCCATCTTAATGCTGAGGCAAACAAGGGTAAGTTTAGTGAGAAATTCCCTAAATTCCTAATCTCCTAATTCAAAACAGAGTTAAACTTGTTACTCAGAGTTCCTGAAGAGTCATGTTCCCCAACCTCCTTCCCTAAAGCTCCTGTGATTTGTTCCAGATCCCTCACCTCAAACCTGACTTCATTGCTACAGGAAAACTGAACTTGGCTTTTTCAGCAGGAGTTATTTTGCCCTCATGATTGGAACAGCATTTTTTTCACTGCATGCTGCTGAAAGCCTTAAGCAGCTTAGACATAGAGGTTAATTAAACATAGAATAACTTATTTACTTATTTAGATTTTAGATTACATATATTATTGAGTTACTTTAAGCCTCCTGTAATCTCTTCTACTGCAATAAAAAAATTACCAGCTTAATCATGCAAATTAGCGTACCTCCTCTTTCAAATGTCATTACTAACATAATGCAGATAATACCACTGTAACTTGTAATTCCAATTTTCTAATATTAGCTGAAGTTACACTCCTTCAGACTCATCCTGATTTCTCTTATTTAATTAAAAAAAAGGATACTGCAATAAAAGTATCAGAATTACAAGCACCTTCAAATACTTTTCAATTGCAAATTATTGCTATTCTAAGACAACCTCAGATATCTGACCATTTTAACACTGTTAACTACAACACCTTTGATTCAGATAACTGCATTTTATCCTCGCACAGGTAATCACTCACAGGTTCATAAGCAACAACCTCTAATTACAGTTATAAAACCAACAACATTATACATAACTATAAAAAATATGATTCTTGAAATTAGGATTCTCTCTCATACTCCTTTGCAATTTACACTGTTCATCTGGATCAGTAAAATTATGCTTATATGAGATTTTGCACTTGTGATAATAAGAAAAGGAGCTTTACCGGAGTGAAGAGATAAATGGTGTTGTCCAAAATGACCAATTTGGACTTAGAAACTGCTCCATTTATTGAAGACCTCAAGTAAAGAGAATTGCCTTCTTTGGAGATATCTCCAGAAATCAGGAACGTTTTATCTTTAATCTGAAAATTAAAAGCTTTTATAAGCAGAATGCCAAACCCTTCATGAAGTGGAATACAATAAAACAGAAGGAAGGCTTTACAGGATCCTCTCACAAACTGTAATTCTTCATGGATAATTCTGGAATTAAAAAACTAAGCTTACAACACAAAAACTACAATATATTCAGTACACCTACCAAAGAGATGAGATAATCAGTAATGGAAACAATTAGACACCGAAACAACATAAGAAAGACCGAATAGGTATATTTTGTAGGTGAGCGTTTCATCTAAATCAGTGTAAACTGTATCTCTGCAGCAAAATCAGAATATAAAGAGAATAAGAATATAAAGTGTATTACATGTAGCTGATGCTTTCAGTTGTCTGACAACATTGAGCATAGAGACTTGCTAATCTGTAAGAATGATACATGTAGAGAATAAATTCTGTCTTTATTTATATAGTCACACACTACTTTTTCCACCAAACAAGTCTTATTGAGTGCACAGAGTATGTACAGCTGATCTGAACCTGACCTCTGAAAGAACATCTTTTGATTTATCAGTATCCTGAGCAAGGCTGCAAGTACACTGGGCAGCACTGTGAGCACTTGCAGGTTCTGTGGCCCAACAAGCTGCACTATTTGATGGGCTTCAGGGCAGGTTGTGTAGTACTCACAAGGCACTTTCCTCCTCCTCTTGCCCAGCTCCTGAAGTATACACAGCTCCCATTCTTTCTTCCTCCCTGGGAGTCTACATTCTCCTGAGTAGCACTTCCCCCTCCCAGAAGGCCTCAACTTTACATCCCTTCCAGCCTCTTTTTCTTTTTTGCTGACATTACCTATATGGGATAAACATAAAATGTAGAGCTCTCCCGCATTACATATATTATCAATATCTCAAATACTTCCTAGGTTATTTAATGTATGTGGGTTATATGGATATTTAGATCAGCAAAAATAGGAATATAAGGATCTGAGGTATCTAACATACAGTTATATCCAGTATTTTTCCACTAGGCTCATATCTGTAGAGTCTAAGCAGTTCACAATTATTGACTTATTGTCCTTATGACCATTTTCTGAATTTTAGAGACAAAAAAAAAAAAAAAAAAAAAAAAGGAAATGCAGAGAGATTAAGTATCCAATCATTTTTGTGTGCCAAATTTAAGATGTAATCCATTAGGAGATCCTATTTGACTCCAGGTGGTACATGGCACATATTCAATACTCAGCAAAACAGAAGTCCTATAAGCCAAACAAACAACCTACACTATATTTCAGTGTCTTTACTAGTATCCTGCAGGCCTTTTATAGGACAGAGCTAGAAGCCAATTCTACCAGGCAGCACTCATTTATTTAATCATAACACTCTACTGTTGTGATCATTCCTTATCACATTTGACAGTTTCCAATTTCTGCCATCCAAGAAGTATTATCTTACAGACAGTGCTCTACAGAGCTTTTATTTATCCCATAGCAGGTCTATCTCATGCACAGAATAAAGCAGGAGTCCTGTGGGAAAAGTATTTTTAAATGTTGGTTTAAATCTAACCTCCAGTATTCTATAAAAGTAATTTTATGGAAGGGAAAACAGAGTTGCAACTTTAAACACCAGAATAGTGAGTGTTTTTCTTAGCCTTAGTTTCAGAAACATTTTAGCACATCTTCCACCCAAGGAGCATCTAGCACAGAAAATTTCAGGCCAGACTATTAAAGTGCCTGAAAGTAAACTAAAACCAGAATTGTATATGGGTGATTATCAAGCAACCTTAGTAACAGCTGATACCAACAGAAGTCTAACAGAAACTGGTTCTACTTTTATCTAGCAAAAGATCTAGGGAAAAAAAGAAGAAAGGTTTATACCTGCATGCTGTATGAGCCTTCTCGATTGTAGTTTACCATTACATCCACAGCTGTTCAATAAAACAAAAAAATATACACAAGTAGATTTAATTACAGGATCTAGTGATTAATGACATATAAACAATAATCCAAATTTCTTTTTTGATAAAAGGAGGCCTCTAATACTATTCTCAGGTTAGCCTATCAGACACTGCAGATTTGTGACAGCCAGTACTGAATTTTAGACAACTTTTTTTCCCCCCCCCAAAGCTGAACATCTGAAGCTATGATTTGAAATCAATATTCTCTAGACAGAAAATAGATTTTTGATGGGGAGAAGTGCTGAATGTTTCCACACAAAGTCGTCCAAAAAAGTTGACAGCACTAAAAATGCAACTCTATTTAGATGATGAACATTTCTGACATTTTAATTTGGTTTATACTTCCCCAAGATTTAACAGCATGCTTTTAATAAAGAGTCATGCAACCCTGCGAATCTTCTTCTCAGCTTAAGCTGAATAAAACTCATACTGCTTCTATTTGCTATTTCGTAGCCTGAATTTTAATACCTCGGTTGAAAAAGCTTAATCCATCAAGTATTTGTTTCCCCTCTTGCACCCTCAGTTATTCACTTACTGTTTTCCCCATCCAGAAGAGACAGTTTTCTAGTATATAATATATTTATTCTTCTACCACTGCTGGATGCAAACGGTGAGTATTTATCTAAAACACAAAATATAGGGACATGTTACTAGTGTTCTATTTGTACAAAAGACTATGCTTACAACTTATACCATCAAAGTCACAGTCCTATCCCTACCATTAGCAATGCAACTGGCTTCCTGGGTAGGTTGATGACTTTTCCTTTGCTTGTTATTTTTGAGAATGGATAAGATATACAGCTATCTGATATTGCCTATTTAATTTATCCTCTCTTAAGGCAAAGGTATGAGTGGGCTTTCTGACATATGGGATTCTGCACAATCCCAGTTTTCCATGTTTCCAGGATCGTCAAAGTGGAAGAAGAAACAAAATTAACAAGGTTTTTGGCAACAAAAATTAGAGGTTTGTATAAGACTTTCATTAACAGCAATCACTTGCCATCAGTCTAGGTATTAACAGCTTACGACCTCAACCCTCAAACACATCATTATAAATACATTCCTGTGAACAGAAATGAACATCCAGACTTGGAAAATGCTCTTTCCTAACTTCTTTTTGATCAAGAGTCTTCCCATTTGTTTCAGTAAATTATGAATTACATCCTTGTGGTTTTCAGTATATTAAAAAAAAAAAAAAAAAAAAAAAAATCACAGAATTATGATTTTGGAATTTTCAACTCCTGGAGTTCTGTCCGCTCCATTAAACTCTAGTGATGCCAATGGAACCACTGGACCAACTGTAGGAAAAACAATTGCTAATAGCCCTGCCTGTACTTGAAGAGTGGGAGAGGATACAGTGACACAGATTATGAACTTGGATCCCAAGAC
The DNA here is from genome assembly GCA_003342815.1 of Eudromia elegans. NCBI lineage: Eukaryota > Metazoa > Chordata > Aves > Tinamiformes > Tinamidae > Eudromia > Eudromia elegans. The sequence continues at coordinate 9,495,042 of PTEX01000002.1, forward strand.
CTTTTATATAACTGACTCTGTCAAGGGAAGCACTCTGTACACTGCAGTGATGATATATTCACTCTCTGCCTCTTAACAAAAATTTCAACCTGCCCTGACTGTGAATATCAGCCAGATGCCAGAACACAGAACCCTGAGCAGGAACAAAGGAAGACAAAGACAGAGCATACAAGTGAAATGGTACATGGGCTCTCCTCACTGCCTCATCCACACACACAAGCAAAATAAAACAGGAAAATAAGAGTGATCCTTACCATCTGACTGATCTCTAAAAGCATCTGTAGCCACTTTCTCTTTCAGTATGAGTCCTAGAGCTGCCTGACACACAACTTCATGTGGGGTTGCCTTTTGGGCTGGAAAAAGCTCATCATAGTGTTGAAGAATGAAATTAGTGTGCACATTTCCAGCCTCAAACTGTGGGTGTCCTGAGAGGCTCAGTAAGAAATCAATATTAGTGTTTAATCCTACAATCTGTCAAGAAAAAGAAGCGTATTACCAATGAAATGAAGTTATGAATGAACACACAGATTTCCGATAAACCGATACATGAACGAATCTTTCCTAAAACAGGATCCGCAAAACACAGTTTACCAAGAAAATGTAATTAATTCAAACAGTATGTTTCATTATTTAAGAAGCCACGGCTCCTAAAAACAAACAAGCAAAAAAAAAAAAAAAAATCCTACCTTTCCTAGAAGGAGTACTAGCTGACTTTTATGGGGTGATTTAAGAAAACACTACTTCAGGAAAAATCATGCTCTGCGTCTTTTACAGAATACTCCCAGAATGTGTTTCTAAAACCAGCTAAAATGGTTTCAGATATGCCAAACTTGATCTTTTAATAGTAAGAAATGTGACTTCTATTAACTAGAGTCTATTCATTTCCTCTTGTCATAAATATCCAATTAGTGACAGAATAGGAAAATATAACTGGTTATCTAAAGAAAGCAGTGAAACTGACTGCACTGCCAACATTGACTGAGATACTAAGAAAACAAAATTCCTTGGTAGAACAGATTTTAAAAATTTTTTTATCTAAATTTTTTTCATTTCTCACAGTAATCTTAAATTTCAGCTAAAAAAGAGTAGGTCAAAAATTTTCACCAACTCTACAGTCATCCTTATGTTGTTGATTTAAAAGTGTGTTAGTTTTTACAGTGAATAATATTTAGTTCGACATAAAGTCAAACCTTCTGAATTCTGGTTTTCAAAGCAGATACAGACCTTGCAATTTTCATGTCGGAAAAGGGACACATCTTAAAAGTAATTTATAGCATTAAAAAAAATCTAAATCTTTCTTTACAACATGCATATCCTAAAATGCAATCCTTTAGATTGTTATAAATAATAACCACAAATCGTCTGACATAACCCTCACACAAATTCCTTTAAATTTGAAAGAGCTCAGACTATGGTTTAATATTTTATCACTTAAAACTGCGTTGCACTGCTTAGGATGCACTCCTTTGCATCCTAATTGTAATTTAGGATATTGCAAATTAAAAAAAAAAAAATATCAGTTGTAAACCAGAACTTTATTTATCTCATTTCACTGATGGAAATGGCTTGCAAATTGGGAAAAACATAGCCTCAGCAAACAAAAAATGAATTTGCAGTGGTAGTGACAACACAGTCCCCTCCGTGAAACCACTCTTGCTTTATTGTATTATTTCATTAGTTTGCTGTTAGTCCAAGAAGCAATGGATTTGAAGTCATACTGGGTTCCTTCTACTTACATTATATTGGTTCAAACTGTATCGCAACCTTCTTAGTGCTGCTTGACGATCCTCAGCCCAAACAACTAACTTTGCAATCATTGGATCATAATGGACAGAAACCTCATCACCTAAAACATAAAAAGACAATTTCTGAGATGAGTATCTTCTGAAAGTTGGTAGATATAGCAATGCCTCAGCATATGGCAGTAAATTCCAATTCAATTAACAGGCAGGTCTCCACATGTCATTACAGAAAATGAATCTTCAACTTGGGACCCAACATTTCAATTCTAAGGCCAGTCTCAGGATAGACTTTTACAGAGAAAAAAATTACTCTAATTTGATTGGAGGGCTGGTAAACTATGATGGGAATAGAGTCAGCATAACTCAGTGGAAAATCTGGATAGAAAGAGGTAAATAAAATATTCTGTGATTGAATAAAGTACACAAAAAAATCATAAAGAGGAATAATTCCTTAGGAATTTGTATTTATGACAACATCCTGTTAGTCAAGCTGTTATTTATGTCAATGGAGGAAATACTTAAAGAGAAGCTTCTTGACAACACATTTGTTAATGAAATACAGAAATACATCTGACAAAGTATTTCCAATTATATCTGTGCCCCCAGTTTTACCTTGTCTGACTCCAGTCTCTATCCTGGTGAAACTATCAGGAAGGGGGGTGGATAAGTGTAAGAGTGGCCCAGCCCCTGGCATAAAGTTATTATTAGGGTCTTCAGCATATATCCTTGCTTCAAATGCATGGCCTCGGAGTAGAATCTCCTCCTGCCTTAGAGGAATCTTCTCTCCTGCTGCAACCTGAAAACAATGGTTTGTTTGTTTTTTTTTTTTTTCTTTAATGCAGGATCAATGTTTTCCATTTGGATACAAACACCTGGGTATTATACACACATCCCCCTCACCATCCCTGAACACAGCAATTAGAGGAACAGAAAGAGTACAAAATCCAACAACATGATTGCCTTGGTACCTGAACCGATGAAGTCAAGTAGTATGAGTAGATTGCAAAATTATGTTTGAACAAAATAAACAACTTCAGAACCACTTTGTCTTACATTTTGGAACAGCAATCATTCAGAGATAGAAGAGCTACAATCTCAAGCAAGAAAAACCCATGGCTTTGTAGCAAAACTAAGATTATTTCTTGTTAAAAGAACAGTTTTCTAGCAATTGTCTTTATTCCCTTTATTCTCTCCCCACATCAAAGCAGTGGTTTGTGCAAGTACAGACTTTTTGTATAAGTCTCGCAAGGTTTTGCCGGTTTGTTTTTCTTTTCTCATTACACTAAATACTTTGCCACCCTGTCTGCCTAAAGTTAATTATGTGTTGTACTCATGGCTTTGAGATTTACCTAAGAAGAATCTCTTTTTTAAAAATTTTTTGTTCCCTGAGGTCTAAAACTTCCTGTCATCCTTCAGACATGTGAGCAACTTTTGTGCATATTTGGTACATGAGTGTATATAGCCCATTTCCAATGCATGCAACTATACAATTATTTTGGAATGTTAATATGATGGTAGAATACCACACATGTGCTCCTGTGAAGAGTTTTCTTCTCTAGTCTGGTCCAGAATTTTGGGGCCAGAGATATGCTACACATTTAAAATAAAGATAATAAAAAATTCAGAATGGCAAGGACAAAAATATGACCCTACTCCTCCAACTTCCTACATTTTCTATAACCTGGATGAACATATGGAAAACAAGTTTTTCCTCCCCACAAGGAGGAATTTATTCCAACAGGGTCTTTGTTGGAATTCAGAGATTCTCACAACACTCTCCAAACAAAATGGGTATGAAGATTTTCCTGTGGAGCAATGGAAACTGTACCTAGTTAGCTGAGTAGGAGACAAGTACCTGAAAACAAATCTGGTCTCCCACGGACAGCATCAAAGTCTACTGCTCAGAGAAGAGGGAATCCATGTGTAATTACCACTTACTCTAAGCTGCCATTCCACCAAGTCCGTTCCAGTGATCATTTCCGTAACGGGGTGTTCCACTTGCAGTCTGGTATTCATCTCCATGAAGTAAAAATTATGTTGGGAATCCATAATAAATTCCACTGTTCCTAAAGCATTTAATAAGAGAAAAGAAGGTTTTTTTGAGGGGTTTGACATAAGACATTTAGAGATTTGTAGTTTTGAAAGATGCTTTCAGAGAACCAGAGAGCTGGTTTAATGCTCCAAGCAGTAGGTCTAAACCAGCTAACTGTCAGAAATCATAGAATTAGATGTTAGCACAAAGTTTTTATTTCTAAGTAAGGTACACTGAATTTCATTACATTTTATGCTTATTATCTTAGTTACACAGTTGAGATCTAAAAACAAAAGGGTTATTTCCTTGCATATTTACATATTCCGTGACTTCACAGATACTGAGTTATTTTAAATGTCTTTCCTGTCAGAACATTATGTTTTATTCTTTGTACAATGAAAGAGAAATTTTGCTTTGCTTTGCTCAAACTTATTTACATTGTTACTGGAAAATGAGTATTATCAATCCAGTTAATTCAATCATCTCTTCTAAAAATATTTTCTTTATATTCATCTGTTGAGATGAACCTGTTCAGATCAGGTATGCTGGTTAAAATTTTGTCATTAAATCAGAATAAACTATGCAGTTACTCACCTAAGTCTCAAAAAAAATCTAGAATATGTGTCATACTCTAGAAGAATCACACGCCATATGCTTTGAGCTTCAAAGTCTTATTAAACCAAGATAATGGCTCAGGAGCAGCCATACCTCCAGACTTACCTGCTCCAACATAATGCACTGCTTTAGCTGCTTTGACAGCAGCTTCTCCAAGTCTCTTTCGAACTTCAGGATTAATTCCTGGCTGAAAATATAATAATACAAGAGATTACAAATTATTTCGAGTTTTTGAGATAGCAGACTTACTACAAATAATTTGTGATGACTAGAAACCAATAACATTCTTATCAAAATCATGTTTGAAATTATCTTTTTTTTTCTGACATGCATTTTCCTAAATTAAGCAATTCTTTTTAGTTAGAACATTTTCTGGAGCAAAATAAAAACAACTATCGAGATTTACAAATAATAAATCTTACTAGATAAATTAGATAAGCACAAAAAATAGATTTAAAAATATGAGTTTTTTTTAAAAAAAAAAGGATTGTAGGAACATTTTGCTTACTCCAGGTGCCTCTTCAATGATTTTCTGATGCCTTCTTTGCACACTGCAGTCTCTTTCAAACAAGTAGACTGCATTGCCATGCTGGTCGCCAAATACTTGGACTTCAACATGCCTGTTTCATAATAACAAATGTATCAAAGTATTTCAGAGGATCACTGAAGCCTCAATTCTGTGACTGATTTCATCCAGACTTTTAAATTTGTATACAGAACTGTAAGACTTCAATGGGATTTCTTAAGGGTTTATGTATCTGCCCACAGCTGAAAATGTAGAAATGAAATTACTATCAATCAGCAGGATTTCAACTGTATAAATCTTCTAAATGAAGTAGGATTCTCAACTCTCACTACTGCAGTGAAATCTCATGGGTTAAAAACAAACAAACAGGTCACATATTTAAAGACTGATACCTCTTTATTAGTTATTTCCTTATAATATAAGTACTGATATTATTTGGCCATGACTATATTTTCTTCTGTAGTTTTAAGTGTAGAAACTCACAAGAGGGAGCAAAACCATTATTTCAACATACTATTTCAGAAAATACCTACTAGATGGCAGAAACTCTTCCTACATATAAGATTAACAATAAATTGTCACTATTCAGATAATTAGATTGCTGGCAAAAGAATTTCTCCAAGAACTTAATGAGATTTTTACATGCCCAACTATGAGTATAAAGAAGCCCCTTGTTTCAGTCTATTACATCATCTCTTTAAAGTGGCAAAAGTCAAAAGCCTATCATGTCTGTTTAATACATCAAGATAGAGTAAAAACTTACAAAATAATTCAGGACATTTGAAGGCAGCAGAACCACCATGACCTGTTAATTCACAGGTCTGTAGTCAAAACTTTATAAAGTGACTTTTTTTTCCTGGACAAAAAGTGAATTTGGAAGGCTTACCTAGCAGGAATGTTGATCTCATGACCTAACACAGTACAATATACTTGCAACACACTCTATAATAACATGATTAGATGTTTACTGTCCTGTTTCCAAAATAGCTGTATTTTAATAACTCAAAACAAAGTCACTATAATGAATTCAATATGTCATAGACTAAACAATTCTTATTCATTAATATATGCCACAGTGCAGTTAAATCATACAAGAATCACTTTGATTCTTTTGAAATATCTATGTTCATTCAACAGTATAATAAACATTACAGATAGAAAAATATCTATTTCTCACCTTGGATTGTCAACAAATTTCTCTATCAGCATTGCATCATCATTAAAAGACTTCTTTGCTTCTCTCCTAGCTGATTCTAGTTGGTCCAGAAACTCATTTTCTGAATGAGCAATTCTCATGCCCTACGAAACAAGAAATAAGATATAAATCTCTAGCAATATGGTACACAACAAAAATGCCTGTTGCACACAAATACTCAACAAATTTCCCTTCTTTCTTAACCATTAAGAAAGTCACATATTAATAGGATGATCTTGGTGGAAGTTATGTCCCACTGAAAGCGGCATTAAAAGGACAAAAAAGGACATTGTCATTCCACTGATACAGATGAATTAAAAAAATCAGCATGATTCTTGAATCTTATACAGAACTTCCAAGATTAGCAAATAAAAACTGATTTCCTTACAAAATAAATACACCTATTTTGAAAGTAAGCAGAATTCTCTACCACGTCATTTTTATACAAATATATATCAGACTAAAATCAGATTTATATAGAGAATTCACCATGCATAAAAAGGTGTGTAGGTACTAGTCAGTTAACAATTTCCTATGCAACATTTACCACTGCTAATTAAAAATTCATAACATAATGCATCATTCAGTAACTACTTAAACTCACTTAATTTCACCCAAATAAATCCATAGATCAAATTCTCTGTGTACGTAAATCACTGGAAAATCATTAAGTAAACAATATTAGTTTATATCACCTACGTATTTGGCTTTGGACTGCAGAATAAGTAGAATGCGATTTCAGAGGGCTGTGCAGGTCACTATTAATTTTATTTTTATTTACTAATCATTTCAACTAAAAGTAATTCTTCAGTTTCCTTGCTTTCAGAGCAATTCAATTAGTACAAACAGAGGCACAACAACTTTTTATCATGTGACAGATTTGTGTTAGTTCCTTTACCTTTCCTCCGCCTCCACGAACAGCTTTAATCATTACTGGATATCCTATTCTTTTGGCGTGTTCTTTCAAACATTCATCTGATTGATCTTCTCCGTGATAACCTTCAACAACAGGAACGCCAGCAGCAGACATTATAGCTTTGGAAGTGCTTTGACAGAATAGTATTATGTTTAGAATAACAATATCTTTTTTTACTATAAACTCCAAATCTGCAAATGCTCCCACTGTTAATTGCCATCATATAGAAAGTTCCATTGATTTCAAAGGGTCTACCTACATAGGTGAATTTGGTAGGATCTGAGTACAATTGATTTAATGCTCTAGATAGGAATATCTTTTCTCTAAACCCTCCAGATAAAAAAAGTTTTAGTCAATTTCAGCCTTACTGTTCTTTCTCACCTTCTGGCCTACATTTGTGGCAAAATTAGGACGCTAAAACCTAACATTTTCAAATTACAATACTACATCCTGCCACAAGTAAATTTAAATTTTTGCAAAGGCAAAACTCTTATGAATTCAGATAACTGTTTGTATCACATCACCCATAAAGCACCCAAACATGTAACTTCAAATACACTTGTAAAACTAACTAATTTACAGAGGTAATTTACCCTCACATTACTTGTGATAAAAAAAAAAAAAATCTATAAAATTAGTATTACACAGTCCATGTGTTTATAATAAGCTTATTTCCATATTTTTGAATTACACTTCATGCCCTGAAAACATCTCTTTGGTCTGAGTAACTACAATCTTCTGTGATGAAGAAAATCTATCAACACCATTTTACATGAGCCACAAACTCTGCTGCAGTATCTTCTCTTCCACCATTCTGCTCATTCATTTGTGACCAATATGTATTAGATTCAATCTAATTTCTGAGTTTTTATCTGCATAACACTGCAATGCCTCAATCCAACTGGATAATTAGATTCAATTAGGTATGTAATTATTAAATCCCTAGTAACTGAACAACTTCTACTGTTCTCCTGGAATCATAGAATGGCTAGGGTTGGAAGGGACCTGTAGAGTCATACGTATAAGAAGCACACAATCATAAACTTCACCCCTTTAAAGGATGCAATAAAAATGAAAGACAATAAAAAATGAACAAAGAAAATATTTATGGAGAAAGTGATCACTTAGCAACAAAAATAGCCTTGCCAAGCTGTAAATTACATATACAAGCAACGAATCAGAAAACAGATACCTCTTAATACCCATATCTCTGATAGCAGATGAAGGTGGACCTATGAAGATGATGCCCTCCTGCTTGCACAATTCTGCAAACTCTGTGTTTTCTGAGAGGAAACCATAACCTGGATGAACAGCCTAAAATAGAACATGGTTACCAGCCTATTTGTATAATAGCTTAGCTTAGAAAATCCAGAAACTTCATTAGAATGCTAGAAGAAACACAAAATGGGTAAAAATGAAGAAGATTTAAGGCTGTGATCTACTTGCCTGTGCTGCTGAGGCCTTGGCCACCTGAATTATTTTCTCCATGGCCAGGTAACTCTGCTGTGAGGGTGCTGGACCAATGCAGTATGCTTCATCTGCCTGTTGCAGAGAAAAACATGACCACATACCATTTATTAGGCAGTATATAGCATTTTTAAAATGAGCACAGAAATTGAAATTTACCATTTCACCAACGGCTAATATGCAACAGCTTAAATCAATAAATGAATGAATGAATGAACGAACAACAGTCCACCACCTAGCCCCCAAAGGCTACTCTGGAGCTTAGAAAGTCAACTTTTCCACACCTTCTGTATTGTTAACAGATATTAAGTCAGAACTAAGCACATTTTTCACTGTCTCTAGGAACATTTGATGGTAACTCTACAGATAAAACCAACCACGTTAGTGTACACACATCACATTTAGCTTATTAAGGAGAACTACTATTGTGAACGAATGGTAACAACAAACTGAAATGTTTGCAGAAACAATCATGAACTTTTAGTAAATATACCTCACCATTGCTACATGCATGGAATTTCTGTCTGCTTCACTATATACTGCCACAGACTTCACACCCATTCTCCTTGCTGTTCGCATCACTCTGCATGCAATTTCTCCTCGGTTTGCAATCAGGATCTTTTCTATGTGGCGACTTCCTGTTTAAGAGAATGAATTAGAACATTTTTAAAAATAAGTATATTCTTAAGTATATTCCTGGAAATGAAAACAAAATTTAGAATTCAGATTTCTGTTTCATCATTGGTAGTGTTTATTTTATATGCTAGTCTAGGGAGCTATTTGCTTACAGTCAATACATAGACGGATGTTTAAATTAGGTCTCTCTTTTTTCTTCTAGAGTTCAAGAAATAATCTTTAATCTTACACCAGCACTTAAGTGTAAAACACAATGCACATATTTCAACTCTGTGCTTGTAGAAATGTAGAATAAGTGCATCACAGACAAAACAGAAGTTAAAACTAATCTAAGAAATGAAGATTAATCACTGAAAAAAAATTTTTTTTTAGAACACAAGATATGATGATGATTAGTTTAAATCATCTAAGTATTACCTTCCTTCACGTATCATTTAAATAATAGCATTGATACATGTTTATCACAGAGGGCGTCAGAGAAAAGTGCCACAAAAATCAGGCATTTTCACACAAGTTGAGCATAACTAAACATGACAGAGAAAATTACTCAAAACCTTTATGCATTAAAGGTGATTTCTGTCAAATCAAGTACAAACTACTGTTTTGGAAAACCACAAAAATATTGTCTATTTATTGAAAAGACTATAGCTTTAACTCAAACTAATGATCTAAATCAACTGGAAAACCACCTACACCACACAAGCAATTACTCCAAAAAGCTACAGAAGGTTAAGTTTCATACCTAGTGTTGAAGCCCATTTCACAAATCTTTGTCCTGGATTCCATTGTCTGCATGATTATAAACGCACAGAATTGTTACAAAACAGAATACACTAGGAAGGCGTAAATTAACTATTTTCAAGCAACAGACAGCACTATTACAGCCTTTAGGCACTGGATACAGAAACAACCTTATACAACACCCGGGGTTGGGGGGAAACGGAGGGAGGGCACAGGCAAAGAGGCGGGGGGGTCGAGGAGCAGCGATCCTCTCTGTGGGGAACACGAGAGAAGGAAGGAGAAGCGCGGGCCGCCAGGTTCCCGCCGGATTCCCGCACTCACTGAGGCCGCAGGAGCCTCAAGCAACAACTACCGCGCGGCGCAGCCAGCTGCAGCGCCATGTTGACCGGCGCGACGGAAGCCGAGCGGGGCCGCGCGGCGGGGCGGGGTGGGGGCTCGCGCGCCACGCGGGATGCGATTGGCTGCGGCGAGGGGGCGAGGGGCGGGATACGATTGGCTGCGGCAGGGGTTGAGAGGCGGAGCCGCGCCGGGCGAGGGAGGGAGCGCGAAATGGCCGTTGGCCGCGGTGGGGGTGGTGGGTGAGGGGGGACGGTCTGATACAGCCGAGCAGCCGGGCCATGACCTCGTGGAGCAAAAATCCACCCTCGATAAACGTAAAATGTGCTACCTGTTTATAAGGAAGCTCCTCCCCGCACGCAAACACCTCATGGGGCAATATTGTCTCTCAGGTGACCCGCAGGGGCTGAGGTGAAATGGCGATGGGGCCAAAAATGGGGTGTTGGGGGCTAGGAAGTGTGTTCAGCTGGATGCTCTCACCCAGCAGGGGTGAGCCATGTGGGGCTGCCTGCTTGCCCGCATTCCTCCAAGACCTCGAGCTGACAGCAGCGTGTCCTACACGTCCCTCCAGCCTCACCAGTGACGGGCCCAGAAACTGTCACGAGAAAATGTATTTTATTCTGTAATCATGCGCCCCATTCTTCCTCAGTATCGCGCTAACAGCAGAGACGTTCCTGTTCTCTCTCGGGTAGATTTAAAAGCATTTCCAGCGCGTTCGGCGTCCTTGCTAACACAAGATGGCAGCCTGCCGCGGGGCTGCGTGTTGGGCCTAGCAGGAGCCATGCTGGGCTGTCACACAAGGCGCATGGAGGAGTTCACGTGGTGTCCCTCCGTGGCAAAATGAACAGGGTTAAACATTAAAACTTGGGCTGCGCTAATGTTTTCTTCGGAAACTTCCAGCTACAGGAAAGCCCCAGCCAAGATGAGGTTCAAAGCCAACGTGCGTGTCTCTAAACGAACTGATTTTCGCTCAGGCTTTTGAAGGCTTTTCTTTTTTGCCCACAATCATTAATTTTGCTTCCGCGTGTGGGAAATGCAGCTTACGCCTTTTAAAACTTTGAACAAAGAATTTAATAAAAATTAAAACACTCACTACAACTAAAACACTTATTAAATAACATTTATAAAGTGTCATTAAAACACTTGGGATGCCGAGGGCTGTAGTGCTTGCAGAAAATGGGAAATGCGGGTTTTTTGCTATTCTGTGGCTAGCTGGGAAAGCCCTGATGCTAAAAGTGTGGGCATTGCTGTGGCCCATAGCCTCCAAACCTCTGCGCTTTTGGCATGCAGTGAACCTGTTTGTAAGGAAGGAAAAGACCTCCTGAAAATTCATTACTCCACTGCAGATATTGAAGCTCAAGCTTCTTGTTTTTTATATATATGGAGTTAGTTTTCACGATGTGACTATGTTTTAATCTGGGCATATCTCTCACCCAATATACCTGCATTCCCTATATGAAACAGATAGCCCCTAGACCTCTTACTCTGGTCACCCTGGGGAGGATGGTGTAGATATAAATGACTTTCAGGTCTTTCTTATAATTAGCGGTGGAGAGGTGAGCTCAAGTTGTGCTTTGCACGTTCATATTTTCTCCAAGCCTCTCATCAGTTTCCTAGTGAATGTTAATTCCATAGAAATCTTTCTCCTCACAATTTCATTATTTTCTTTAAACTGATTCTTTAAAAAAAAAAAATCTTTCTTTATTTTATCCCTGTTTCCCTTCATTCGTTCTGATATAAAAACATTTTTAGCCCCACATTCTTCCAAAGATGAGTGGAACAAGTGATATGGATTCAAATTCTGCCTGCACCACGGAGCCACATGACCAACTCACCTCCTCTGGCCATGAAATTATTTATCATGTAGAGATATTGCAGGTTGAAATTGAAGGTTGAAGTCAAAGAACTTCTGCATACCCTATTTTACTGAGACGTTTACCTCACATGGTTGTACGAGAGTTAAGGTATTATAAGTTGCCTGATGTGCTTTTGATGTGACAATGAGCAAAATCACATATTGGGGGATTCCTGTTGATCAACGTTGAAGGTGTAGAACTTCAGAGTTTATATAATATTTTTTCTTTCTTGCTTCCATAAATGCATGGTGTAAGGATATGTTCTTTTCAGAAGACTTTGATAATAGTGATTCCTAAAATTATTATCTGTGAGAGCAGTTTAAACATGAAGTAGCAAACGTTCATTACATCTGCTGTGGACCAAGTTCTGCATTTACTGGACCGTTAGGAAGTTAAAAAAAATTAGTTATTTTTAAAAAAAACACAGTGAATTCATATACTGAGGAAGTTGGGAGGAGATAGCAATAAACCTCATAATGACATTTTTAATGCACGTTGTTTTTTTAAATGTAGATGAAACAAAGATGAAAAAGTCAGATGACCTGCCTAAGACCATGGGAGAAGTCCCTGTCAGTTATGCTTAGAATTTAAGCATTTCTGGCTTTGTGGTTTGTGTCAAGACTCAGTGAGACCCTGCTTCTTTGTTGTGTTATACTTGTGTTTAAAACACTGGGTGGGAGAGCACCCAAAAGCAGTGCATACTTTAATGACCAAATACAGTCTTTATTATAGAAACACTAATAATAAAGAGCATATCTTACAGCTCATAACAAAGTCTTTTTTTCATGACTGTAAATTATAGAAAGCTAGAATTAAAGAGATCAATTTATATACTCAGGAGCTCATCTAGATCTCCCTTCCTCTTCCATATAGAATTTAACAGCAGGTCTTTAATTTGAGCTTTTTTCTTTGGTCAGAGAGCAACAATGGACTGAAAGATTTTTTTTCTTTTTCTTTTTAAACTTAGCTATTTGGCCAAGAGGATAAATATAACTTCATTATAGTCATGAGATGTACTTTTCTCTACCTCATGTGAGAACAGACCTTACTGAGTGACAGTTGCACATAGCAGGCCAGGATCTCCTGATGCAGTAAGGAATTCTCCAACAAATCCTCTACTTGTGTAATTCATGATCTCTACTAGATTCTTTGCTTCATGTTGGTATTGCTCAGTGGGAGCTCACAGTTGTCTCATCAGTTTATGCCACATGCCCTTCATTGGTGCCATTTGGTGCAAGTCCAGAGTACTGTGTCTAGAAAGGGTCATATGCAGCTTCAGAAAAATGGCAATCAAGGAATAGCAATAAAAAGCATAAGAACAAATTGCATAAGCCTGAAATCAAACATAGTTCAGTACCAACAGTTTAATTCATCCTCATGAGGAAAAAAAAAGTGAAAAAATACATAAACTTTACATTATCTGTAAAAATACTCGGAGGTATCATGCAATTAAAGGCAGAATTAACAACCATTAAGAATAGCTTTCCTCAGCTTGATATCAAAATATAAAAGACTGACTATTAAAGTTTTTTTTATTTCAGTAGGTAAAATAACAGGAATCTGTTCTATAAAAGCAGCAAACCATATAGAGCATACAGCTAGATAATCCGGTGACCATATGAAACAGGACTTGGTTGTAAGTGAGAAAGGTGTCTATCGATCCCTACACAAAACGGTTTAGGGTCAGATTATGTGCTGAGATTTTTAGACAGTACAAAATATTTGATATTAATGTGTTCACATGGAACAGTTTCAGGCAGTAACTAATTAGTATTAGTTACTACTCTGGTGATTAGTAACCAGAGAGTAACTCTTCAGTTTTATCTACCTGTATTAGAATTCTGTGCACAGACTCGTTTTTGAATAGATGCTCTTCTATATATTTCTTACTGTTCACCTTATCTGTTATAATGTTAAAAAAAAAAAAGGTGGAGTGCTTTAATAGAGTTTAAGAATCTTCACTATAAACAACAGATGAAAGTATTAAAGCTGCTCATATAATATTAAAGTCTTCTTTTTTTCTTTTTTTTTTTTACAAAAATGTGACTCAAAAGCGACCCAAAGTTTCACTTCTTCATCCAGCAGACAGAAGGTGACGTTTTACTTTCTGCTTAAGGTTTCATTAGAATAACACAAGCAACAGGTTCAAAATTCCCCAAACTTTTTCTGAAAGCAGATAGAAACTTGTCGCCAGCATCCAGACTTCTGGTAACCATGTGGTTTTCACATGAGATGAACCTTAACTGGAAAATCACCCTGAGAACTACCTCTATCATGTTTTTCCAAGTGTGTAAATCCAAATTGTCCATATCTTATTTATAGGTTCCTGCAGACTTAAATAGACCACTTCTGGAAAATGTTAATTACTTCAACAGCTGCATCTTATAGCAATTATGGACCATCTACTCCTGTTTCTTGCTTGACACAGACCAGAATCTGCTAATAATCCATGGAATAGAAGGATTTGTTTTCATTCTTGACTTAAATAAGCAAATCCTAAATGGTTAAATGCAAGCAAAATATCAAAACTACCTTTATAAATACTTAAGACAAATTAAACTGGCAAAATAAGGAGTTCAGTTTTATGCAGAAAATCCAGAGTGATTCCATAGCCCTTCCTAATTGCTGTAGGTCTATGCTGTTACTTCTTGGAAATAAATGATCACCTAGTAGATCTATTTCATTTATTTCCACACTAAACTGAAAAACACTCCAGTTTTTCTTTTGTTTAATGGTTGGGTGCTGTTCCATGGTCTTTTTCCAGGCAAAGCTGTTATTTGTAGAATATAAACCATTGCCCTAACTCCTAGGAGGGAAGCGTGCTCTTACTAATCTTATTCTCTCATTTGCAAATGTTTTTATATTTCTTTCTTTGTGTGTGTGTGTGTTCACGCATATGTGTGTTTGTGTGCACACATTTGTGTGCATGCAGATTTGCAATTTTTCATAGCAAGAGGATTTTCCTTATTGTAATAAAGAACATCAGCTGAATATAATCTGAAAAGCAATTACCAATTATATGCCTTCATTATTCATTTAGTGGGAAGCAGATTACAGAGTGTTACAATTAGTGTGCTTTAAAGCAACTCAAAATTATTTCCGCCTGAAAATGTAGCTGCTCAGTAATAAACACACTAGATAGAGCTCTCTTTTGGGTTGGAATTCGTGCAAGGTCTGTACAAGCTGTCACTTCCCACAGAAGCTTTGAACACACAGCTTGCCATTTGCTTAAGGACCATAGGCAGGTCTGCAGCAGCAGTAGCCACATAATCCCAGGCATTTCCAGGCACTGTGGTTTCTTCCAGACTGGGAGAGATCACAGTGCTGTCATTTCAGTTGAGTGACAGATGCTGAGTTCAGTGACAGTCGCTGTAACTTTGGCACAGAGCCCATATGACTCCGCATGGGCCATCATATCTCATTTGGATACAGAGTCAATGGAAACTAGGAGGTTTTCTAAAAATACTGCCTCTGAAGTGAGAGTCACATATGACTACTGCATCCCTCCAAGGGCATATGTAGGAAAGAACAATAACTTATTAAACTTTTGTATACGAATGAAGATCATTCTCATAGCGCTCCAGAGACTTTAGCATACATAGCTAAAGTCTCCCACAAGGTTTTAACAAGGTTGTCTGTAGCTGCACGTCTCATGTATTCACTTGGAAGTCATGTATTACTGGACTCGTCTATTTTAGTAAGTGTGAATACCATCTTTAAGAAAATGAGTGGATTTTATTGGGGATAGTCATGGTTAAGCTTGAAGCTATTTTTACACATCTACCCTAGGTAGTCTGATTTGCTTCCTTTATTGGTAATATGAGAAATTTAGACTCCTAACTTTGGTCCTCTGAACGACGTCTAAATTTGAAGTATAGCCTAAAGTAGATGGTGTGTCCTCCCCTTCCCACTTTAAGGAAATCTCTCCAGAAATACTAGTTTAAACACATGGTGTCATCCCATTTAAAAATAAGGCTTCAAGATTAGTGAGATTGGTAGGTAAACGCAAAAACTCTTGCAACGTTTCTACTTGCTACACATTTGGAAGTGCAAAGGCAACTCAGATGCGTTCATATCCTCTATTAGGCTTTCTTCTGGAAATCACAAATGTGACGAGCACGATAACAAATAGTCCCAAGATACTCAGGCCTATGGCGATGGGAACTGCTCTGCTGTTTCTATCAAGATAGCATTCTTCCTCTGCAAGGAAAATAACATGAGACAATATGTTATAGCAGAACACTATTTTTCTGGACTATGGATCCGTATTCTAGACAAGTTAGCAAACACAAACCAGAAGTTCTCAAAACCCTTCTTTTTCCTTTAGCTTAGGAAAACACAGGCCTTGGGCTTGGTCCAGGGCATTGATTTAATAGTATTCTTGTGATTTTATCCTCACTTCTTCAACCAGTCTCCACCCAAACCATTCTTCAAATCCTCCTCTAAC
The DNA here is from genome assembly GCA_003342815.1 of Eudromia elegans. Classification (NCBI taxonomy): domain Eukaryota; kingdom Metazoa; phylum Chordata; class Aves; order Tinamiformes; family Tinamidae; genus Eudromia; species Eudromia elegans. The sequence goes on from PTEX01000002.1 coordinate 9,511,551, forward strand.
TAGTTGCCAACTCATGAATTTTGAAAAAGAACTTCCAGATTCAGTTAAACAGGTGCCTTGCCTATGGAAGGAGGTACCATTTGGATCCCTGACATAAGTGGAATATTTAACCAGGCAGCAGTGGCTGGGGCAGTCTTATGTTCACAGTGTATCAGGTGCAGCTTGGGAAAGAGGGCAAGGTCTCTGACTGGTCACTAACATGTTATTCCAGAACTGGTTCAGACCTACCTCCTCCCACTGGTTTATAGGAATGCCCAAGAGTTACCTTGAGCTCCAGGGAAAGAAAGATGTCTAACATGATATTTTGAGTGGCATCTTGGTAGGGTAACCTGAACCCCAAACATATCCCAGCTCAGCAGTGAACCTAGCTTATATCTAAGGCGTGAGGGAGATCCGACTATCGCCCCATCCCTTCCCCTGTGCATATTCCAAGGCAGATTTTGACAACTCCAAGAAAAAAGTCTCTGTAGTTAGTATCTAATCCTGGTGACCATGCTGGGACAGACTTGGGCTTCCTCCAGCTTGGGCTTCCAACAGATGGCAATCTGCAGCAACCATGGTGGTTGGTCTGGGGGACATCTGGTATCGTGACATCATATTGTAACCCCAGGGCTTCCACACTGCTCTCTCCACAATCGGATCCTCTTTTTATCAGGCTCATGAGCCTGATTTATTGTGATGCACTGACAGACGTAGCGTTCTGCTAGTTCTGCGTTTAAAGGTTTAGATTAGTAAAAGTAAGGTGTTATTAAAGAAATGAACTGGAAAGTATTTGCACTTGGATACTGCAAAAGCTGCAGGTGCTTGAATTGTCAGTTTTGCTTTAATGCAACCATAGGCTATCAGCTTTGGTAATTGGTTCTTATGTAATGAAGTGCAGTTCAGAAGACACTTTTGCAGCTCCCCAGACTCAAACTGGCCATTCTTTCTTGATGTAATTCTCCTGAAGTCTATACAGGACTGTAAGGAACTTGAAACCAGTGGTCACTGAGGTTTTTCTTTTCCTTCTGCTTTTAAAGATAAGCAAATCTGGAGCAACAGAAGTGAAACTACGTCTCAAGCAACCTAAGAGGAGGAGGCCAGAAAAGAGCTTATTTTACAGAGCAATTCCTTCAGTGGGGATTTTGTCTTTCAAAATCTGCATATGCGACAGATATGCATAACACTTTCATAACTGCTTCGTGGCCACTGGGGAATTCTTGCAGAGGCAGTAAATGCTTTCTCAGTCCTTTGGTTAAGGGCAAAACTAATTTACTTTTGGATGTGGTATCGATTAGCAGCCACTAGCCTGACCTTGAAGAGAGCGACTGTCTTCCTAAGCTCTGTCTCTGCCAGAGGTGAGGCCATAACAAAATTAATTCTGAACCAAGGGAGCGTGCCAATCATGCTCCTCCTCAGGAGTACGCTGTATCATGCCTAGATCCAGCTGCTTTGCAAGTATTCACAAGTATTCCTTATTAATTGGCAGATTTGTTGCTACAGCTGTGGGATATTGTGGATATGGAGAACTTTTTAAAATAGTCAAGATCTGCCTACACTGAGAACACAGCCCTTGAGCTGAGCTGTACGTATTAGGTGTCGGAGGAAGCCCATGCAACGGTGAGGAACACACCTGCATTGCTTTGGGAGAACAGAGACAGGGAAGAATGAAATGGTGCCAAGCAGAGCTTGCCTAAGGCTCCAGAGTGCTGACACTTAAATCTCGGAGGGGTGGACAAGACATCCTTCCTACTTACCTTTTCCAAACTGGTTCCCAACGATACTGAAGGCCTGCAGCTGCATGTTAACAATGAGCAGCTGGAAGCTCTTCTCCAAGCTGAGGACTTGCTTGCTGGCACATTTAAAGGAATTCCCCAGCCTTGCTGTAAACATCTGCTCTTGTATGGCTGCGTAGTAGAGCATACCTGGAGGCCATAAAACAGAGATGACAACAAACAGGAATCCACGCTAACTCTGTTGAAATCAAAGTCCTTCTGAGATAAAACAGTGGATGCCTGAGTGTTTTGTCAGAGTAGCAGTAATACCTGTAACTAAAGCATGGACAGTTTTCCCTATAATGTATCAGCTACATTTCTCCCCTTTAAAAGTAATTATTTTAATTACTGAGGGGCAAGCTGACAAAGACTGAGGATTGGGACTGAAAAATTGGGATAAAAAAGGCAAAGTGCTTCTTCAAATTGCACTTCAACAACTTGAGTAAGCAAGGGAGGGTTAGGTTTCTCCCAAGAACAGACACTTAGGATTCCATCACTACTAACTCTAGCCAAAACAGAGGAATGAGAAACAAACATGTCATGGGAATTTGACATTTCCAGCACTTGTTGTTTTCCATATTAAATATGTATCTAAACATATATCGGTCTTACAGAATGTTATGAAAAATTTGGTTCAAGTTTTGTTTCTGTCAGTAGAAGAGAGCTGAAGCATGGCAAGATCTTGCAGCCTGGACTTGGACACACAGCCTCCTTTGAAAGTGGCTTGAATGGCACATTGAAAGCTTGATAAAATAACAAAATTTGCAAAATTCGATCTTTTAGGATATGAAAGCCTATCAGAGTGAAGCAATCTGTGGAACACTGGAAGCAAGAGAAAGAAATGTAATAAGAATAGGCCGACATGAAGTGAACACTGTGACTATTAAATATAGAAGCACTGACCTTCAGACTGTAAGCTGGCCTCAATTACACTGACATAGAATGTTCGTGCTTTCTGCAAAAGAAGATTTATCTTTATTCCTCCTTGTATTTGTGAAAAGACAGTTCAAAATGGTCACAAAGAACTTCCCAGAAGAATTGCTGTCTAAAGCATCACCCTTTAGAACCAACTTTTGAGTGCATTACTTTTTTCCCCTTCTTTTAAATCATTCCATCTAACAGGTTTACGTCCATCTAACACCTTATAGCTGGTGTAATGCAGCCGGCTTGTGTCCATCACAGCTGTGTTTAACTGGACTGCACAGTTTGTGATTCTTGGGGTATTTCTATGATACTTGCACTAACCTAAAGTAGGAACGAGTTAAGCAAATATTAGAAAGATATAGATTGCACGAATTAACTGGTATATGATAAGGGCATTTTATTTTATTGACCTGTCTGCTATGAAAGGCCCTATCGTGCTCCCATTACTGATCTCGCACTGAATTTTTCAGTGCTGACTGGCAGTCTGACTGCTTGCAGAACTGAAACGATGCCCTTAAAAGTACTTAGGGCTCTCTGCACTGCAGTGCAGCTTCTGCCTGGGTGCTCTTCACATGAGCAACATCAGTAAGTCAGCAGCTGCAACAAGCAGCAGTGACCTGGTCCCTTCTTCACAGTTGATCATCGTTTGGAGCTGGGAGATGTCAGCAGCAAGCTGAGAGCTCCTCTCTCTGTGCTGATATTGCTCATTTTCTATTTTGTCCACCAAGAGCAGTCAATGCAAATGTGGAATCAGCAACCTGGCTGTTTCTGTATAGGGCAGAAACGCTCCACACTGCTGACACCATCAGCGCTGGCCTAGTTTCATATGTCTACAGACTGCTGGCTTGGAAAACACCTGGTATAACAACACCACAGAGCAAAGTTCCCAGTGTCTTGCCTGAATATGCTGTAAACACTCGTGCAATCTGAGTCCTGTCCCCTCGGGACTATCCCAAAGGGAGAGCCAACACCAAGGGCTTTTCCAGGCAGCAACGTTGGAGTTACTATGGGAGCCTTGATGTAGCAGCCTGACTATTAATTTTGATCCTCGTTATGAGCATGCAGGGATCGGTGAGTGTAGTTAGCAGATAGATGATACCTGATGTGAATCTCTCTTGTGTGCCCATTTTTAATATCATGTATGAGTTTTAAAGCTGTTAGATTTGATTGGACTCGATAAAAAAGTTGTAAAACGGCAATTCAAAGAAAGGAAGGAAGAACTGCACCAGAAAAGGAGGTCTCAGGACTCTCCTTAATCAAATACTACCAATTTTTAGCAATTTGGGCACAGTTAATGACTTCACTTGGGAAAACATCTGTTCCTACTTCACGTACTTAGGGCTGGTTACAAAATGTCCTCTTTTCAGCTGCTTGCACAAGGCTCCTGGAAGGAGCTTGCTCAACCAGGGGCTCATCCCCAGTACCTGCCTGTGGCCCTGCAGCTTGATCCAGCTCTGCTTTCCCCGACAAAAAAGGAAAGTGTCAACACTGCAGTTAATGGAGCACCCCTGGTTCAAAGCCAACGGAGTAGAAGTTAGAGAGGCTGCAAGGGTGAAACACATGAGGAACAGCAGCAAACAGATTTCTTATTAACTTGTAATTCAAAGAACTCTTAAGCTGAGCCCTGATATTCTCATGAGGCTTATCTTTAAGTGAAGGGTGGATTGTCCAATGCTGGGGCAATAGGCACCTTTGTCAGGGCAAGGGAGATCAAGTACCTCCTGAAGCTTCCCACCCATCTTGTTGAGCACTTCTAGGAGCTGGTACTTTTATGGGTACTTGAATCGCCAGCCTTTTTTCTAAGTATCCTTATAGCAAAAATGTGACTCTTGTGAGCAGCGTACGTTTAAAGCAAACACTCACAGTTTGAAACAATCCTTTGTTTTAAAATAGCTCCTCCATTTTTTAGCTCTTTTCCTCTGTGGCTTTTAGAAATCTTTTGCCATAAACTGCAAATGAGATTGAAATCTATTATCTGCTTAAGCATTAATAAACCAAAAATTCAGGCAAGATATAATTTGCTGTCACCTCTAGGACATTCTATGGATATAGGTCAAATTATGCTGAGAGGCTTGTGAACTGTGCATTAACCATTTGTATTTTCCCTAATTGTCGCTAATTCAGTTCCAGCTTGCCATGCCATGATTAGTGGGGGAAACATGGGGGTTTCCTCTTCTGGAAGAGCTTGGAACCAGGCTCCGAAATTACCATTTTACCTTGATTAAATGAAAGATATGGATCTACAGTGGCCTTAATTTGTGTTATGCTCCCTCAGAGCCTGATAGGACTGAGCACTGTCATGCTGCTCCCACCCCTTAACTGTGTATAGTTATATGATATATTGTAATATTATATTACTATATTGTATTATATTGTAATATTGTAATATTATATTACTATATACTATATACCGTAAGCCCACAAGGGCTTGTGTTAAAGCCTTGTCCACATGGATTGTAGCCTCAGCAGGGAATGTGGTATCAACAGGCACAACATGAAAAATAAAAGTCCTTTTCCCCCTATGAAAGCACAAGCCTCTCTTTGGCTCAGGTTTTCATGTTTGTTTATGAGTCTGTCCTCCCTGGTGCATTTTAAGGATATTTACCCTCAGTTTTGCTGTTTTTGAGCTGTTCGAGTTTTTCCACTCTGATGTGGAATTTGCTGCTAAGCACTTCCACCTGCCCGGATGGTCCTTCAGGTTTAACAGCTACCTCTGGCTTCTGCCTGGGCAGGACTGTGTGACCTGGTGTCTGTGGGGAGCAGATGACTAACCGCCTGTTCCTTTGGGCAGTCCCCGAGACCCCATTTCATAAGAGCAGCTTGAGAGCGTGAGTCAGAGTTGCCGGCTCCTGAGCAGGTTCTCCTGGCTGCCAAACTCCCTTCCTCTGTCCCGCTTCAATCCCAACAGCAGACCTGGCCTTGCCTCCCACTCCATCTCTACCTAGGTAAAAGGGAGATCCATTCTTTTTTTCCAGGGGGCAATTTATAGATCTTGTGTCTCTTGATTGCTAGCTGTAATTCTGCTCTTCCTTAGCGCTTTCTGTGAAAGGATTTTAAGGCACTTACCCTCTATTCAGCATAAGAACCTTTCAAAATCCAACGTTCAGTAGACAAGATCTGATTTAACTTTGAAGCTAGTCCTGCTTTGAGCAGGGGCTGGGCCAGAAAACCTCCAAAAGTCTCTCACGATGTAAATTAACCCATGGTGCTATGATTTTAGTTCCTTGGAAAGAGCAGGAGTAATAATACCTCATATCCATGTGGAAAACTACCCCAGAGATAGATGAAATGGCTTTTCCCGCAGCCATTTACAAGGAATGTATCAGAAGCAGCCTGAATTCCAGTTCCCCAAATCTAAACATTCCTTCCCTCTAAATGCACCAGTTACCTTTACAAAGACAAAGTTTATAAAGCCGCCGCTGAACGTTATGTTGAGAGCAGACTGCCGCGTCCCGCAGCTTCCAGATGTTTGTGTCCTGTTGGGATTGATGTTCATGTACTCCTTCTGCATCTGCAGAGGGAAAAAGACATTGCAGAGCTGCTTATGGAGAGGAGGGGGGGAAATCCGTAAGAAATACACAGACATTAATAACTTTTACATTAATTGTATAATACAAATCTCCCTGTGAGATTCCCAGAGTACGGGTGAGTTTGGGAATCTGGCTGCCTTTGGGAAGTGTGAGGGATGTGAATTGCTTCCATCAGCATTAGCTACTCAACCCATTTAAGAAATATTCAGGCTCCAGGCAAGAACGTTTGGGTTTATAATGGGGCTGGCTCAAGAGGTATCTCAGCTATGCTGTTAAATAAAAAAGCACCCGTGCGTCCCACTGCCAGCATTACCAGCAGCTGAGATCCTGTGGCGTAGAAAAGGCCTGAGACTGGGAGCAAACACGTCATTTTTTTGTGGTACAAGCTAACTTCTGGCAATTGCTTTCAAAGGAGTAGAATAAACACCAGCTAATGAGAAATAGCTATTGCAAGGTTCAGCCCTGTGGTGGTGTCCTCTTACCTTCTGGACATTTTGAGCCATCAGTTGCAAACCCATCACTGCTCTGATGCAGGTTGTGCTTCCGTTACGAACAGTGTAGGTGCCCGTGGGGATGGGAGGAGGCTGAGGGGTGAGAGTGGGTCTCACCGTGCTCGTAGTGAACAAGGTGGTCGTTTGGTTCCTTGGGTGGACAGTCGTCGTGTTGGCCACGGCTGTGGTTGCTGCAGCCTGGGGAGCTGTCGTTTGATTAGTTGACCCTTGGGGGCTCTTTTCTGTAGTCTTTTTGGTGGCTGTAATAGTTATGAGGATTGCTGTTTGGTTGGTTGGCTGTGCGGGCTCTCCGGTTGTGTTTGCAGCCACACCAGCACCTGCTGTGCTGTCATTCGTCACGGCTCGACCCGTTGTGCACGTGAGATGTGTGGTTTTGTTCCTTGCTGTGGCTGCATCTGTTTCTCTGGCCCCATTCACAGAGGCAGCAGTGGGGGCCGCTGTGTCCCCTGCCAGGGCTGTGGTTAGCGCCGCTGGGCTCCTCTGCTTGCTCCATGCGGGGGTTGTTCCTGCCTGGGCTCTTGTGCCAGGGGCTTGCGCTGTGACCGGGGCCCCCCGTGCTGTCTCTGCAGTTGTTCCTTGGCTGGTGGGTGTCGTTCTAAGAGAGCCCGTGCTGTTAAAATGAAACGTGGTGTCTCCACGGGCTGAAGAGTGATAAAGGGAAGGGGGCTGAGCAGAAGTAGCTGTCTGTTTGAAGGATGTGGTCAGTGAAGGCATTTTGACACCCTGGGTCACTTCAGCACAGCAAGAGGAAAATGCTGTAAGGAAATAGATAGGTCAGCAGACTGATAACCTTCACTGCCCAAAATTTCTGTTGATACCCACAAAATAACCGCAGGGGTTTTGCTGTCGGGTGGTGACAGGAGAGGGCACGCAGCCGTGCCGCGGGGCATCCCTGGCCGCGGCGGTTGAAGGGGTGGTTGGTTACTCACCGATAAAGCATGGGGAAAGGAAACATCTTTAGTGTGTGAAGGAAGTGAGGTGAGGAAAATGTCTCGCAATGATTCAGAACAGCCTGGGAGACCGGGAGATTCCAGGTTTTACCTATGGGGATGTTGCAGCCACAGCAGCCTGAGGGGCTGCCCAAAGGGAGCTCCAAACCAGGGAAGACCAGGCCTTTCCGTGCTACTCATTCAGAAAGGAGAAATTAATTCCAGGGTACAACATTCAGTAGCTTTCTGGACCACAGCTAAGAATAGCCCTTCCATCTTGTAACATTTACAGAAGTGCATCCCTTTGCAGAACTAGTAGCAAAAGAAAACATCTGGCTCCTAAAGGTGAATAACAAAGTGTAAAAAAAAAAAAAAGTAGACACCTACATTGTAAAATACTTAAAGGTCACAGCTCTTTCACACTTCTATTGAGAATATGTAACAAGACCCTGTGAGAACAAAGTCAAGCTAAAAGAAGTCATAAATCGCTGACATATGTGGGTTCCTTGATGTACGTGAAGCTTAAGACGTAGTTAAGTGTTTCAGTGCCTAGATTAGCTGGAGAAAAGCAATGAATTCTCCAGTTTGGAGACTGAAGGGATCCAAAAGCCCAAGGTGATTTATGTACCTAACAGTCCGGCTTCACCTTGTGCTTGGCTGTTCACCATACAAAGCTCATTCTAAGCTGCTTCTCTCAAGGAAGTCCTTCAGGAATCAACAGCAATGTTTTGGGACAAGCAGATTCAGATTTTAGGATCAATTAAGGCCAGAGGCAAATTTGGAGTGGATGAGGCCGGAATCTCACAAGCTTATCTTCATTTAATTGATTATTTTTGCTCAGCATGAACAAAAGTGCAGCATGTAATAAAAGCTGAATTCACAGGATGCCTCCCTTTTAGGATGCATATTTACTAAATCAGAATAAAATCCAATTGGTTTTGAATCAAATTCACTATAAAAACCAAAGGAGTGAGAGGAGATGTGGAGTACTGAACATGCGCCACAACTATCCCTCAAGGATCCTACGCTAGAGAAGTGCAGAAAGGGAGATGTACGCTCCATATTCCTAAATTTGCCTGGTTTTCATCTGTGTGTAACACCTGAGCCTCTGGCGAGGGTATCAGGACAGGTCAGGCCCGGTGCCGGGGCTGCCGTCGGGAGTGGGAAGCGGCCACGCTCGGGACCTCGATTTGCCCACGGAGCGTCTGCGCTCGCAGTGCTGGCGCTGCCCAGAGGATTAGCCTCTTGCTGGGGATTTTTACCCTCCTTTGCATCTAACTGACACGGCTCAACAGTCTGGTGCTCGGTTCTGCTTTATGCTGCACAGGGGAATCCCCGTGTTTATTTTCTGGTTGCCTTTTTCTAATGGTTACATAGGAACCCACCCCACCTCCTACCACCCACGGGGGAATTCTCACTGACTCCGTCTGCTTGGGCTCTAAGAGATTTTTGACCTGTCTGGGATGGTGCCCTCAGGCACAGGAATTGTTTCTTAAGTTTCAGTTCACTAGGTTCTCATCCCTTAAGCTCTCAGTATTTTTAATTCCCCATCTGCACAAAAAGACTTCACTTGGCAGCTTTAACAAAATATTACAACAAATTACTAAAGAATGGATAAAAAAAAATGGAGAAATGGATAAAAGAATGGATAGGATTGAAAAATGGTTAAAAGAATGGGTGAAAAGGGAAGGAAATAAGTTTCTTCTGGCTAGAGGCTCCCTTGCTGACCACTGAGTTATTAATGTTATTTCTCCCAGCCTTGTTTTGCCCTCCTTTAGTTTTTGGGGCTGTGTTAGAGGCTGTTGGATGTGACCAGGACACTGGAGAGCAGAGCGGTACCACTGGCGCTGTGTGTTACTGAGTCCTTGTGCTGCTTCCCTGCTCGTTGCCTTCCTCACCATGTGGGTTTTGTACTGCTACAGCTGCCACGGGGTGGCTTAACATGCCGAGACCCATCCATAACCAAGTTGCCTGCACAGATTTCCCTAGATCCACGCTAAGGATCTGAGGGTGACTTTGACGTGGGTGGCCTTTGAGATAAGCCCCAGGTTGCCCCAGCCTTGCCCAAGCCCCAAGCCATGTTCTTGCTTTCCCGACCATGCTCTGCATCAAACAAAACACTGACTCAAGTGCTTTTTCCTTAGTTTTCCTTCTGCTTATCTCACTTGAGATTTCGTTTGGTTCTCCTGGTCTGGGAATTAGTCTTAAGAAACACAAAACCAATCAAGTCTGCTTCCAATACGATTTAGAGCTGCTTCCATCGTGCAAGCAGAGTTCAGGTCAGTGAGCACCAAGAAAAATACAAGGAAAAACATCAGATCAAGCCAACAGCAGCTGTAATTAAATATATCTACATCTATATTCATACCTGCATCTATGTTTGCTCTTTGCTTCTTACCAGAGGGCATCTATTAAAAGCACCTTTAACTTCTAACAGCAAAGCTGCCTCTCAAGGTGTCCCCATCGTGGCGGTCTCCCGAGCGCCCAGAAACATCCCCGGGCTCCACGTGCTGCCGGCAGCGCGATGGGGAGCGTGACTCACCGCAGGCCAAGGTCAGCAGGACGCAGTGCCCGGCGCTCCTGCCCATGGTCGGCGCCGCGGCGGGGCGAGCGCTGCTGCTCGTGGCTGCGCGGACCAGGGCGGCGCGGCCCGTGCATGGGGCGGCTGCCGTCACGGGGCCGGGCGGGAGGTGGAGAGAGGGGCGCCGACGGATGCTTCTCCTTTGGAGGCTGCCGCAGAAAGAAAAAACCACGGTTAGAAAAGAAAGTGAAAAAGGAAAGGGCTGGCGTGGGGGCGGACGGATGAGGCTGCACGCGCCTCGGCCGCGCTTGGGTGACTTGCTGCTGTAGCCCTGTGTAGGGTTGAGAGCGGCGAATCTCTGCTACCCCCCAGGCTCTTCATAAAATAAGTCTTGTTAAATAAAATCCTTTACTTTACATTAAGCAGGGAGAGGTCTGTTTGCCTCCGCAAGCAGGGCACAGCCCCAGGAAGGCGCCGGTCCCCAGGGCTGTCGGCACCGGCTGATCCAACCCCGCTCCAGGACAGAGTTTGTTCAAGGTGGGTCTGCCAAGAGAGCTGCACGTCAGCATCGTGTCCAGTGCACTGCCAGGCAAACAGCAACCGGCCACTTGTGCCCCTAGGAATCCAGGCCCAGATGGGAGCATAGTCACAGTGTGACCCCATGCCTGTCCTGCTCACGCTGGGGCAATTCAGAAGAAAGCTGCACTTTGCAGCAACACACCCTCCTCCTAGCACCGCTGTGAGCTCGTTTTCCCAATGTTTGCAAGAACTAGGAATGGTCCCAGAGCTTTCCCTGAGGGTCAGCACTGGTCAAGAGCAAAGTCAGTACTGGAAGATGCAAAGCAGAGCAAAACTCCTCCTTGGCAGGAGGATCCCCTGCCTGGGCTGCAGCATCAGCACACCCGGTGCTGAACTGTCTTGGTGCGGGAAGCTCCGTGCTCCTCTGAGGAGTCCCAAGGATTCAGCACTAAGGGAGATGGGGAAAAAAAAGCAAGTCGTGTCTTTGTGACACGGGAGTTGAAAATAAGCATATTGGACAGAAGGGTGGATTTTTTCAGCTGTGCTGATGGGCCTTTACTGACGCTCGTCTGTTTGGAACAGAAAGATCACGACTTGTTGCTTCAGACAGGAAAACAAAAACCACTAAGGTTGATTTTTTTAACTGCTTGTAATTTTTATAAATCTCAAAGTGTGGTTCTACATAGTTCAGAATGGCCTACTTACAGAAAGTTCATTTTCACACTTTTTTTTCCTTGTAATAAATTCATACATTCTGTCTTGACTGGGAAAAAAAAAAAAAGACAGGTACTTCCCCAAGAGAACTCTGTGCTTTGTCCCTGTCTGATTATCTCTCATCAGTCACAATATACAAATACATTATCATCATCATCATCATCAACACCATGGAAAATATGCAAGAATAACAAACTGTACCAATTCTCCGTTGGGAAGAAAAAAAGCAGCTATTTCAGCTCCAGCTGTAAGTAGTATACACAATTTGTCTTTTTTTTCCCCTCTCTCTTATTCTTAAATATTTCTAATCATATATTTCATATTGGGTCAGACTTTGAACATGTTTGGAAAGGAAGCACATGACCTTTCTCACATCCAATCCTGTTTGAAGTTTCAGAGTCGAAGAAAAGGATGGATAATAAAATGGCTTTTCATCACACACACACAGCCCGCACATAAGACACACACACACAGCTTGGTCGTCACCATCAAGAAGAGCCAGCGTTCAAACCTGCTTTGAGACCATAGCCATTTATGACTGAGGTGAAGACCATTGGTCTGGTTCTCCACTCAGGGGGGCTGGACTGAAAGCAGCAGAGGGTCAGACCTGATGCATTTGGCCTCATTTACTAAATAGCAAGAGTCACATATCATGATGACTGCATTTGATGTTACCTCCAGCCGTGAAGGACACCAAGCTGTATAGAGGAGGACGTGAAGTTCCTGCACATTTCACAGCAGCTGGTGGCTGAGGAGGACCAAGAAGATCCAAGCCAAGACCTTCTCTTGGAGGGGAGGTCCAGACTGTCAGGACACAGCAGACATGGACCAACAGCAAGGGTGCAACGCTGACCCAGTCACTGCTACAGCCTTGGGGAGCTTTAGGCCCAGTGCCTTAGTCCCCTCTACTGCTGATTTATTGGCAACCATTACTTTTAAAACACTTTCGTGGTCTTTATATCCTCTCCAAAGAGCACTGCAATGAAACCCATACTTGGACACTATGTTTTCGGGACCATGAACTTTAAAACGATGGTGTCAAAGGTCTAGATATAGAGCTATACCTAAATGTAGATGATGGTCTTGCTGGACATTAACCAAATCATATTCTAGACTTTACATGGAGAGCTAGTCCCTTAATTACCACTTTTTTTTTGTCAGCAAGAAACAAATGAAAAGATGTCTATTTTTTTTTTTTAAAAAAAAAGTCATCAATCCCATTTGGCCAGGCCTGTACAGCCAGAAAGTTGGTTCTCGCCATATTCATGATCCCATCTGAGTCTGATCAAATAGGGACTTGCTCTGCCTTTCATCATTAGGCCTCCAGGTCTGGAGAAGGGAAGACTGAGAGGGGACCTGATTAATGGGACCTGATAAATACCTCAAGAGAGGGAGTGAGGAGGATGGGGCTTGGCCTCTTCTCAGTGGTGGTCAATGATAGGACTAGAGGAAATGGCCACAAATTGAGGCACCTAAAGTTCCAGAGGAACTTGCAAAGGAATTTCTTAACGGTGAGGGTGACAGAGCACTGGAACAGGCTGCCCAGAGAGGTGGTGGAGTCTCCTTCTCTGGAGATCTTCAAAACCCGCCTGGACACCACCCTGTGCCACATGCTCTAGGGGACCCTGCGTGTGCAGGGGGGTTGGACTAGATGACCTCTAGAGGGCCCTGCCAATCTTAAGCATTCTGTGATTCTATGATTAGAATGAAATTCTTTCAAAGAAACTCCGAAGTGCAGGTCTGGGTCTTTCCATCAGCCAGCAAGGTGACAAATCCTAGTTCTGGCAGTTTCATATATCCTGGGTAACCTTCTACTGTCTCTCAGACGCTCACGCACACAAACACAAACTTACTACATATATTAATGTGCAATCAAAGCTCCCGGCCCCTTCTCCCTCCTGTGCTCAGCGCAGGAGGGGCAGGAGCACTGTTATGAGACCGTGCAAAAATTGCTGACATCAATAGAGGAACCAAAATGAAGTCATTCTAGGAAGAGAATAAAATGATTGCACTACAAGGAAATGTGACTGCACATTTCCTGGGGGGCTGAGAGGAGTCAATTCTTCCCTTGAGGTACTCCCATAATTTCAGTAACCCTTGACACGCGTTGGTTCCTGAGAGGTGTCATTTTAAGGTAAATAACAAGCACAGAACAGACAAGCTCTTTCCTCTGCAGGACAAGATTTGGCTTCCAGGATTCTCAGATGCTTTTGTTATCAACAGAAAGCATCAGAAACCATGGGGATTAGATATTATTTGAGGGTTAAAAGAACTTTACTCATTAGAATTAACCATTCTAGCCCCACCGCAGTGCAAAGAAAAACATTCAGGTCCCCGCACAGAGGGTAACAGAAACGTTAGAGGCTCCTACTATTTTGCTCAGATGCTCAATTACTAAGGAGTGGTTTTTTGGTTTTGCTTCATCTCCATTTTTAGTGCTTTTGTCACATTTACTATTTACATATAGCATTACTAGCTTCAAGGTTAAACAAAGGTCTCTAATAGGGAAAAATAACCATTGACTCTTGAATTTCTAGGCTCCTGGCTGATATTTGCCTGTTTGCAATCCTTGGTCAATATTTATCTTTGCTAAAGTACTAGCAGCTTTTGTGGGACTGAAAACCCACTTACTATAAAAATGCTTTCATGCCTTCAGAGCTGCTCTAAATGAGCTAATGGCTTGTATAGGAATAATAACATCTGTAACCACTTTATATTATATATTATATCCTTAAGTGGCAGAGATTTGGTACAGTCCTTTAATCAAATGTCCTGAAAAAAAAAAGTATTTAACAACAACACTTTATCCACTCACTGGAGCATCTAATGCTCACTGCCTATTTGTAATACTTAAGTATATTCCTTAAGGGGGGTGAAATGTATCTACTCCATAGCCAGCACACAGTGAAAGCATGCAGTCTACTCAAACAGAAGACATTAAATGGCATTCAATGAATTTCTCAGCACCGAATGTGAAGGAAACTGATCCAGCAACCACAGACTGCAGAGGGGGGCAGAGGAATGACTTATATTGTAAAAAGAGTTCAAAGTATTCTTTGTCACAGTAGCTGTCACACTCTTCCCTGCTCAGCCCTGCACCTCCACCCCATAGCTGGGACTTGCCACCTGCATCACCCCAAGATAACACGGGAGGCAATGGGTTGTTCTCTGTGCCATTTTTAAACCAGTCATGTCGTCACTGCACAAAGCTGCTCTGATGGTCCAAGTCAGAAGTCTTCTTTCCACAACCACCTTAAAATGTGATGGTTTTGGTGTTGACCATCAGCAGGAAGGGCACATTTGTGATGTATCCACTGGAATTAAGGAGGGCGGCGAAGGCACAGCCACTGAGGCAAGCAAATGGAAGAGCCTCCGGGCAACCCCATGGTAGAGCAAGAACTCGCAACCTTACATACATCCCTCTGCAGTAACTTGGTGTTTCAGCAAAGCTGCCAATAGGTGCGTGCATAGTAACTCTTCAGCTCTACTGTTGACCTAATTTAGGCCACATCTTCCGAAACAGTTTGATAAACAATGCAAGAAGCATTTTTTCCTATAACACTGAAGGTGGGTTTTGATGCTCTCTGGATGTTTGATGCTCCTTTCAAGATCTTTTTTCCCCGTCTTGCCAGCTGGAGACCGCAGTTCTCATGCTGATGAAGTTTTAGTGGATTGTGAAGCTCAGAGCTTGTGAGAAAGGCAACTTTGATCCAGTGTCCATCCAAAACGGAGATGGATGGAGTCCTGAGGAAGGGTGATCCTGCAGCTCAGCTGCCAGCCCTCTGTTCTGCTGGTAAGCTCCTGGCCACCTCGTTGTCCTTGGTTTCTGACTCTACTGAGGCCATGCTGCAGGAGTCAGGGTACAAATCTGGAAAAAGAGGACATGGGCACCGTCACTGTGACACATCTAAAGCATTTTCCATCTACACTTTTGGGGCTTCTTAACAGAAGCCAGTTCTACCACTTTTCTTCATAAAAGCCAAGGGAGACTCTCTGGGCAATAGCTAGCTGTCACGTATGTGGATTTCTTTTCCTTTGTTAAGGAAAAACACTAGTAGCTTTCTATTGTAGGTCTCTAAGGAATGTGCCAAACTTATTTCTTCTGACCAAGAGAAAACCAAGACATGTTTTGGTCAGTTATGTTTAAGGACAGGCCAAAAATATATAATAATAATTTAAAAAAGCATTTAATCTGAAGAGCTGCTGAGATTTAATTCTTTGGATGTCACATGTTAGATCTGGGTGCTAGATCTGAACAAAAGGTGGGCAAAGAGTGACTCCTAGTTTGACTGGGATCTCCCCAGTACTTGCTCTTCCTCCGGCCTTTGGAGCCAGTAGTGGAAATAATAAGATAAAAGCATTAATGTTTCGTGAGACTAATGTTTTCAAAGCCAGACCAGAGTCATGGTCCTGACGCTGATCTAAATCCAAATACCACCTGTGTTATGCTGAAAGCAGTTACTGCAAACCCTGTAAACACTGGGCTAGTTGTAAAGTAGCCAGCCCGGGTCCTGGTAGCGGCAACAGTTTAGTGGGAGATGCAAATTCTGCCTGAGAAAAGGAAGTCACGGAGACCAAACCAAAACCAAGCTGCGGTACCCGGCTAGCTCTGACACCCAACAAGGCAAATTTCAGGCTAGATCAGCTAGAAGAGCAAATAAAAAAGAAAATAGGACAAGGGGATGCAGTTTCAAACACCAATAAGACATTGCTGCTATTACCTGCATTGCTGTTCTTAATTATGTTGTTACTGTCCCCCTCTGCTGGCTGCAATATACTGGAAGGAACCCACTCACTCTTCTCAGAAACTAGTTTCTTCACTAACCTGAAACACAGAGAATGGTCAGTGCATTTCCCTCCATTCCCTTGCCATAGATTGCAGTAAATATCACCCAAAGCAGATGGTTTTGCTTCACCTCCCACCCCTGGGCTTGCTCCCACCTGAGCTGCATCTCTTCTGAATGGGACCCATGGAGTTGGGCTGGAAGTGTCCTGCAAGGAGATTAGAATCTCTTCTGCCAAATTTCTGCTCAGCAGCGCTGATAAACCACTGCTCACCAAGCGATAATAAACATGCTGAAGGTATGTGAGCTCAGGGGGGCAGATTCCTTACCCTTCAGCAGTTGCTTCTGGGTATTTAAGCCTTATATTTAAGCCTTTGGGGATAAATATGCTCTCGGGCTCGCTAGCACAGCTCTGTTGAAGGCATGAGGATTTTACTGATGCATCCTATGGGAGCAGGCTGCCTTTAAGAGCTTCTTCACTGGGAGGTGTCAGTAGCCCCAATAGTCCCATTTCCCTTCATGCAAACTCTGGAGTTCATGCCACAGGCGCTTGGGGAATGCTTCTATCTTCTTCCAAACGTCTCCCAGCTTTCCCAGAGGTTACAGCTGCTCCAGCTGCTATACTGTGTCTCACTCCGGTACTTACCATTGCCCGTTTTCTCCTTCCTGCACAAACTGCACTAAATCTCCATCCTCCAGTGTAAGAGAGTCTGGGAAGCAGCTGTCAAAACTGCCTTCTACCCGGAAGAGATTGGTCCCCTAAAATGAACGAAACACACCAGAAATACAAGTCAGCATGGATGCAGGAATGCTGTGCCGGAGACGAGAGATGCTTTGGTCAAACACAGAAGCAGGCATTGCAAGCAGCCAGAGTTCTTCTCTAGGGAATTCTGTCACTTTTCATTCTTTTTATCATGTCCAGGTTAAACATTTTTCAATCTCACAACAGAACTGTCCTGAGCATTCAGGTGTCAGAATTAATCAGCGTGTCATTATTCTGCCAAAGAAAATCAGTTTGAGACATAAGCTTAAGCAATCTGGGGGGAAAAAACAGCAAAATTACTTAATCTTTAAAGGAGCCACAGTTTTTTTCATCACTAAGCTACTCTTAGGAGTAACTTCCTTCTATAAAGGTAAAGGATGCAGCTTGGACGTAAGAACGACTCTCATGATCCTGACACACACAATAACTCTGGAAAAATTCCCCCAACACCCCAAGTCGCAGTCTCCTGTCTTCCCCTATTTCCATAGCTGTAAGCCTGGCACAAACCCAAACTTTGCAGGTAAAGTTCTGTACTTAAGAGAAGGAGGCACCATCAAAGAGGTTAGTGGATTTTGGAAGAGGACCTTACATTGTTAGGGTTGGTCTCTTCCTCCATGTCAGAAGAGTTGGAGAGTTCATCTGTGCTGGAGGGGATGGCTTCGAAATCTTCAAACGTGTCTAGAGATGGCATCTGCCTGCTGGGCCAGCCTTTTCAGAGGAGACGAAACAAAAACCAGAGTTACCTGTAGGTCACTGCCTCTTCTAGGCTCAAGCTTTTAAAATCACAGATGTCACAGTTTCATTTCCAGCTGTTCCACTTGCTGAAGTGTTTGGACCATTTTACAGCTGGTTTTATGGATTTTGCCATGAAAATTACGCTGCAGTCATTACCATCTCTCTAAAACACATACTCCTTGCTGTCATTTGGGGGAAGACAGATTGCATGGCCGTAAGATATGTGTGCATCAATACATCTTGTGCTTGGCAGGCCATATCTCTTCAGTTCAGCATGTACAAAAAGCAAGGGCTAGGGTTATTTCAGCAGAATAAATGCACCATCAAATGATAAATTTGCTGCTACAATTTTCAGCATGGCATCCCTCCTGCTGTTTCCAGCTTACCTCCATATATTTATCTAACACAGGAGACCCAAAGCCATTGAGTTTCAGTCCACTTCTCAGCCCAAGCTGATGCTAGCACCTGAGCAAGTCGCAAGACCTCGAAACAGGCTTGAGATGCAGGGAAGGGGCGGAACACAGAACAAGGCACTGCCGCAAACATTTGTGCTCGAGTCGCAGCAAAGCCCGTCCTAGGGCATCACCACCTCCGGGCAGGGCAGGTTGGAGAGGAAGCAGAGAAGCTGCCTCATCTGGCAGGCACAGGCTTATCAGTAGTCTTGTCTAACCCCTCCCCATCCTTATCCTTCCAGCTATAGGCACCGCTCGCAGCAACACAGTCACACAGCTGCACATCCCCATCTCCTCCTCCCGTTATACAGGGGCTGCAGCTGCCCCACCACCAGCTCTGTAACAAGGGACAGCAGCCTCCTTCCCCCAGGGCAGCACCACCACTGACAACCCCACGTAGCAGGGGTGGCTGTGGCACCAGGCGCTGCTTTCCAAGGTGTAAGCCAGCCTAGGAAGTGGGGTTCAAGTGCCGGGATGGGAGGGTCCACACCATGGGCCGACACCAACAGAGCTTTCCGACCAAAGGGACAATTCCAGCTGCAGACCATGCAGAACACAGGGCTGGGCCCTGCATGGCCAGCAAAACTGAACCACCCAATTATAAGGACAAGAATAAATCAATGCTAATTAGCTTTATGCCACCAGAGCAATTTTAGTTCAATTTATAGCTCCAATCTTGGAGCTACAAACACCAAAAGAAAAAGAAACGCCCTTTCCAGCTTGGACAAAGCTTCAGTCACCACTTTAATCCCTATGAAGGATACAAGGCAGTAGCTGAAGTAAAAAGGATTTCTTCTTGTACCTGCATCATCTTGGCCGCCTGCTTGCTTATAATTTGCTATTGCAAATTCAGAGACTACAGAGTCTAAGTAAGACTTACATGCTTCGTTCAAGCAATAAAATAACACAGATCAAATGCTGAACTCTCTGATATCAGATCAAAGAAATATTTTCAACAGTACCTGAACTACATAAAAACAGAATCTGCTACGTTGTTTCTATACCCATTAGGTCATCCCAGCTTAGTCTTTCATTGCTTTCAAGGAAAATTATATTCATTATATGGAGAGGAAAAAAAAGTAGAGGTATATGAAATTAGGTTAATAGCAATAATAATGCTTTAATTCCATTTACCTGTCTGTGAAGCAGATCTAGGTACGGGTCTTGTGGTGGAACCGGCACTACACTTAGTCTGGGCCAATATGGTGTTCTCAAAAGCATCTGTGACAGGAAGTACAATTTTGTGTCTTAAAAGTGAAATAGTGGTCAGACCACCAGTGCAATGTGAATTCCTGTGTCACCTCTGCAACCGGCAGTCTCTTTAACAGACTAGTGGACTGGGCTCCAACATTTATAAAAAGATGCATGAAAACATAGCAGTGGTATTCCAAAAGAAGAAAAAAAAAAAACCAGTAAAAAATAGAAATGGACCAAGAAAAAACAAAAGAATTAGGCAGAAATAGTGAGGTTAATGAATGACACCGACTGCTGTGTGAAGGGTGCAGTGCTCCATTTCACTCCAGATTCCTTGTGCATTTTTCTTAATGTACTCTCCTTGCAGCATCTCAGATCACTCTGTTGGTGATGCTGGATCATTCATCTGGTTTTGATGCCCATCCATACTGCAGTGAAAATGGACCAGGGAGACTGTTCTTCCCAACCAGAAATTAATGATATCACTGCTGATGGATCCAATTTTGTAGGGGCGTTTGTATCACTGCAAGTTGTATCCTGAGTGTTATTAACTCTGCCAGAGCTCTAGCAGCAGCAGCAGCAGCATCTGCTGGCAGGGGCATGACGATGCTCATTTGTCTCCTGATTAAAGAAACTCAGTAGGACCAAGGCTTGTGATAATCCACCTAGTTCTGAGAGCAGGACCGGGGCCCTGAAAAATGCCTGGCCTCTCTAACCACATCCTGTGGTGAGATGACAAATAAACATTGTTGAGGAAAGTGAAGTACAAGCATCAAAGTTCAGGAAACTCTGGTACTGGGTGGTCCTGGGCTTAGTGCCAGGGGTCGCTAACAAGAAACCTTCTGCAAACACCAATACCTGTCTCTGCTCATCTGCTACCTCTGAAATGTTTCTTCCAAGCTCTCT
The DNA here is from genome assembly GCA_003342815.1 of Eudromia elegans. Taxonomy (NCBI): domain Eukaryota; kingdom Metazoa; phylum Chordata; class Aves; order Tinamiformes; family Tinamidae; genus Eudromia; species Eudromia elegans. Next base: position 9,531,788 of record PTEX01000002.1, read on the forward strand.
GTTCCAGTCTCTTCTTCTGCTGGGACTGACATAGGAGATAGCTCTGAATGTCACGAACGCTACCACCAACCCAGCCACTCACCCTTTCTAGCCAGGTTTTGTGCAGAACAACAGGATCAGAAGAAAAAGACTCCTCAGCTTAGATCCCCCTCCTCCCTGTGCTGCAGCTTGTTCCCCACAGGGCAGATGTGGGGATCTTCCAACGTCTGGGGAATCACTTCCCAGTTTAACTCTTTGCTATTATTTATCAAGCTGTAACCCATGATCCTGCTGCAATAAACAGCTGGAAAGTCTGCTTGGCTGAAATGAAGCACTGCACCTTAAATGGATATTAATGCATGGGCTAGCCTCCTTGGTGCTCCTCATGCACTTGGCTCTAGCTCCTCCCACTCCTTAGCTGTACTCCCTGCGGAGGGAAGAGGGATGCAAGTGGCCACACTGTGGGGGAAGGTGAAAAGTACCCCCTTGGCCAACTACTGCTGCCTGGACCTCTCTTCCTGCTTCAGGGGAAGGGGTAGAAGCCAGCCAGAAAACCCAGACCCAGCTCACGGGGCTAGACCATCACCTCCCAAAAGAGGCACGGATCTGGGGGTTTAATTTACTTGGTAAATACAGCATGAGTTGCAGGGGGCAGGCAAGGAGGTGGCAGACTGTGTTTGTAACAAGAATGAGGTGACACCAAGCCCCTTATGCCTATATGGACTCCAGTGTCATCTACCAACTGTGATGAGATATGGATTCAGTGGATGGGATCAGAAGTTGGCCAGACAGGCTTTCATGCAGGATGGAAATACTCATACCTTCAAACCCCAGGGGAGTTGGGTCACTCTTTATTTCATGTCTCTTGACTTTAACTGCAGGAACAAGGGGACCTGTGTGAAGTTTGCAGAGTCACAAGGCTGTAAATATTGTTAAAGGCAAAACTCACTTTCCCATTCCCTGACAACACAACCTGGAACGACCACACCTGCCCAATATTTAAAATAGAGGATAAGAAAAACGAAAAGCAGCTTCACCCAGAAAAATCACTAAGGCCTAAGTTGAAAGGGGTGAAATAAACGCTTCTGTGATGCAGATAAGAAACGGAGCCATTTCTGCCATAGGCATTAAGTCACAGACAACGGTGTCCGCTTCCAGGGATGTGACGCAGATGTTTCCTGCGTCCCTCGCCAGGAGATGGCACTAACATATGGGGACCTGGAGTCCCCGTTTCCACCTGCACTGCTCTTTCTGTGTCCTGATCACACGTGCTGAGGAACCAAGGTGTGACCAGGCTGACCATTAGCAGCCAGGATCAGGACACAGCAGCAAGCAGTGTCCCTGAATGACACAATGCAAACATCCTGGCTAGGCTTGCATTTGGCTAAGGGTGAAGCAAGACTGCAAACGTGCTATATTGAACCTAAAATATTATCTTCCCTAAATAAATGAAAAGCATTAGTTTTGTTTTCTAGCTTTTACAATCATTACCTCCTAAGAAATTTGCCCAACAGTCTCATGGTGGGCAGAATCCTGTCCTCCCAGACATAAAACTTCAATAAATTTAAATGTAATTGTAGCTCACACAGGCACGATTCAATAAACCATGCTAAAATGAACAACTTGAGCTGCCCTGTCTTTTTCTGTATATCCACTTCCTTCCATTTCTGGACTTAGCTAGTAACTCTCCCTGTTACCAGTCTTTCAATAACCTAGATAACTAACCCTATATTTCTGAAGCTGATGCAGATGGTAGAGAGCTATGAGATACAGTCTTTTGCACAGCCAAAGTTTGGACTCGTGGCCTTCACAGCTATTCAGAACATTCTGCATCGAGGACTGTGAAACCTTCTTCCTGCCAAATGAGCAGCAAAGTTGCTTGTACAAATGAATATAGCCTTTTTCCCCTCCAATGTATTTTAGTTTACCAATTGCCCTGTAAATCTTGATTGCTGTCAAGATTGAGTGTAGGCAGTCGTGTAATAATTTAAGATCATTTTTGTACAAGTCCCTTTTCTCAAAATATTTACAGCTCAGGAATAAAACTTCTACAAGTTCCCACAGAAAATGTGTAGAAGTCAATGCCTTTTGGGCATCTACCCACCTTAAACACTTCTGAAAACTTCCTTTAAATCACTATTGCTAATCATGAGTGATTATGGTAAATGTGCTCAACGTGACAACTACTGCTGCTATTTTTGGCTTGATTCTTGGCTTTCTTACCTGACACCTATTGGGCAATAAGAAGATTCTGTCCTTAAAAGCAAAATTTCTAAACAGCTTAAAGGAAATGGAAATATAATTTCTATAGAATTTAATTGAATCCCAGTCCCAGGGAGAAGCTGGGAACTGAATGCCACAGCAGCCAAAAATTAACCCAATTTTCACAGAAACCAACACTACTCATTGAAGCAGATCATGGAGAAACTGAGTAGAGTCATTATAGATGTGCTTGGAGCATGTCTTGTACCTTCAGAATATCTTGGCCTGTCACCCCACTTGTTTGATATACTCTGATCCTGACTCTTCTCCTACTGGGACCTTCTGGATTTGTAACAACTGCCCCTGATGAACACATGGTGTTAGCAGAGCTTGGCAGTAAATGCATCGGTCAGCAGGAAGGCAAACGGGCGGCTAAGCAAGCAGCATGACGGTACCTTTGGTCACAGCAGATGCATTAACTGTGGTGCTGATGGAGGAGGCTAGGGAAAAGCGGCGGGTAACTTCTCTTTCCTTAGGTTCTGGATCTGGGAGGACAGATGCAATGCAGGGCAGGATTAGAGGTTAATAAGCACTGAGGGTTAAAAATGTCCAGAGCAAAGCAGCAGTTGGAAAAGGGCAAATAAAAGCCAGGTTGCTCCCTTTAATCAGCCAGGAAGGAAATCCTCAGAGTGAAAAGCATAGAAAATATTCAAACAAATACATTTTAAAAGCACTTGCAATTGCACCAATCTTAATACTGCAGAAGAGAAACTTGTGCTGGTTAACATTTTAGCAACCGTGTCTAAGTAAAGCTACAAAACAATCAGGGATGAGGATGATGATTGGGATGATGTATGTCTACAGATGAGGTGTGCATTACTTTAAAGATGCTGAACTGCTTTTTCTGTGATGACTGACCTGAAATACACTAAAAATACACATTCATGGGGAGAGTTCACGTGCCATTTCTAGAAGCTAACAGTGGGAACACCTTAAAACATTCCCTAAGGCCCCTTCCTAACATAGTGCAAATCAGCTTGGAGAAAGTGAAGGCAACAGAGTGTTTCTGCTTTAGCCTAGTTAGGATCACACCTTTGCACAAAGGCACAACTCCCTTACGTTTCTCTGAAGCATGAGTAGCATTTTTACTCAAAATACATCATAAATTGATCAAAGGTATAAACTGGCTGCTAGCGTTGCAGAGCACAAATGTTTTAACACACATAAAGGCCATTAAACAGCTCCTAAGGGATCCTGTCTGCACAGGAGGATATGGACATCTGGCTGCTTCCTGCACCTACCAACTACCTCCAACTACAGCAGGACTACTTGGGAAGAGTTGCTCACTTGCAAATATTTCAGGATTAATTTCTAGTCTCTGCAGCTGCAAACTCCCTAAGCACATGCACTGCTTTACTGAGGTGATTTTTTTTCATACTATACTGAGTAAAATAAGTTTTAGATGGTTTTAAAAATGCTTTCTTAAAAAAAAAACCCAACTATACTACTATGAAGACTTGTCAGAGATCTTAAAAATCTCTTTCCTACTCCTAGTCTTCACATTTCCCTATTTCCGTGTTAAGACACAAACATTTTCCTATGTTTGGAAATCTATGGAATATCACTTTAACTGTTCGTTTCCCGCACAGCAGAAATGGTCGTGATCTGCTGGACTGCAGTATCTATTAGGTTTTATCATACCAAAACATCAGGAAGTTTTACGTCTCTATAAATCTCAGTGCAATTTTAACTTTGTATTGGCTACCATTGCCTCCATGAAAAGACTGTACATCTGTGACTACCTCATGCTCTTCCTTGTTAATTTACGCATAAAAGCACATATATTGAAGTATGTGTGTATTTAGAGCTCCTAAAAAGCTGAAGGAAAGTGAGAGGCTGAACTGTGGCCTTTGGTGACAATTACAAGGGAATTATTATTCCACAATTACGCTGCTGTAACTACCCTTAATGATATCCCAAGGAAACTTGACATTAGCTGCGACACCGGACTACGTTCACATGCGTGCTGTGTGGCTCTTAGAGCCCCATCTCGGCTCGGACCCGGCTCCTCAAAACGGGACAGCTGCAGTGGCAGAGAGCAGGGAGGTGCAGAGCGATGGGAACCGGCCTTCCCATCGGCTGATGGATCTGGGGCTGCTGCCTCGGGGGGCCCTCAGGAACAGAGGGCAGGATGATGGTGAATTTCCTCCTCCAGACATCGGCCTCTCTGGCCAGAACATCCAAGTGCTTCCAGAGAGGGTTTCTTCCATCCTTGCACGGAAGTCTGGCAACGGTTCCAGCATCTGCCCTCCATGGCCAGCTGGGCTCCAGCCAACGGCCTTGCTCTCCCTCCCGTTAGTCTCGTCCTCTGAACGCTCGCACCCTCCTATTCCATGCTCTGGCCCTGACCAGACCGAAGAGCACTCAGCTCAGCGTGCCGTCTCCTGCCATGGCCAGGCATGGATCCCCAGATCCCGCAGGACAACCTGCTCTTCATCACAACCTCCATCTCACAGCCTCTCGTCTGTCTAACTGTCTAAATGTCTCCACGTAGTGCTGGCACAGTTAGGAGCCGGAGGGTAGGAAAAAAAAAACATTTATCAGCACAGAAACAAAAAATACTAACAACATGATGTGTTATATGATTGTGAATATAATTGTACCATTTCATTTCTATTTGTGTTTCTTTCTTTTAAAGTCTCTTGCTCGTACAGCCATCACAGGAACACGCAATGAATGCTCTCTGCCAATGGATGTTACGTTTTTTCTAAACATATACGCATGATGATTCAGAATATATCATTTTACACATGGATAAACAGAGCTGAAGTGACCTGTGCACAGTCACATAACCTAATTAAGGAATAAATAGCAGTAAATCCCACATCTTCTGAATCCCAGTTCCCCAGAACCATTAGAATGGTTCTTTCATGCCTGAGCAACATTTAATATACCAAAAAGATGCAACCAGTGACCTATATATCATTCACTGCAACACAGCACAGCCACGATACACTTCCTTTGATTGCTAATAGAAGTTAGGTGATGTGGTGATCTAAAGAGTCTTCACACTTGGGCCTTTGAGAGGAACTGGAAACATAAATTACCTGCACTTTGTACCAGTAAGAGAGAGAACCAGTCAACTCCAAGGTGGCCTTGCCACCATTGCTGCGGGAGCAACTCTTGGTAACAGGGTCTTGGAGAGCAGGAGCCATACGTGTGTATGAGACAGGCACATTTCGGTGGGATGCAGCAGCACGTTAGGAGATAGTGATGGATGGCACTATGGGATGGAGCAAACACTGTGGGAGTGCAGGAGACAGATGGCCAGAGACCAAACGCTGCAGGTGGTGATTTTACCTTTGGGAGGAGCTCTGCGGTTGGAAAGACCTTGCAATGTGAATCGCTTTCTAGCAAGCGCTGTGCGCTCAAGGTTAAGGCTGGTGGAAGCATCAACTAGGAGAGAGAGGGAGAGGGAAGAGAAATAAGGAAGGAAGGGTCAACCTTTCAGCTGATGGGAAACGAAAGGTTAACACTGGATGCCAACTAAAAATAAATAATTGATTCAGTTCAGGCCTGAGCAAGAGCTAATCAATTAAGGTGACATGAGGTCAGGGCAGTTAAACTAGCTGAGCCAAACAGAGCCCCTGGGCTGAATTTGGCTCACTGAGTTTCAAGGGAGAAAACCAAACAAACAAACAGAACAAAACAGGTGAAGGGATGCAGCTCTCATCAAAGGAAAACACAGGTTAGCAGCAAGCTCATAAAAAAGGGTCTGATGCCGTTTACAATGAAAACACATCGCTGTGATCGGAACAGCAAGGCTGTAGTGAGAAATACGGGGAGCAGCCTGGGGGTGCAGGGGACGCACAGAGCGCACGCCTGCCCGCCCGCCCCGGCGCTGCCCGGCGCCCAGCCCGCCCCGGCGCCTGCAGCACGTCCCAAGCGCTGCCCTGCTCGGCTGCGGTGCAAGCAGGGCCAGGCCCGGCCAGCACGCCACGCGCCGGGCTCCTGCGCGACAAAGCACGGCCACCCGACAAGCACGGCCACAGGGGAAGTCACAGAGGGATCTAGGTCCCAAGAGCCCGAGTTTCCAAGACACGCAGCTACTCACACTGCAGACCAGCGATGGATCAAAACCCATGCCCCTAGATCCATACACTGCTGCCGAACTAGGTGTGGGCGGCGGACAGGCAACACAGGAAAGGTTTGTGGCAAAGGACCAGGAAAGAAGCCCTGTCAGCCTGCCTGATTCTGAGCCATAGGTTTAACCATTAGCTTATTCCTTCTCTTTATTTCATACACTGCCAAGCAGTAATCATTAGAGACCAAAATGAAAACCAGAAATACAAAGGAAACACGGACAGATGATGAGTTCAAACTGACTGACAAGTGACACATATGCTGTGCTTCCAAGGGAAAGTGCATCCCATCACTTCTTGACCTGCAGCCAAGATATCCGGAGAGGGGGCTGATCCAGGTGCCTGAGTGTGTAGGTGGGCGTGAAATGAACAGATCTGAACAGTTCAAACCCAGGATGTCGGAGCAGTTCAGCTCCTTGCGCCCTGGGGCCAGGCAGGAGCACCTGGGGAGCAGGTCATACCCACCCCGTCGGGGCTGCAGAGCCAGCACAGCTACACCAGGAAGCATTTGGGTTCTAGGGGTGCTCATGCAGCCCCCAGAGCCAGTCCTTGCTGCTCCCACTGCTGGGCAATGTTTGTAAAGACTCCCCTGGCCTGGTGACCAGCTCCGTCCTGCTGCTTGGATTAATTTATGAAGAAACCAGAAATATAAAATACGTTCAGTTTCCATCCGGACAGTGCATGAAAACCCATAGTATTTGATGATCATAGAGTCATGAGGAAAGTACATGCCTGTGTGCAGGAAGAAGGTTCATATGCTGGTTATGCAGCTATGCAGTTGTACCACTTACTGAGGGATGCATTAGGTCTTTACCACAAGTCCCCACAGCTTCCCAGCACCAAGCACTCATTAAGGGCTGACCTGGACATGCTTTCTCCCACTGAGGTATTTCAAAACTCTCACTTCATTCAGTAAGGTAATCATACAGTTCTGGAAACCATTTCCAAACATTTTAAGGATTAAACAGGACTGGGGGCAGTCAGCATAGACTAACCACAGGGAAATCATGCCCAGTCAACCTGGAAGCCTCCTATGATGGACTGACTGGCTAAGGGGACCGAAGGAGAGCACTGAATGTTGTTTATCTTGACTTGGGTGAGGCCTTCAGCACTGTCTCTCACGGCATCCTCACTGACAAGCTGATAAAGAACGGACGAGGTAAGGGGACAGGGAGGTGGACTGAAAACAGGCTGAACCACTGGGCTTTGCAATCGAGAGCAAGGAGCCCAGCCGGAGGCCAGTCAGTACTAATAGGACCACTAATACGGTTAAGGGACTGCAGCATCTCTCATTCCAGAAGCTGAGTGAGCTGGGATTCTTCCTGGAGAAGAAAAGGCTCACGGGGAGATCGTTTTTGGTGCAGATAAACAACAGGCAAGAGCAAAGAAGTAGGGCCAGGCTCTTCTCAGTGGAGCCCAGTGGTGACAGGATAAGCAGCAGTACCGATATGTCGATACAGAGCAAATTCCATTTAAAAATACAAAAATACAATGAGGGAGGTCAAACCTGACTGGACATGGCCCTAGGTGATCTCCAGAAGTGCCTTCCAACCACAGCAGCTCTGTGTGATCCGATCTCAGGAGACTCATATCCCATTCCCACATGGTTCCAGTCAGTGAATTTACAGATTAGGCCCATGCAAAATACTATTTGATATCTAGACAGCTCATAGTCACAGGCACATAAGTAAATCCATGAGAATGATGGAGCTGAAGTACTTTGCCTATAGTGCTGCCCCTACACTTTATACTATAGAAAGATAACAACTGAAAAGAAACTCTATTTACTTTCACTAGATACACACTGGTTGTATTAGAGTCAGTAGGTGGCACAAAAGAGACAGCTGTAGCAGAGCACTGAACCCCGCGTTGCACGTGGGCCATGGACCTGCCACAGCGCAATCCTGCGGCTCCTTCACGAGCAGGGCTTGAGAACTGCACGTTCTCAAGACACAAGTGGATTCACCCCGGCTAGAGTCTGGTGTCCCCTAGGGAAGAACTAGAGGGGGACATTCCCAGCTGGAGAGCTCTTTCTTCAGTGCAGAGTGACTTGGGCAGCCCAGGATGCAGAGCCCACTGCAGATCCCAGGGACACCGACCCACCGCTCGGCTTCCAGGAATGACCCCGGGGCAGGGAAGGACAGGGATGAGGTGCTGAGCAGGGAAGGAACCACAGGGAGAGCCCGGAGCTAGGGGCTAAGCAGGAGACTGAAGAACAAACACCAGCCTACAGGCTGCTTGCTGGTAAAATGTCCAGGACCCCCCAGTTTGTGCACGCTGTAAATCCAATGGGCTAAAAACATCAACAATTTTCCTAGTAGTAGAATTTGTAAATTTAAAATGGATATGTGCTTTTCAGCATTTATGTTATAGCAGTCAAAAAAAAGTTGCTTTAAAAAAAATTACCAAAAGAGGATTTTTTAAATTAATAAAATCGGATTTTTTCGTGAAGAATCCTTTTTCTCCAGAATTATTGCAAAGCAAATTGTAATGCTATTGAAAAATGCTACTGAAAATTATTGCAATGCAAAATCTTCTGGTCAATGGCCTTGTTCCCAGTGAAAAAAATTTCCACATTTCTCGATCATCTCTATTAATAAATATACCTACTGTTACTTTAAGATGGAATTGAACCTTCATCTCTATTTCATTTTTAAGACTTTGCAGTCTAATGTTTTATATCATTAGAAAGGTCTTCACTCTCACACTTCAAAATAACACTCAAAAGAGAAACTACTGTTCAAACACTTTCTGTTCCTGCTGCCACCAGATGAGATCCAATTTCTTTGCTATGTTCACTTTAACCTATATTACACACAATGTATTTATTGCTTTTAAGACTTCAAATAGCAGAGGGACTTTCAGTGACCACATGTGTTATTTTTTTTTAAACTATGCACTAGAAAGGAACCTATACACAGTTGGAGGAAAAAATCCCTTTAACAAAAAAAAAAAAAAAAAATTGTTAGTCCACTCCTTGAATATTCTTAGAATTGCATTACAGCTATAAACAAAACTTAGACAGAAGATGGAGAGTTAAAATAATCACACTGAACCCCCAAAATCCAATCTTTTCTGGTGTTCACTTTTCTGGTTCACTTTTTGGTGTTCAAGTTTCACAGTTCAGTCCCTCTGCTTTGTAGGACTGTGGTTTTAACGTTTGATTTCAACAATATCTTCATCAAATTCCAGAAATTACTGTGCAAAAATAAAAATATCACCTTTGGAAGCAAAAGCTCCGTCTCAGAACTCCTACCTCTTTTTTGCCTGGCATTTGGACTGGAATTTCTGTTTTTGTTGTTAGATGCTTCTACGCTGGGTGTCTCCGATTTATTATCATACAGACTGGATGACTTCCTGCTATACCTTTGGACAAAAGAAACAAAAAAAAATTAGGTTCCCACTTAATACCTTAAGGATAGTCAGATCCTACCCTGCTGACAAAGCCAGTTTTTTCATCCTCCAATATGGAAGAGGGTGGTGGATGCTAGAAGAAGCCCCAGCAGCCCCAGCTTCTGGCCAGAGCACATTGTAAGAGAAGTCTTTCATTTCACTTGAGAGGGCAAAATACAGGAAGGAGCTGGTCAAGTCTGCAAGCGCCCTCCTTGCAAACCCTATGTGAAGATGCCAGGAGAGGAGCAGATCCTGGTGGCACTGATCACCTAGAAGCCAGACCATGTGTACAGAAACACGTGGGTTCCTCTTGCCCCAGGATCCCCCTAACCTCCGTTGCTTCTACTCATCAAAAACATGAACCCAGCCAGGTTATCCCTGCCTACAATGGGAGCACAGATGAGGGGCAATCATTCTTAAAAACATTTGGAATACTAGAGATCCGTGCAAACCATTTCTAACTGTAAGGCAGCCTGGGACTGACTGCTTCGTATCTGATCTTCTGCCTCGCTTCTCATGGAACCAGGGTCTGGTGTCTCCTGCACTAAATCCAAATGTTATTTTGCATCCTGTTGTCAGGTAAAAGATGGGAGCCACAAAATAAATACAAGGGAACAAGTCCAAAGCACACTCACATTTCCTTATTCTTCTTTCCCTGTTCCTTCCTAGCTAGAAGGAGGTAACTGTGAAACATGCAGCTGATAGAGGCAAAGATTTGTGAGAAAGACACCAAAAAAATAAAACCCCAAAAATGCAAACAAAAAAGAAACCCAAAACACACCAGCTTCCTGGAAACAGTACGTGCAGCAAATTCCAAACATTTGAAAAATTTTCTGTATGCCTGTGAGCACAGAATATCCTTACATGGATGTATAACCATATTGGTCATTTCCAAGAAAGCTGATAGTTAAGGAACTAGAACAATAGTCTATTTAAGTTTCATATATCTAAATAGATTATAAAACAATACAAAGCAGTTGTTTTATTATCACCAAAATGCAGCAGCCATCCCTTGAGAGAGATACAGCAGCAATAGATACCACAGTGCATCTCCTTTTAGGATTAAACACTGAAACTTGGAGAAAGAGTTCACAGATGGAGGATTTAAACAGACTGAGCAGGACTTGGTGACATTCAATATTCACCTTAATTAAGGACACCAGTTCCAAGTGTGTCTTTTGCAAGACAGGCTCTCGGAGACCTCAGGTATAACCCTGAGTCAGGCCAGCCTTGTCTTATCTCATGGATTTGCAGCTTGAAGTGCTACGATGGCACAAAAGCAGATAAAAACAGATGTGGCTCAGGGAGGTAGGGGGAATATTCTGCAGCCAGACTACCCCAATGTCCCAGGGTTGACAATTCCCATTAAAAAACAGAATCTATGTGACACATGGGTACCCCAGGAGAACATGCTCCAGTGGTTAAATAAAATCTCCATAATTAACTAGCCTGAAACCACTGCCAGATCACTCACGATGGTCACTGTTCTTGGGCTTATACTGTCACTAGCTTACTAGCACTTTTGCATCCCAAAACAGCCTGCGCGAGAGGCTCTACTGCCCAACAAAATTCTAGACCCACCGTTTAAACTCAGCCACTGTAGAGCCCCTCATGCTGCTGTTCCCCCATCTTTGCTCCTCTCAGACATGCGAGAGGTTCAAGGGGACCTCAGCTTAGAATAGCACTGGGGGACAGACTGTGCCTTGTTCCCTTCCAGAAAGCCACTGCTTTGTTCTTTTACCATATTCTCTCTACATTTCTCCAGTTACTGTGATAAACCAGCATTTGGAACAGAATCATCTACCTTTTCCTTCTCTGAAGCAGTTTTTGCACAATAAAGGCCAAAAGCACTTTTTTCCTTTGGCTTAATCCACTCTAGGATAAATATCTAATCATGTGGTCTTTCTTCCTGGAGTTAATTAACCCTGCTGTCATTATTATCTGCAATTTTTGCTATGGAAACTCTCACTTCAAGAGCATTGTAAGAGGGACGAACATCTGCATTGATTTGAAACCTTTTTATGATTGGATTTCATCTTTTATTGGATTCATTTTCTCCTTCTGTCCCCAAGGTGCAGGATTAAGAGCACTGCACCTATTTAACACTTATTGCATGAAACTGAACATCTCTCAAAAGCTGCCTGCATTACCTGGGATCTTTTGATTTGGTTGATATGGATAAAAGCAACAATAAAACTTTTAGAGTGTTATGTCATGCCAATGACATAGATTAAACTTGTCCAGCAATTGGGTCATCATAAAGATTTGCTGACACCCCCATTTAACATCCTGGAAATGTGCTAATACATTTTGTCTAAACTTCTAGTTAATACGGAACATGTGGCTCTTTTGCAAACCCAAATGAACATCTCTGAAGTGAATTCTGCATTGTGTCTTTGAGTTGTCAAGACAACTGAGTAAATTCATATTTATGAAGCTAAACACAGAACAGTATGAATTTATGTAGTGCAAAAGCAAGTCAAAGATGTGGTCCTGATATGCCATGACAGTTGTGGTTACCTGGTTAGATTGGAGGAATTCATTGGTGCATGGTACACACTCTCGGTGATTCTTTGGTGCAGTTGGCTTGCTTCTGTTGAAGAGAAAGCAAAAAGAAATTGCTCCAAAATGTACGAATCATTTCCTTGCTTGCCCAAAAAGAGATTTAAAAAAGAAGAGAGATACTCAGCTGTTGAATTAACATTGATTTGTTGAACACTGACTATTTGAGGAATAAAACCAGAACCCAGAGCAGATCCAAAATAACTTTAAAACTTTGCCTTTGGCACATATTCAGCTTCATCAAAATCTTCATGAGTCCTTCCTCTCATTGGAAAGCTAGAAAATCAATGAGATTCTCCCGACCTTGAAGCATCTTCTCTTAAAAGGGTTATTCTCATTATGTGAATAGAAGCACAGATATCCCAGGCACAAAATTCCTTAGGGAAGCCAAGAACTGACTCTCTTCTACACACAGGCCAGCTCAGCTCCGCTCACCTCAAAGGAGGCAGATGTGAGGCTGTGGAGATCTCCACTTATCCCTTTCTCATTCAGACTAGAGCTAAAGCTCTTCCCAGCTACCTTGCAGTACTGCTTGTATAGTATGTACCAATCTCCTTAGTCTTTGCTATAAAGTTTGTTTTTAGGCCAAATACCGGGAACCACCTTCTGCCCAACAAATCTTCTCTAAAGCATTCTGAAATGGGTCTGCTTTTTTTTTTAATATTTGAGGGGACACTCAAAACACAGAAGGCTACAGAGGGCAGTGAAAGAGACTCCTTTGGGAGTCTCATGGGTCTTAACTCAAATTTAGCACTAAAGGGTCATGTGGGACGTACTGGCAGCCAGAACTTCAAAGCAGAGCACAGCACTGCTTACACACATCACCCGATCACACCATCTGTGCACAGTCAATACAGACCAGAAAGCTGATGAGATAACACAAAAAGAGATCGTTCTTGGGTGCCCATAACAGGATGAGAAGCATTTCTCAGTTAGGACCAAGTTTAGGCATAAGGGATACGCTGGAGGCAAAACAATCCATCTTTACAGAATCAGTCCTTCCTTCTAAGCTCTTTCCACCACCAAGGCTTTCCCCTGCAGCACATGCTGCAGCTGGTCAACATGGAAAGATCTTTCCGTCCTTCCTCCAGATCTCCCATCCAGCAACTGCAGCCTCAGTTCAGCCCTGAGCAGCCCTAATCCCCACTCATCCCTTCTGCTTTGGTTCCACCTCTCTACTTCCTGGCTTTCTTTAGACCAGGTTAGAATTCTGGAACAACACAATCCTATAACACATTTACTTCATATTTTGCTGCTGCAATCAAAATGAAATGCTGCCATTTGAAGAGAAAGGCATATTGTCATCTTAAAGGCTGGAAACACAATTCCCTCCAATAGCTTTTCTATCCTTTCTTTTTTCCTCCGCTCTCCAGGGCAGAAGAGAGTCTTTCCCCTGCCACCTTCTTTTTCCTCTGCACCTCCTCCTAGCTCTGCATGACTTGGATCTAGAGCATGGCCATACTGGCAGTTTTCCCAGAGCACAATAAAAGATTTGTGGCTCTCAGCCTTCTTTGTGTTTAGCATCACATATGCCTCCATCCTCCTGCACACGCGGCTGTCTAGTGCAGTCCATGCCCATCCTTCTGAGGAAGGCTTTTGGTCAACACTCTGGACAACCAGCAATAACAGCATGTTATTTGAATGTTGTTTGCTCACTGTCCGGACTCTTTTTGCACAGCTTCAAGGTAGCAACAGAATAACTGCTGAGAGGAGAAAGATGATGAGCAAAATGATGACAAACTGGTTTCCAGGGCCAGAATGGAACAGTTAATGGAAGGAGCTGCTTTCAAACTCTCACATTGCTGACATCCTATCAGACATAGGGTCAGGGGCAGCACTGAAAGATTAGTCTCTGCAAAGTCTTTGTGGGTGGGAATGCTGTGGAAAAGGATCACTCGCGGTCGGGGATCGGCAGTAGATATATTTCTGTCTTTGGCAACTAAATTACAGCCTTGCACAAATCCCTTAACCTGCATCCTTAGCTCCTTTGCCTGCAAGAGACAGCTACGCTCTTTGGGATGTACAGATCAAGGCGTTACTCTCAACCTTGTCAACATGCCACACTCTCTGTACAGAGGGCTCACATGCCAAGTATTTCAACACTATTAACCTATATGTTAAACCATTTATCACATACCTTTGGCCACCTCCTTTGCCCTTTGCTCACTTATTCATCTCAGCTGCTCTCTTCCCACATTCCTATCCTCTGCGCAACTCCTAACAACAGTCATTAAAAACTGCCCAAACAAACGTTTCCCTCTGTCTTCTGTCATTATCAAGCATAGTTGGAGAAAGATTCAGTGTGGGACATGGAATTGAGGTGTCTTCTTAAGGAGTCATTGGAAATAGAAACAACTGTTTACAGCCACTGAACAAAGCATTTGTTTCCTGCTCTCAGTCTTTTACTAGCAGCTTTGATTCATTTGATCATTTGGAAAAGGCAATGAGATATGTTGCATTGACATATAAGGTTATATAATCAACACTTACATAAAGCACTGATTTCACTGTGAGACAGTTTGACTTTACATATAGAGTACGATTAAAGTCACCCTTGGAAGTTCGTAAGATGAGACCAAATAGAGCCTTGAATAACCTGGTCCAATGTCACAACTACCTCTGCTTTGAGCGGGAAGATTGGACTATGATCTTCCGAGGCTCCTTTCAAGCTGAATTATGCTAGGATCATGAAGTAAAACAATTAAGAACATCAAAATGGAAAGTCATGTCAGAGTCTCTATACTGAGTCTTCCAGCTGGACTAATACTTACTCAGTAGAGTCAGTTCCTGCACAACTGACTGAAATGAAACTCAACATGAAAAGAGAAAGGACAGAATCAAAAATAAAAGCAACAGATTTAAGTAACAAGAACGTATTTTTGTACACATATATTGTTACAGGGCAGATTGAATTGCTGAGACTAATAGGTTGTTCCTCTCCACTTAACAGAATTGTAAAAACTCATTAAGTGTATTTATAAAGCATACAATTAGATAAAGATGAACTCTAGAGTTAAAATATAGGAAAAATTCTCCCCTAAACAAAGTCTGTTCAGGAATCTTATGGATGTGGGTGGAGAGGCTGTTCTGGCACTTTGAAGAGAAGTGTGTGTATGAGAGAATCAGAGAATGAAAAAGACATAGCTCAAGGGGAGAAACAATTCTAGTGCTCCAGAAAATGGACTCAGATACAATTCCTTTTATAAACAAAAATGTGCAGAGTCCAAAAAGGCAATTTATGGTTCTCATAGGAAAAAAAAAAAAAATGTATCTCAGATAGCTTCCATCACTATTTTCTCTCAGTACATAGAATATCCTAACTGAATTTTGTCTATTTATCTTGGTTTCCATACCTTAGCCAAAAAAAAAGTGTCTCACTACTTTAAATACTTACAGGACTTCAACCATCCATGTATTGAGCATGTCACAAATCATGTTTACAGCTACACCTCTGTGAGAGTGGGAAGCACCACGAATCATCTACTACAGGCAGCTACTTAAGGAAGAAATGGCCTATCTGGTTCACAGCCAAACAGAAAATAGAAAGAGTGTGACCAAATGTAAAGTAAATCCTCTCAAACCCACGAAGCAAAACACAACAATAAGACCAAGAGGAAGCACTCCTGTGTCTGGCCATTTCTAAAGTCCTAAGAGATTTTCTTTGATCAAATAAAGGTTTAAATCCCAGCAACATTGCCAACACTCAGGAATGAATGTTTGCCCTTGCCTAGATGTGTCTGTGCTGCTTTCATTCACAGCCCTGGATTACCCTGTAGCTCATCCCAGCCCCAAACTGTTGCACACATGCACAGAAGGAAGGCAACAGCAGCAGACAGCACCGTGTGTCCTACCTCTACATGCTTCCAGCTGTCCCGTCAGGACTTTGCGAATCTCTGAAATCCATGTGTTTTTCAGCTCAACAGAAGATGCCTAAGAAGACAAGAGAAAAAGGTGGAGCAGATCTAATTAAAAATGCTGCCAATCCCCCAGCTGCCCTAAGCTACATTTGCTTTCAGTCTCACCCGGTAATGAAATCCTGTGGCCGGCTCTGAAATCAAATGAAAGCAGAGGGCACTTTTCAAGATAGTTATCATGAATCATGATATTAGCAAGAATCTAAGGTCATTTTTCTCATCTTTCTGTGCTGCTTTCCAAGTAATTTTCTATTACCTTGTTTTGCTCAAAGTCACAAGCATTTCCACAATGATAAATTACTGGTTTTAATCCCAATACAAAGTGGCTCCTAGTGACTACTGTTTTCTGACAATGTCCACACTATAGTAAAGATGGAAATTTCCTTAAAAAGAATACATTTGAAAAGAATTCTTGGAAGGAAAAGATCATTACCTGAATGATATAGACTTCTTCTCTGCCATTATACCAGATCTCAAATTTCTTGTTATCTCCCTTTACGTTTTCTGTAATGCCCACAGTGCTCATCTGTTTCAAAAGAGAAAAGGAGAATCTGGAAAATGTCAATGGTTTTTAAACTGTATTTTCTCTGAGATATATTGGTAAAAGGCTGTTTTCACTTCTGCACCGTAGGGAGCTATTGAACAAAAAAATCAGAACATACACTTCTCAAAACATAATTCATCATATCTTTTCTTTTTAATTGTTGCAGTCAAAAAAAAGTGTTCAAAAGTAACAAGTTAATGCCTGACTACAAGTTCATCTTCACCATTTTGTTTGCTTGAATTAGCCAATCTTTACCCCTAACCTGTCCACCTACAGGAATTTTCAGTTCGAGGAAAGGGGTGATTTTAACTATCCATCACTGACCTGTTGGGGTGGGAGAGGAAAAGGGGTGGAATAGGATGAGGCTTTATGGTGTTGTGTTGCTTAATCTGGAGATTTAACAACTCATCTGCAAGTCTGAATAACAAAAAATTTCACAATATTATTCTGTTTGCTGAAACAAAATTAACAGGTGAGTCACAAACTAAGTTCCTACAAGACAAGGAACTGAGGAAGAGAAAAATAATTCTAGATTTTTTCAATGATAGCTTCTTAATAACAAGTTCGAACTCCAGCTGCTACTAATCTTAGCAACTTCTTCCCATCTTCTGTATTTTATTCATTGCTCTTATTTCAACCTGGCTCAGACTGAGATTTCAAAAGGTCAGCAGCAAAAACCATGACATTAGGAGGGCCAGCTCCACAGAAACTTCAAACATTTGTATCAATGATATTTGCAATGACTAGTTCACTTCTTGAACCAGACTCTACTACAGCTCCTGTCTGGTTACCCTGGTGTAGGTTTGTAGCATAACAGTTGTATGGTATGTTGAGAACACCAAGTAGATTTACCTCTGTCCCTCCCCATTACCAAATTTATTACCTTTAAAGAATTTTTAAAGCTGTAGGAGGCAGTCTTCTCATGGCCATCTGTGTTCTCCTCCCGTTTCTTGCAGAAAAGCAGCATCTTCGTGTAGAGAAAGAGGTGTCTCTGCATTGGTTTGAATCTAGCCAAGTCCTTCACCTTGTTGTGTCCTTTCTTGTGGTCAGTCCACACGTTGAAGGACCCTTGCATCAAGAGCTTACCAAGCTCGCTGACATCCCCCTAGAAGGCAAGAAAAGCAGAAGCTATGTCATCCATGGACTAGGGTAATCCTGGACATAGCCCTTTCCTCTAGGGATGTTTAAGGTTTCAGGTGCCTAGGTATCCCTTGTCCTAGAGGGGGGAATTCCTGCAGCTGGAAGCCAGGCTGCTTTTAACCCTTTGCATTCTCTCCTTATATATAACCCACTGTTTTCAAAGTCCATAATTCTCTCTCTCCCTATTCAAAGTCTCTAAGATCAGTCTCAGGACTTCCCTGGACCTGTCACACCTTTTCTCCCCCTCTAATGACTATAATCACTACAGAGGAAACAGCTTGAAAGACTCTTGAGCCCAAGGCAGTGTGTATGGGCACTGCAGTCCAGATGGCCAAGCAAAGTCCTCGACTCTCAAAGACAGAGGTTCAGTTTCTGTTCTTCTGCAAGCATCTCATGTATCCCTGGGCAAGATCTTGAAAAATACATAGATGTCTGAAGTGCCTAGAGGTATGTAAGGGTGTTAATACCCACCCATTGCAAAATACCATCTTTAGAAGCTTTCTCACTAGTTTCTCAGCTCGCCATTTGCAAACTGCAGAATGCTGCACAGCTGTGGTCAAAGAGGAAGTAAATGCACTAAAGAGTCAAAGTATCTGAGGAAGAAAGTAAACAGCAACTAAACCCTTCTGTCTCAAAGCCTCTGTCCAAGGAGGAAATATTTCAACTGATATGTGATATATGAATCAGATACCACCAGCACAAGCATTTCTAGCACAGTTCACTACCAAAGGGCAGAATAACACATGAATACAGGAAATGGCAACAGCTATATCCTAATGGACTTCAAGAAACAATGATCCCAGTTACACTGGGGGCAAGTTTTTCAGGGAGTGCTTTGCACAAATTTAGGCAACAAGCTGAGTTAAAGAACGTATTTTCAACATTTATATGTTCTGTTGACCACAAGGCAAAGATGTTGTCTCCTTCTCACTCCTCACCCTCTACCCTACATTTACCAGCAAAACCAGGATTTTATTAGGTACTTTAGTACTATGCCAAGACATTAAAAAACTCTCCAAAGCATTAATAATAACAATAATTCCTATAAGTCTCTTATCTCTAATTTACAGAGTTTTTTATTCGTGCACACAGAATTGTGTGTTCACATGTAAACTTAGTGAAGAAACATAACATTAAATCAAACATATTTCTTGTGTTGTTTTGGCAATGATGAGAACTTCCTGCCACTCCAGCTGCTCTTCATGTGGCAGGGAGCTCCAGGGGTTCAATTAAGCTTTCATGACAGGGCTGGGTCTTCAATCTTGGCTCTGGGACTGGGCTGATAGCCAGTATATTTTGTCCTAAAGGCTGCCTATTTAAAGTGGAGGATTTCACCACTAACTCAGATATAATTATTTCCTCTTAGAACAATACATTGTATCTCTTGTTTATGGAAGATGAGAGATACATAAGAATGAGTCAGGTGCTGATCAGCAAACTACTCAGGCCTGATTGTGTACAAAGGCTAGGATGATAGTAAGGAACGTCTCTAAAATTCCTGCTTTCCAAACTTTCCTCTACTTTTTTTTGGCCTTTTCCTTAAAAAAAAAAAAAAAAAAAAAAAAAAAAAAAAAAAAAGAAAAAGCTGGTAATTCCTTATACAAGAGTTCAGCTCCTCTGCACCTTCAAGAAGCAGAACAGTTGATGCAATTAGGAGCATTCAACAGCTACCACAAAACCCACCCTTCCTCTGGCATAATGTCCCTCTCCAAAGAGTGTTTCTACCACACCTCCGTGGGGAGTCTCCACCACCTGGGGTGTGGTTTCATGAGCAACGGGAAGGGTTCATTTGGTATCGTGGCTGAGCATCTGACACAAGCAGAATGGAGAGAAGAAATTACCGGGTTCCTCTTTCACACTTTCGCCCCACTTAATCATCACATAACAAACCATCCTAGGCATGCTGTCAACACCAGGCTACAAATGCAGCCTTGATGAACCTTTTCACATCTCTCAGTTTGTCTGAGAAAACACAGGCAAAAGCCTGGCCCTCAGAGCTAGCACGGCAGTCATCTCATGGAAATCTGGCGAATCAAAAAGTAGAGGCTGAGGAGCAATGGGAATAATCTGTTGAATTCCTGTATAAAAACCTACTCTGAGATTTGAAAGCACGGAATATGCAAAAGTGAATGTGACCTCAACATTTATATGTGCAGAGATCTGAATGGGGCAAGATAGGCTGCCTTTGAATAGATCCCACCTGCCCAGGCTAATGATGTCACCTTTCTTGGAGCAGCTCTCCTGCCCATCCCTTACAGAGCTGTTTAAAAACAGGGTATTTTTGGCAAATAGTTGTGACTATATAAATTTAATCTGGGAAAGACACAAGGAAAGCTGTGTTGCTCCTTCAGGGATGACCCAGAAACAGGGGAAACAGGGGAAGCAATAGATGTGCCATATCCACAAGCTTTCCACACCCCTGTTTACAAGCCCAAGTCTGCAAACATACCCAGGTTTTAGAGTCTAAAGACTCTAGTCTAAAGACTAGAGCTCTAAAATTAAACTCTGAGACACTGAGAATTAGCTGTTACCAGAATGGCCTGGGGAAGCTTCCACAAGGTGTTGCTCCTGACACTGAGAAGGCTCAAAAAGGCACACTGATAAAAGCAAATGGATTAAAACAAACAATCCCACCGGAATAGTCCTGCAGATACAAACAAAGATTTGTTGCTACAAGAGAGAAACTATTGAGCAAGCTAACGCATTCAGCAAGGCACAAGCTGCCAGTGCGTGCAGCAATCTCTGATAATCCCCGGAGAGGCCAGGAGGTTGTCACCGCAAAAGTGACATCAACACAACCCACCCTGTGCGTCGGGCCCCGTGTGTGGCTCCAGGCCAAAGCCACCTGGCCCCAAACAAGTCCAGAAAAGAAACTTTGAGGAAACCTGAAAGGCAGCAGAGATGTGTCCAGATGTTCGTGTATACCATTTCTGAAAAAGCTTTTCTCAAACCAAGTTCTGCTTGGGAAAGTTTGTCTTAAGTCTGCTACTACTGTGATGGAAAAGTGAATCTACTAATACAACAATGTGATTACTGCTTTGCGTTGAGCACAGCAGCCTACAAACTTGTTTCCTTGGTTCAGATATAATGCACAGGCCACATCTCCAGTTGTGTAGAGCAGTGAACCTCTGGCACTCAGCTGAACAGGCAGTTAAATTCTTTTATGGAGGAATTCTGACACAGAGGGCATGGTCTCCTCATCTACCAAATACACATTTACATAAAGGAGAGAATGACAGAAATTAAACCTATTGATGCCACTCCACCCTTTAAAACACAAAATAAATCTTCCCATCCAGAAATGGTTGGTACAGATCTCAGAATCTTTTCTAGAAGTTACATTCAGCAGAAGGTCCTGTTTTTCTGGTGTTCAGACTAAGTGCCATCAGCCTGAGCTACAGTTCTTTACACCAAACTGTTGAGAATATTGTTTTTTCCTGGAGCGTCAGCACACAGCTATTTCATAATGGGCAGTCACATCACCCTCAGACCTCACTGCCTCAGATGCCCTTCTCCCCCATGTGTCATCCACTTCCACTTCAGGCTCACAGGCTCTTCCTCCGTATGCAGCACCAGAC
Source organism: Eudromia elegans (assembly GCA_003342815.1). Taxonomy (NCBI): domain Eukaryota; kingdom Metazoa; phylum Chordata; class Aves; order Tinamiformes; family Tinamidae; genus Eudromia; species Eudromia elegans. The sequence goes on from PTEX01000002.1 coordinate 9,553,242, forward strand.
CTGGCAAGTCCGCTGCCTCCCGTGGAACCTCTGCAGAGCTATATGCATTTAGAGCTGCTGCTTTGCACTGTGGTTGTTACTGCTTATTTCAGATACCGAGCTGGCCAGGCACATGGATGGATCCTATCACCCACTTTAAGACATTTTTTTTCCTGAGTGCAAGAGATGTGGAAATGCTCACGCAAATTGCATAGAAATTACTGTTAGTTTCAGCAAATTTCTTTAGCTGTTTCTGACTTCCTCTCACCTACAAATGAGTTTTGGGTCTATTTAGTCAGGATTGAGTTAGTCATACTTCCTCCTCGTATTCTCACAAGCCACCATGTGATATGTATATGTTGACATACATTTTCGTCACCACAACATGCCATTCAGTGGCCTTATTCAAAGATGTGGCACAGGCTCCTGCAAAGTGTACCAGAAACAGGCTCCAAATGAGGACAGAAACTTTGCATGGGTGAAGACGAGGGTACAAGCAACACCAAAAAATACCTCGTATCCTGTGATCGCTATCTGGTGCATGGAGTCATTAACTGATTTGATGATATCAAGCACGGTGGCCAGCGCCTCTTCCAGGTCAGCGGTACCTTCTGAGTTCTTGCTGCACTTCAGCATTTCCTGATTAAATAAAGATAACAAAACTACTTGAAATCTTATCATACCAGAAGCCACTGTAAGACAGTCCTCCCTAGCATCTATGCTGCACAGACAAAGTAACAAAATTTCACAATTACAGGGCAGGGTAAATAAAAAGAAAGCCACAAGGACATGCTTGGATTATCACTGCAGATAGACAGTTAAAGTTCTTGCACATTTTTAAGTTTTATGGATTAATTTAAGACAGGACCATGCTGGCACATTTACAATGATCTTTTGCATATCACAGAATTGTACCCATCTTTCTGCTCCACATCTACTAGAAAAGAAAATCAGTCTTAATATAACAAATTGAGGTGGTAAGGGACCATGATTTCCTTTTGCAATTTACTCTAGAAACTACTTAGATTCACTGTTAAAATTTTAAATTAATTACTAGTCCGCATTTGTAAGGTTTCAGGTCCTACTTGTTACCTCTCAGTAAGTTCTTGTCTGCTAGATAAAGAAAAATCTGCTTAGAAGTCACTTCCCATATAGATTCTTAGAGACTATGATCAAACCACCTCTCAGATGTCTCTTCCTTAGCTTAAACGAAGTTTATTTAGTGTAGCTTTTTCAGCTACTTTTTTTTTTTTTTGGTGGGGGGGAACATGGGGATTACTATAAACCTTCCCCATCTCTTAGTCTCCATCTCTGTGCTGCAAGTTACAAACCTGTATTCGGAAGCTTGAAATCCCTTTTTTAAAGGACAGCAATCTCAAAACACAATGCCGGCCTATAACTCAAAAACTCATTAATCATTATATCGCACTAGAAATAAGGAGGGTTACTCCAATCATTGCACAAGGAGTAAGAAGCAAAGTTCTGGCCGAGTTAAGAAGCATGTGACCAAAGCCAAGAAAGTTTAAAAAAAAAATCAGGGAGGGTTCAGCTTCTGTAATCACTTCACAAACAGAAATTCTATTTTGAGTTCCTATTTGATGACATTTGCTATTTCTGTGGGTTTTTTTCTTACTAGTTATCTCTGAATTTTTTTAATCAAACCTCAGGATTCAACTCTTCCTGGACAGACACTCAGATGTTTTTATGTGAAATGCCTTGCTCCTTCTTTTACACACAGAGAAGTCCTGTGCCTGATGTAAATGGACTGGTGGTTTTTTCTACACTGGATTGTGTAGAAGACAGTTATTGCCAATGAGTAGCTATTGGAGATCAGCATCAGCATGGAGATCAGCTGAAAGCACAGCTTTAGTCAGTTGCTAATAAGACAAGAGTTCCAGGGACAGAATTCATTTCCAAATAACCTACAAGCTTAGATAGGTTTCTGATTCATCACTGCTGACTTGTTCCTGCCCTATACATCTAATATTGATATGAAAGGAAGTGTTTGATTGAATGCAAGTTTCACTTCAGAGACACAAGCTGTGAAGAAACTAAGGAAAAGACTATTGCAACAACAGTGTCTCACTAAGAACTGCACGGTAAGAGTTCAGTTTGGTTTCCCTGTGTTGACCAGAATAGCAGCAGAAACTGTGGTTCCAGAAACGTGTTCAATCTGATAGGGTTTCAAACCTTACAGTTTTCAACCACATTTTGGGTTTGGAAATCTCCTAATCCAAAAGCTGTGAGGCTGATGTTCCTGTGAAATGGGGCTGAAGAAAGGGTAGTTCTCCCAAACTCCAAACAGCAGGGGCTGAAACGCTTGGGTGACCAGTGCTCAGACAGTAAAAGCAAGTTGTATTCATATGGTACCTGCTCTGCAGTCTCTCTGAAAACAGGATGGACCCCTGGTTTCTGCACAGCTTTTTCAACACCAGCTAAAATGATTGTAACCAGAGGGTTGCAATTTTGCTTTCTGACCCAGAATTTACAGCTCGTCTGGCATGCAACTTTAAGGCATTAGTTTGCTACCAGTTTTTCACAGATCCCCTTCCTCCTACACCCGTGAAAGCTCCTGCTGCCAGGGGCTCAGCGTGCCATCTACATGAGCCTTTGAATCCCTGACAAGTTAAACATCCCTGCCAGTGTGCAGTTGCTACGGACAAAACTCGTCTGACTGGCTTCAACCCCAATGGCTGTAACCTGTTTTGCTTGAGAATTATATTCCTTGATCTAATCTTGGTTTATTTACAGGCATATTTCAAATTAAAAGCTGGATCTGGTTTACTCTTCTGAAGACCTTGACATTTTCTCTCTTCTCAGAGAATAGCTTCAAGAAACAGAGCCAAATTTACTGGATTTACTGAATTTCAGGATTAAGTTGAAGTAAATCCACTGCCATCAGTGAAATTACAGCTTTGTTATTATTCCCCTTCAATATTTGGATTTTACAACGTTGTTTCAAGTCAAAAATAGGTTACAGAAACACCACACAAATAAATGAACAGCCACATCCTCACATGGTTTAAACTGCAGCAATTTAACTGGAGCCACAGTAGCTATTAGCAAATACGACTGCAGTCTAAAATCTTCACTACAACTTTCACAGTAAGTTTTGTGACAATACACAGCATTGCCCTAAGAGACACATGAAGCAATAGCAGTGTTTCTCCTGAAACAGAAACCCTTTCTTTGACTCTGTTGCCAACCTCCAACTTAACATTACAAATTATTTGTTAATGAAGTGAGAGAGGATTTATTTCCAATTAGTCCTTCAGAAAATTATGCTGGCATGCAGTTCTTTAAGCACAAACAAGCTTTGCACTCTCATGGAGAACTTACCTTCAATATCAACTGGTACTTGGTGATTCTTTGGACTGGTTTTAAAAGATAAGCATCTAGTGAGAGCTTATGATCCAGTTTACGCTGACATTCCTGTAAGGGACAAAAGAGACGGAAAAAAATGATTGCCCTTGGAAACACATCAAGACATCAAGATGAAAGCTATGGTTTGATAAGCTAAGGAGGACTTCTCTGTGGATTAACGGAGAAAATTGTTCCACCTGCATAGGAGTTCTCAAGTTAGTTGTGCTATAGAGAAAATGCATTTCAGTGAAAGCTGATGTTTAAGTTCAGCTTAATGAAAGAAATATGCCATACTCAGCTCAGGAGATTGCAGTCACCTGAGGCTGGCAAAGGCAGCAGCACCTCTTTGCCTTTGGATAAGGCCTGAAGAGCTTGGCTCCTGTCTACAAAATCTACTCACTGCCTAGTCCATCCAGGCTACCCATCTAGTCTCCTGTCAGGAGATATTGACACATACTGAGCACCTGCAATCACTATAAGAAACATGCAGAGAAAATCATAATTTTTTTTTGCTAAGCTTTCTAAAGAAAGAAAGAAAGGATTAAAAGGAGAAAGAGTTAACAGACTCTCATTGCCCATCTGAAGTGAAATTCCACCTGAAAAAAGACGCTGTCTCCACACTGTCTCCAGAGAGCTTCAGATCTTGGCTTGTTTTGACAGTATTTTTCATATATTTGGAGGTCCTCTTTCTGAAACAAAAGGAGAGCTTAAGTAAGACAAAAAAGAATCCACAGAGCACTTGCCATTAGTCTGACTTTCTCTTACCTTCCAGGTCATGCATGAAAGTGAATTAAGCCAGAATCAGAAGTCTGCTTATAAAACATGTTATAGCTTTTTAGTTTTTGTAAAGCTAAACACACCAGAAAGTGAGATTTTTAAGGGATCATACAAGGCAAGGAGACTGCAGACTGGGAGATATACAATTTAACTGTAAGAAAGAGCAAGCAAGTTCAGTTCACGGCTTTGCTAGAGAGCATCTGTGCCATTTTGGATGTCCACATTTTTACCAATTTAAGCTTTTTGCCACTAATCAGAAATATGGAGAAGGAGCACTGGTGAAAAGCAAGGCCAGGGTGACTCTTGTTCAGCACAAAGGAGGGCACATTATCTGTGAACCCACCTGAGAAATCTGTAACAAACACTTGCAAATCGCTTTGAGACCTCCAGAGAGAAGAATTTTACTTCCTAAAATGAAGTACTAATGTTGGTCTCTGGACAACATATGGATATATATATAAGACCTGCTACTAGAAGTTAGCTATATCAGCTGTTCCTGAGGATTATCCATACATGCATTTTCCTCATGGCAAGTATAAACAAATTTATAAGACACTTTGGCTTCCCTGCATCACCAATGAGGCAAAGAATACACCACTAATGCAAAGTAACTGAGGTGTTTCATTCTCATTTAACTTTACCTGGTACTAACTTGTTTGTATGCCCTTACTTTATTTGCCCAAAGGAAAATTACTGGCAACTCTTATTAATCTTTACAGACCAAACTGCAAGTGAATTTTCCAGAAAATAAAAACTTATATTAACAAAAATAAATAAATCCAACTGATCAGCCTGTGTGAGGCTTTGGTCTGATTGGTCCTGGTCTCTCAGGAGACTCGTCAATGACTAGTTGCCTGGACACAACTATTACCTTCCAGAGATTTGAAAAGACAGCTTGAAAACAAACAAGTTAGAAACGTAATTTTTGTTAAAAGAACTGACACAGACTAGTATTACTAACCTAATATTACTTAGCACTTTGCCAAGGTTTATGTGTTGAAAGCACTTTGAAAATAGTGCTGGTTCTCAATGGCACACGGGTGGATTAAGGAGGGGGAAGTTGGTGTTTAAGTGCCAGGCCAGGCAGGGAGAAGTGCTTCCACTCTGCTCTCTCCACACTAGCGGTGGGTGGATTCCCTTGACTCATACCTCACACTCCTACGGAAGCCTCTGGCAAAACCTCATTGTCTCCAGGAGAAACAAAGGCAACCCCTATGAAAGGAGAGATGTAGCTCAAGCTCCTTGGGCTATATGGGCAGAGAGGGACAGACAGGTCGCTCTTCTGCCTGGTTCTGACGTGGGGAACCACGAGGCAGGTTGGCACAGAAGCCCAGCTGCCCCTCTCCTGGTGAATGTGAACCCAAGGAATCAAAGGCAGCAACAAAAACCACGCTCAAGAATCGCCGTCTCGCATCCATACCGTCAGCCCACCAAACGGTGCTTATTCCAGGTGCAGGAAAAAGAGTTTCCGCACAGAGTTTCTACACAAAATCAGCGTAGAAACTGGTGTCACCGGAGGCGGCAGGCGGGGAGGCAGCGCGGTGCCTACGCAACCCCGTCCCGCGCCGGGGCTTACGCAACGCAGAGGGCTCCGTCGCAGTTCAATGGGATAACAACAATGGTGCCGTTTCAAAATAAGCGCAGAGCTTCCCTCGCACAGACAGGATTGTTTGTACGTGTTGCCATGGCAGGAAGCTAGCAGGGGGTAAAACCTGCAAAACCAGAAGTCATCTGAGGGTTAATCGAGGATTACAACTCGACTCTCACCCACAGAAGACTAATGGGGCTGGACAGGTAGGACAGAGGCAGGGATAGTCCAAAAACAATATTAGAGGTAAAAGAAGCCTGTAGCTCAGGCTACAGGATAGGTAAAATAATCATCAGTCACTTGATGGAGAGGAACAGCCCTTTGCTAACATAACGTACTGATGCATCACGTAGTGACACCAGTTCATATAACTGTTTGCATCCTTAAATACAGTTTTAATTTTTGTAATAGTGTAAGGAATAGGGAATTATTCATGAAAAGATTAGGAACAGATCCTAAAATCTCAGCAGAAAATTAGCTGATTACTCAATTCTCCATCACAGTGTTCTGTATTTTCATAGTCTGAGGTTCCGAGTGCCTGCTTGCACTTTTACAGCATGCTCATCCCTGCCTGCAATGTTTTTCCTTTCCATGGCGACTCGTATCTTGGGATCTCTGTAAACATTCACTCACAGTGTGTTTTCCAGGGCACATAGGCACAGTTCCAGTTATCTTTGTTGGGTGCTGATTTGCAAGTATATTTTGCTTGAAACTGGAATGCAGCCCTTTGCATCCAGCTCCCAGGCTCACAGTCAGCTGTTACAGTCCTTTTACAGGTAGCTTCATTTTCTAAATGTTCCTTTTCCCCTGAGCAACCAATGCTCCAACTGTTGATTCCTGACAAACTATTCTCTTTTTCTAGGGTTAGAAACACAGGTATGTAACGGTGGTTAAAACACGTCTTTTGTTTCTTCCTGAGCACTCCTGCTTTGGTTTGCTGTGGCTTTCTTCTCGGCTCCATGCTTGGCACACCAGCCCAGAGCACCACCCTTGCTGTGCTGGCCATGCCCCAGGACGAAGGGCTCAGATCTGACCTGATGGCTCCAGCAGCACCAGAACGTGCAGGGATGGTGCCCAGCACCAGCACGTCCTACGCAGCTCTCAGGGTGCTTTAAGGCAGCGCTGGCATCCGCACTGAAAGCTCCTAGTGTGACCAGAGGGGTCCAGCTCTCCAAGAAGCACAAAGTTACAAACGAGCCTGTTTCTCACCACAGCCCCGCTGCAGCAGCGGCGCTCCGGTCGGGAAGGTGCCAAGGGGCAGACGCGGAGGACAGGGCTGCAACAATGCGAGTTCCCTCCCCGAGCCAGGCATCACCTGGAAGGGCCGCGGCGGCGGCCTGGCCGTGCCAAAGCAAGCAGCCCTAGCTCAGGGGGTAGGAGGGAAGCTTCGCTCCGCGGGAAGCTGCCCGAGCACAAACACACAACCGGGCTTTTGTTTGGCCTCTTAAACGCAGGCCAACAGAAACAGCAACTTGCTGGACCTTCTGCGGCTGCTTCTTCAAAGAGAGCGTTAGGGAAAGTCCTTGAATCAAAGGTGCTACTGTGCGAGCAGAGACAGCTCCGGGAGAGGCGGTCGCTTCCTTAGCGCGAGATTTGAAGCGGCAGGAAAGCAAACGCATGATTCAGCTTCTGATTCTCTACATTTACTGTAGCTGTTTGACTGCCCCGTGCTAATGAATATGGCAAAGGGACCAATTTCCTTTCATTGCTAACCAAAAACCTGCCCTAGCGCTGCTGAGTTTATACTGTGGAATAGTGAGAATTTGGCTCCTCAGCTGTTTTTACAGAGACAGACAAGATTGATAAACCTCAGCAAGCAGGTGAATAAAACCAACAATATTTCAAACCAGATCTCTCTTCAGGGTGAGAAGTCTGAAGAGGTGGGGGTGGCAGCCAAGCCCATGCCTCGTGCAGCCTTTCTGCTGCAGGTTTTTTTTATTAGCAGGGTCTCTGCACAAGCGCTAAGCACAATTACCTTTTGTTATGCTACAGGAAGCAGAGCAAAGAGCCCTGCTAGCGCAGGGGGCTCCCCATGGAAAGCGTTGCAGGACTTGCATGCTGGGAGCCACAGGAAGCCAAGACATCGGAGCAAAGCCAGCACAGCGGCTGGTTTGGGGCTTTCCGATGAAGTGGGCTCGCTCTGCTGTTCAACCAAATTGGGTCACCCTCGGTAGAAGCGCAGCTAACTCTCACCACATCACACGAGCGAGGAGACTTCTGCTCAGCTGGGGGGATTTGTGAAGGAGGAGGAGAATCAGCCTCGCAGGGGCTCATGGAGCTGCCGGAGTTTCACCACCCATGGGAGGTGGGTGGCTCTGTTGGACCAACTGCTGGGGATTAGGTCCCCCGAACAGTGCAGAGATAAAGGGATGGGATAAGGCACAGACAGGATGTGCTAGCCATACACGGAGCAAAAGTCTGTAGGCACTGTAGGATAAGACTATAGATCTTCATACAAACCCACAGAGGGATTTACTTACTCTTTTCAAAAAGCATCGGGCAAGAAGCTCAGGATTTTCAATGCAATTTTCTATCTCCTTAAGGAAAATCCTGAGGGAGAAAAGAAAGTAAACAATAAAGGAATGCCACATTCACACTATGTGCTAGCGTCCATGTAAATCTAAATGGAAAGCTTCATTTCTGCTGCAGGAGGATAGTGGGCAAGGTAACAATCCTGACACCTAGAGAAATACATTATTTTAGAAATCTGGGATGTAGTTCACAGCCAACTGGCTGAATCACCAGGATTACGTTTTCATTTGCTCGAAAGTTTTTATCGCTGCTGGTAAATGGGAAGAGATTTTTCTACCATGTACTGAGTATAGTACTCTAGTAATAAAATTTAAACTTGCAAAGTAACTTTTTTTCCTATTATGTTCAACTATTCATTATATCTCATGCGCAATCATTACCCCAAAGAATTCAGATTCTCACCTTGACTACAGACGGTTTTAATTAATTTAATTAATTAATTTAATTCAAAGAGAAAAGAACAGAAACTGCCCTAAGTTTTGTGTTTCAGCAGGGGTATAATCTTGCTTAATCTTGCCCACAGTTGGTATTCTCTAGTTCTGAGCACTAGGTGAGCTGTACAATTATTGATATACATCTACATTGTGGACAAGGTTTCTAAAAGGGTTTCTGATCACCAGAAGGGGAAAATTCCTTACGAAAAGCGCAATCTAAAGTATCTTCTGGTGATAGGAGGGCAAGAAACACAGGACAAAAAAAGATGAACATTGGGAAAACTTCCTTGCAGAGGAGTTTTGCCAGAGAAAGAACATCAGTGTTTAGTCCTGTGACATTTACCAGCGTATCAGGGGAGGCAATAAAATACTTGCCACAAGGGACATTCCAAATTAATGATGCCAGGGGAAATCAGTAGCAAATGCACAAAAGGGTTTAATCATTCACAGACAAAGAGATGAAATAGATGATCTCAGGGGGGGATCCTCCACAGCTGGGTTTTATAGGCTGAGCAATGCAGGCAACACAAGCTTGACTGCCTGTGTTCTGGCAAGTATGACAAAATATTCTACGTAAGGGAGCAGAGGCCGGGAGCACAGGAGGGAGGAAGGGGAGACAACGGGTAGCACGTGCCTGTTGTGGAATTCATAGATTTCTGGGAGGTTCCCGAAAAGGACGTCCTTCTTGTTCTGAAGCGCAGAAGGGATCAGATGCACTAAATTGGGATTATCCATTTCTGAAGCATACCCCTGTGGAGGAGAGTGGAAAACAAAACCAGGCTATTTTTACCAGGGAAGAAATACAGCGTTTGAGACACTGAAACACCCCCAAGCCCCTGTACTTTTGTTCTCAAATGGAGCTAGTGTACAAAGGCCTCTCCTACGCCAGCTTCTTTGTTGGTCCCATGAATTTCTGGTGATTCCAGCTCTCCCTGGAGCTTTTACCCCGTTAGCTGTGCAAATAGTTTTAACCACAAATGAACAGACTGATGGATCAACAAAAGATGAAATGACGTCCCTAGAAGTCAAAAGCCATTTTGGCCATGGAGGGATGGAAACTACTAAGTTTGATAGACACTTAATCCTTCTGCTACACTGCTTCATTGCAGGAGGGTTATTGGGATTTATTTGTTGAGCTGTGGTATCTGGTTTGATTATTTCATTGTCTCTGGTAGAAACTGGGTTGTGTTTCTTTAATACAAATGCTGGAAGAAGAAGATTCTGATTCAGATTTTAAAGGTCAGAGTAACACAGTTAGAGCTGTCAGCTCTCACAGATTGAGTCCAGTAATGAAGTGGGACTTATGGGTGTAAAAAAGAAACTACCCAGCCCTTCAAACCCTACCCAAATACCAGCATGACCAATCCTTCCTCAACCCTTGTCTCCCCACACACGGAAATCCTCAAGCTCTGCACAGGCAGTGTGTTGATACCCTAAGAACCCGTGATGAGCTGGAGGTCAAGCACCAGAAGTCTTCACAGAAGCATTTGTCTTACCTCTATTATACTTTGAAGCTCTTCTACATAAACCCGTTCTGTTTCTATCAGCTCATTGATTATGTGGCTAAAAGAGAAGAAACATGGGAGAGTTATAGTGTTTGCAAACTGCTCGAGAAAGTACACACGAAGCAAACAAACCAGGGTATTGCTGCTTAGGTCACTGACCTACATAAAAAACTCCTGTTCTTCACATTTCATTTCTTCCTATTTCAACATTATGCAATGTAAATATCCCTTTGAAGACTGTCGTTTAAACTTCACCTTGATTCCTTCTATCATTTTATACATAGAAATATGAAGATGACAAAGCCATTTTTACCACTCCTGTTGGGGTCTTCGGTCTGCTTCTATCTGGTTGCCGGTTGCCTACTTTTTATACGGCACATAAAAGTCTCGTAACCAGCTAGGCCCCTTTACTGCTATGTGGACTACTCCTTGAGAAATGTGGGAATATTAAGAAAATTAGGCCTCATCTTCATCTGGTCCATAATGTTTCAAGTTTTATCATAAAATAACTAGTATCATACCATAATGCCTTAAGACAAGGCATCGTTAGAGTATCCCAGCCTACCACAGGAATACTGGCTTCCTTTAGTTAACCTCCACATCAGTTTTCAATTGAACTGTGAATGAGCAAGCTAAGGGTAGCAACAGAGGAAACACATTCACCTTCATTACAAAGCAGAATTATTGCACCTGATGGATGACACCAGTGGATTCTGCAGGACTGTCTATGACTGATCTCACAAAGTCTTGCTGTGTTTGGCTCTAAACAGTACAAAAGCTCTGCCCACATTTCCCTGCATTTTCACACACCTTTCAACTGGAAAATAGCATATGTTTTGGATGTGCTCAGAGCAATAGATGTTGCCCTGGGAGATATCTGGACTCTAACGCACATTCTTGAGAATTGCCCAGGAGATTGGGCCAGTTGCCAGAAAGAACATGGTTTTATAAACATGAGCACTTACAGCTGACAAACAAAATCTTTTCTGCTCAAAGCTCTATTTTCTTTTAACAGTTATTGCACTTACTGCACAATCCAGCTGCAAGAGAGACAAGTAGATTGCAGTTGTTCTAGTAACATTTGCAATGCTGAGAAGTCATGGGGACAGCACAGTTTCTGGAGTCAACAATTTTCACCTCACACATAAAAGGAGGGCTACACCACACGACTAACAAACCTTATTGAATACAGGACACTAGTGGTTATCAACGGCTCCAGGGGCAAGTTAGACAGCTTTGACAGTGGTCACCACTTACTTCAGAATAAGTAGTTCAAATTACATTTGTCACTCTGGCTATCAGTTTCAGCATAGAAAACCAGTTATTCAGTTTCCTAAGTAATCAAAAATAAGTCACCCAACACTAGGCACACATGAAGGCATAATTTCCTATGCAAATACCATATTTTCATGAGCACAACAGTGTGGCCATGGACACTGGGCATACACTGCAGCTGTACACACAGCTATAGGTTATTCAACAACAGGAAGAAACATTTTAATTTTTAGCAGATTTCAGCGCCAAAGTTTTGAAATACCATCTTTAACATCAACTCTAATCTAAATTTAAGAAAAACTCAATTTCTGTTTGATGTTTCTCTTTTCCAGATCTCACAGGCCTCAAGAGGACAGTGGGTCTTGCCAGGTTATGGAGCAGAGGGAGCTCTCCCTCTCTGCAATTGAGACCTCATGTGGTTGGTGTAATACTCACAAAGCCTGTATCTGCAGAACCACTACATGGTTTAAAAACACACGGCTGAGCAGGTGTGATCAAAACATCACAAGAGAAACTTAATGGTTTTATATACTGGTGCAATAAATGCTCATTCATCTGCAGAAAACGCAGGTTCTCCATATGCTATTTACAGTGCTACAGAGCAGATTGCACCATGACCAACTGTAAAACCAATGCAAGAGCTAGCTGACAATCACACCTGAAAAGCAAATTATTGCTCCATAGGTTTCCTAGTAACCTTGTCATAGACAAACAGTAGTGTGGTACCTTTCAAAAACACAACTCTAAGTAATCCAGCAAGGGAAGAGCAGCCCGGAGAATATTTTTATATCCGCATTTCTAAGAAAGATGAAGCAAGAATGGATTATTTCTAAGCTTAAATCTTTTTTGACTCAATGTTTAATACACAGTACCAGCTCTTGAATCCTCATTGTAAGAGCTCCAATTTCGTTATAGATTTACTAAATCTTTTTTTTTTTTTTTTTTGAAAGACATGTCCATTCAGGATATTAAAACCATTCAAATTTTTTGTTAAGGGAAGATCTGTGGGAACTCCTAGGATGCTCTTATTTTAGTTATGGGGTTCTTAAAGAACCCAACAGAAGTCTTTAACAAGATTCAACAGATTGACACAGATAGTTAAGCTGTGCTTGCATGGCCTCAGCAAACATGACTACATCAGAAGACACTTCTGGTGGCCAGCTGTATCTTCAGTCGTCTTTACATTGCCCAACATTTAAACAAAGCTACAGTTAAGAATGCAAATATGCATTATTTTTAGATGGAAAGGACACTGAACCATAGATAAGAAATCAGGACAAATGCAGCCAACCTATTGTCCTTCTAGCAGCTAAGAAGAACAGGCAAGTGCCAGTACTCAGCCTCATGTCTCTGTCAATAATATTGGAAATAACATTGGAAAGTAAGTCAAAGGAGTGGCACTTATAAAAAGGTACGGCAGAAAAATGAATATAAGTTAATGAAAGGCAAATCACAGATACGGGCCTTTACTGTCCGCAAGGTTTTAGTGGAGCTTTCTCTGAAATCACTGAAAAGCAAAAAGCAAAGAGATAGGTGCAATCAGTATACATAAGGATTAAAGGAATAGACGTCCCTACTCAACTCTTCCCTCTTTTCAGAGGTATTCCACAGGAATATGAGGTTTGGATGGCATCCAAGGAAGCTGGACAACAGAGCACTGAATCAGCAGAAGTTCACAGGCAGGATAGCTTCCAGCTAGGATCATTCCCAAGTAAAGAGGTCACCTCTGCAATGATGATAAAGGATTAGGCACCTGAACTGAAGGTTTCCATGGAGTGTAAGAAAACCCCAAGGGCCCATGTGTAGGTATTCTTATGGCCAGCAATCCTTTATTTCACTGGAGAGCACATACAATACTTGTTTCTTCTCCCACACTAAATATGGAGAATCTTCAGACTGGGAGAATTCCAAAGGTGGAACGACGTGGTCCAAAACCACCTGACTCAATAGCACTCCTGGTGCAAAAACAATGAGGTTATCCAGAGGACATGGAACGGAAAAGCTGCTCAGAAGAGCACGACCAGCTCTCCAAGTATGGAGAGAGTTCAATACATGTCCCTTTACTAATATCGTAACTTCTCTGTGGCAGGGCCTTTACTAATACCGTAACTTGGCAGAAGGATGTGGTCAGGGTAAGGAGCGATCATACCCAGGCTGCTGGTGTCATTGTCAGTTGTTCCTCCACCATAGGAAACTATTCACTCTAGAGAGCTGTTAAAATGAACGAAGTAGTTCAAATTTCTTTTAGTTCTTGATCTGGGTTTCTCAGGAAACACGATGGCCTTCATTACACCAAGGCTGCATTATCCCACACATACAATTTCACATCGATTTCCTCCGCGCAAATGTTATTCTTCCTTGGTCAACCACAACACCCAACAGTCCTGGAGCACTACTAGGAGCTCACGCATGACGCCAGGCTGCAGATGCTCAGCAGCTTCCTCCTGACATCACTCCCAGCTTTGAGAGGCTCTGCGGTGCCAGAACCATGGGGATAAAAAAGGCAGAAAGTGATAGGAAAACTCCTCCGCTTCTAGTGGTGCACTGACGTACTCATCACTACCCAAGCTGACATTTAGACTAAACAGAGCTACTTATATTGCTTTGGTCTGTGCAAATAGCAACCAGGGATGTTGTTAACCAAGTATAAATCAACCTTAACAGGTCTTTCTCCTGCACTGTGATGCCTTGTTGGAACTGATAGCCTTGTCAATGGGCATTTATATGAACCGTCTTCTCCTGGAAAGGGAGAACATGCTCTCAGAAAGGTCTGCATCACAGCAGCAGTAAAAAAGGCACACCCAGGCCCTTAATATGTTAAGTTACTCTTCCTCTTTCCTTCTTTATTAGTAACAAAAGCACAGCTTACTGTGGTCCAAAAGGAAATGGACCTCAACAACTCGCCAGGTGTCAGCAGGTTTGTCACCTCACTTTGCAGCCCTGCATCACAGTAATCCTGATAAGGGCACTGTTGCATATTTTCCCTGCCAACTCCTATTTCCTACCTTAAAAAAAAAAGACAAAACAGAAAAGTACAAAGTACCGAGCAGCACTTATATCTAGAGACTATCACAATCAGTTAACAGCTGTTACAGCTAAACTTCAGCAGTTTTTTGATCATACAGTTGATACTTGTTCATCCTGCTCAGATACAGGCAGGATATAAAAGTAGCCTTGGCCCTTTGCCCCCATAATCATGTTTCTTTTGAGCTGATTTACTCCCTTTCATTCACAGACATTGATTTTGTATTCCAGGGTTTGCAATTACAGGTACCTGCCCTGATACGGAGTCTTCTTCTAAAATGCAACTGGAGCCATGAAATAGAATCAAGACAGTGATTTTGCTAGTGAAGGATAGGAAGGAAAAATAAAAAAAAAAAAGAAAATCACCATTGATGTGCCAAAATTATTATAATGCTGAAAATCTGTTGCCATGATTGATGGGCAGGCAGCATATGAGGCATTCCTGTGCAGATGTTCCACATGTGCCTTGTAAAAATGCAGTTTGGAAGATGGAAAGTTGATGTAGGCATCACCTAAACAGCCATGGTTTAAAGGTTCTTACATTTTCAACAGCTGAAACAGCAGAATACCAAATCTGTGCTCACAAGAATAAAATAGTGGAATTTAGTAAGAAGAAACATGATTTCTTTTAAATGTATCTATTTTAGATGGGTATCTATATAAGCAGAAATTACTGGCTTAAAAATCCAAGACTTTAAAAGCAAGAAAAAAAGACAGAGAGAAAACAAGTGCAATGTGACAGAACGAGATATTTAGAACGAGCACCAACAACTGGAGAGACTTAGACCAAAAAATAAAAGCAAGTATAGACCCTACGCATCTCGGTCCACAATTTTGGCTAGTCTTGAGTGTTTCCAGGTTTCTGCTTCTGAACACAAATAAAATATAACAAGATCACAATTATTTTGAATAGGAGTCTCCTTTTTATGTAGCAGAATGGCAAAAATCTTAACTGTCCCATTGGAAACAGAACCAGCATTTAGCACATCCAGTTTTGGACTAGAAATGGCTACTGCAAAATGTTAAGAATGGTCTTTACTTAAAAATTCAAAACTATCTCTGGGATACAGAATCAAAAAATAAAGAAAAAAAAATAATAACATGTCAGCTGCTACATAGAGGAAACTTCCATTTCACCTTCCTAATTGCTTTTAAGAGATTTTTTTTATTTATTTTATTTTTTTGGCATTTCTCACAGCGCTAGAAGTACTCTTCCCAGTTGAAAAGTATTCTCAGCTGAGATGGTGCAACAGTTCAAGTGAAACTTAAGCAATTAGTCCTTGTACTTCACCTCTTCAAGTAGATTAAAAGACCATTCTAGACGTAAGAACATTTGCTTGAATGGAACTTGATATTTATTACTGTATTTAGAAAACGCTTCCAATTTCTCTGAAACATGATTTTTTTCCTTCAAATGAAAGAAAAATTTTATCTTGGAAAAATTATGACTGTTACTAAAGCATATGTCATGGCTGCAAACGAGTTCCAGTTAACTCTGTGATTAGACAGAAACGAGAGGGAATAAATGCCTAGATCTCTTATCTGGAAAGCAGTGCCCCTCAGCAACTGCTTGTGGATGCGACTCGCTTCTGCTGCAGTACCAAGTCACATGGATTTGCCCAAGTTGGTTTAGGAGTTCTGCTGACCAGAAAGACCAGACCTTTCTCAAAAACATATCCCACTGCCAAAGTTACTATTTATAATATTTGCTTTTTTTTTCTGAAACGATCTGATTTATTCACATATAAGGAATTGTCCCATATACATTGTTCCCAAAACAAATTACCTTTGGGAGAAATATTTTTATATCTCTTAATTAGCTGACCTACATTATAGGAACCAGAACATAGTTGTTAATGGAGAGGCAAATTAAGCTACTTATAGAGATTAAAGAAAAATGAATACAGGACTAACAGCCAAGAACTGCTTCTCATCTCTGCTGGGCACCTCCACCAAGACCTTGCAGTTCTGCACACAAACCTGAGCTAGCTTTAGACACTGTGGATGCTGCACATCAGTTCTTACTGTAAACCTAAGTAATATGCCAGGTAGCTGTGCAAATATTTGCCACCTACCCATATTTGTAAGCCAATTGAGCCCATCTGTGATTCCAGTCACTTAACCTTGCAGCTGCACCATTTATGTTTGGCAATAAAGATATATTTAGCTTAACCCAGTAACGAATTAGTTGAAAGGAGGTGAACAATTTATATAGCAAATTTGCTACCAATGAAACTGCTAAATGGTATTATTATTATGAGGCTTGAATATCTCTTAAAATTTACTGCAAAATTTCTGAATAGGTGGAGATTTCATTGGCCTTTCCATGCAAACCACATTTTAATAGATTGCCATCCAGACCATCTAATTGATGAACACTTCCTTGCAAAATATCTGCATATGACTGAGAAGCCAACTTGCAGCTTAAAAGCCTGCTCTCAAACTACATGGGACTGCTGTGTAATTTCACTGCATTGTTTGCTCGCCTGAGATTAAGACTATTTGCAAATAGTTCAGAGATCCAACTTCACCATCAAACATCAGTATTCTTCCTTAGAAATATTATCTATCCAACAGCAAGGGTTCTGAGAGCCTGGCAGATCTAGCATATCTGAGTCTTCTATTTGCTAGACAAAGTGTATTTTGCACATGAGAACTTGGTGGAGAAGGGAAAGGAAGTAATTCCTTACTGCACTAGCCTAAGACTGGCTTAAATGTGCTAAACTGAGGTCTTGATAGGCATTCAAGTTTACCAAACAACAAAGGAAATCCACTACTTTAAATATATATATATAGGTATATACACACATATAGAAAAAAAAATTAGGGTTATTAAGATATGCATGCTAAGATTTATCCTCCCATTTCCAGCTAGAAAGGACAAGCACACATAGCCACAAATTAACAAAAAAGATGAGACCTATAAAATAAAGCACTCCCATCATCCCGGGAAACTCACATGGTTGTTGTCTCATGGAAGTGATTTCTTTTATGGCTGCATTTTTTCCACAGGCAAATTTTTTTCAAAGGTAGAAGATGTTCAGAAATGCAAGGGTTTCTCACTCTCACAAAAATTATCAGGTTCCCCCCCCCCCCCATATTCAACTTGGCTTTTAGGACAGACACTTCTTTCAGTTGCCACACAGCATACTTTTTTCCATTCCTTTGTAGACACCATATAGTGATACCCAAACATCAGTCAACCTCATTGATCATTCTGATAAGAGCTGCCAGCGCTCTGGATTTCCCCATGCCGAATGGTTAACCACGACATTTGAAAGAGGGCTGCTCCAATAAAAGAGTTGGAGTGCTTAAACTAAAGCTTTCAGACAGACAAGACTGAAAATTAGAATTCAAACGGAGGTTCAAGGAAGCTTCATAGCAACTATTTCTGCTGAGAATGTGTTTACTGCTGGAGCTCAGGCTCCTAGCAAATCCAACACAAGCCCATAGTCTCAGGTGAAATCTCAGGTGGGGTGTCGTCACCAAATTGGATTGAAACAAAAGGATTTTGGTACACGTGTGATTCTGCTCTGCAAATTCCTACACAATCCTCTTGTTTTATTCCAGAGCATCTTCACTGGGTGGTGGTGCTAACATCTCTCACATCGGTGATACCTGCTCTTATTCATCCTGTTCCTACAGGCACCTTTTGCTCAGCACAGACACATACTCAGCTCCAGTTGGATTGAGACAGAGAAGCTGAAAACGAAACTACCATTTTATTCATGTGAATGGGAACAGAAATACTTCCCTGAAGGCCCAGAGGGAGAAAAGCTCAAGGGTTTTGTTCTGCAAGACTTTGCAGGAGTGTTTGGGGAGAAGGAGGAATTAGTATTATTATACAAATAAGAACTGATTGCACTGACAGACTTGAGTTTATGCTGAAGACAGACCAGAGAAGCGCATGTCACACTGGAAATTGAGGTGATGGATTCGAGGAAGAGCCCTAGTTCCAATCCGGGTTTCTTCCAGGCTGAAATATGACACTAGGAAAACTCCATCCTGCAAAACCTGCTTCTCCCCTGTAGTAGAGTATGACAATGCACCAGACCCGAAATCCATGATCCTCACGCCCGAGCTCTGGAAGACCTTCTGGCTATGCCCTGCTCTTCGGTATCTTTAAGAATCACTCTTCTTTGAGGGAAACAAACGGTCAGAAGTTACATGACAATAGGAGTGCTACACGGAATAAAAGGCTGTTTATGGGAGCAGCTGAAACATATTAGCTTCAGTTAACCCTTCTTGGCACGTTTACATCACTATGCAAACTGTGAACTCTATGAGCAAAGACCAAGCCCATGTATTTTTTCCCTTTTGTCGCATTTTCTTTGCATTTGACCCTTTGCAGAAGGGTCAGCAAGGATCATATCCTCTGCAGCTGCCACCCTCCACCCAGCTGAGGATGTCCCCACAACGTCCATTTCCTAGCCTATAATCAGGGTAACTTTCTCCACCACAGCACCAGACTCCAGCCTTCAGAACTGACCTGTAAACTTCGCGCGACACTGTCTGCTGGAAGACTTTCCAAACTTTGAAAGTAATTTTAGAGAGCTGTGGGATAGATTCCAGCTGCAGAAAGTGCTTCGAAGGACCACTCTACAGAAAACCAGCACAGCTGCAGATTGCCAGAAGCAGCATATTACCCTGTATTTACCTTGTTTCTTACTTTTCCCCCTAAGCAACTATTAATGACCAAAGTTCAAGATAAGACAACACAGCAGACAGATTTCTGGGCTGATGCCGAACAGCCATTTATCTGCTCCTTCCCCGGCAGAAGAGGATACTTGCCAAGCCAGGCCTACCTGAGGAAACTCCAGCTTCGCTGGCACTCAGGTGTTTGAGCTGAGAGCTGGGGCCAGTTGCAATGGTGGCTGCAAGGCAAGTGCAGACCCACCAGGTAGAGCTGCCGTGGAAGCTGCGGCTCCCCTGCCCTGTGGCCACACAGCAGGTCTGGGCTCAGAGCCCAGCAGCAGCATTAGCACAGACTAACAGAACCTCTGCAGGGTTTTTTGTTTTGTTTTGAACCAACATTAGCATGCTCACAGTGCTATTCTTCAGCAAGACATAAGGGCAAGACTGACGTGCAGATAAATTGTCCATACTAGTTCATCCAACAAGGCTATTAACCAGGAAATGGCGTTTAAAGAGAGATTTTGCAGGAACTAGAAATGCAAATAAAGCATTGATGCCTCCAAATTAAAAACGATGAAGAAAAATCCACAATGGTATATTGAACAATTTGAATAAGCATGGGAACTTAGCAGAGTCTGCAGAGGGTCTGCTTGACAGACAAGTGCTACTACACAGAACAGAACGCCTGGTTAGGTCCATATGCCTGCTAAGTGAAAGCTAAGTGAATGTTCAAAAGGAAGAATTCTATCCTAAATATAAATATTTCTCAAATCTTCCAGATCAAACCATTGTATTCCTGGTATCACCAGCTCTTAGAACAAAGGAAGCCAGAAGTGACTTACAGAACAGTGCAGCATGATAACTCACTGGCCCTTGCATCACTACCAGCACAGGCCTGAGCACCCTCCCACGGCCCTCCCTGCTACTGCTCTGCAAACCACCCAGTCATCTGGATGAACCCAGCGTGGGTGCAGGTCACTCATCTGGATTAGGCAACTCCGTTGGCACTTTGTGTTTTGTAAATGGCAGCATGAAGCATCAGGAACTCAGTTGCCAGCTTGTCCACACACACAAGCTGTCCACTTTTAACATCCGATAGGCTTAAAGGCTGGTGTCATTGGAATTGGTGTGTATATATAGGGAGAAGATGGGAGTGCTTTGGTAGAAATGTCTGCACAGCATTAAGCCAAATGCTGCTTCCTTGACAGGTATGAGTTCACCTAGTTTTACTGGTGTGTCAGCCTGGATGGGTGTCACTGTCCTGCCCTTTAAAGAGTAAATTGCATCATTTTAGCTGAAGTGGCACAAAATCCTCCTCCTCTTTTCCCCATTCATCAGCTCAGTAGTGATACTGGGGCTGAATGACATCCTCATGTCTTTGCCCTGTGCTTGGGATACTTGGGATTTCTAGGTGGCCTCTACAGAAAGGCCTCGGGCAGTGAAGCCCCTGGATCAGAGCAAAGCAAGGTCTTGTATGGAGAGGTGTTTACTACCAGATCATGTGCTACAGCTAGAGGAGAAACACACAGGAACCTTCAGGCTCAAACATACTTTGGTCAAGATGCCTTCATCCCAAGGCCAACCCAAAGCAGCCCTTATGCACACACTCCCTGCAAGCCCTGAGATGGACCATGGTGGGGGTCAACAGATCTTCAGTCTTCCAGAGTCCTGGATAGGCACAGGAATCAGCCACCTGATAGATGAGGCACATTGCTCTCTCGACGGTGTGCTTGGTGAAGGGTCAAATGCCTTTCAGGTGGAATATGCACATTCCTGGGAGCTAGGGCGAGACAGAAGATTCCTGTGATCCTAATCTCCCAGTGGCTACAAGCCAACCGTGCGGTGCCGGCCTGTGGCCAGCTGCATGCCAAGAACCTGCCCAGGGCCAGCAGAACAACTGCACCGAGATGGGCTGAGCAATTCCTGGAATATCTGAAGAATATAAGAAAAAAGTATGAAACAGCAGCCTGCAGGTGGGAGAGGTAATAGCAGAGGCAGCTACTTATTCCTCTTTGATACCCGATTTTGTACAGATTTGGCAAGAAATCATGTGAATGCTGAGACTGGTGACGGCTTTTCTCTGCCTTCCAGATTTTTCAGGAGCAGGGACTCAAGGACTTCAGAGAGCCTCCAACATACTCAGCTAACCACTCTAATATAACATTTGTTTTCCTCCTGCTTATAATAACTTCCCCAGTTCTCAGCTCTGCTTGGATCTACAGCAGGAATGCATCTCCTCCTCTTGCTATTCTACATGCAGTTCTATCAGCAACGGCATCTGCCCACACTGGCAGCAGACACTTCACTTCAAAGATCTTCCAAACCCTTTAGGCTGCAATTAGAGTTGTAAGTGCTGGAGCCAATCTGCCTAACAAAGAAACTTCTCTGAAAACAAAGATTTTGGGTAGGTTGAAAGAGATGATGGCAAAACAAGAAATGGCTGGTGGCTTCTTGAAAGTTCTCCTGCTGGCTCCTCTTTCATTAAATCTGGTGAAAGAAAATAGCTCTCTGCTCGACTATAAGGCAGCAAGAACATAGTTTCTCTTTTAAAACGCAGGCTCTAAGTTCTTGCCCCATGCAGGGTAAAAGTCCTCACGAGTCAGGAAATCAGACTGATAAGTCATCCAATTGGGGTTCAACCATTAAGCTTATGAATCAGCCACCCACCAATGTCATCTCATTTTAGTAATAATAGAAATTAGTATTATATTGTAGTGGGGACTTTGCTAGGTGCCAGATCTACACGCTTTAGGGAAAGCTCTGCATATGGATATTATTTGTGCTGTATGAAAGAGGAAATTCATGTATCTGCCTCCCATAGAGGTTTCTGTGTCTTTGGCCAATAGCTAATAAATTCAGGAATTTTAATGCCTCTCCTGGATGTGCAGCTCTGATGATTATAACACACATTTGGATGCTAAAGCTTTCAGTTGTGCTCCCTGGGCTATAGGACTTTTGACCCTAATCTCATCAATTCACAGACCTAAAGGCAGTGCAACCTCATAATTACTAGTTCAGAAAAGGCACCTGGAATGGGATTCTCATTCTGAAAACAGCTTCTAATTCCTTATCCTGGGCAAAGCCCCTACCCTGTAGTACCCATACAGGGTGAGTGTATAGAGATACCCTTAGCTGTCCCTGTGTTCGGAGCGATGCACAAAGATTGATTTGTGAAGCTCCCCTGTCCTGGTCAGTGCAGAGATCATCAACACTGAGGGCAGGCGTGATCCAGATACTAAAATACACTGAATTGAAAGGAGGCTTCAATTCAAATTATACCCAAATTCTGCAGTTGGAATCCGTCACTGAAGGTTATGACACAGGCCCACATGGCAAGATCCCAGTTTGCAAAAGGTGCCTGGGCAGCTGGCTGCTGCTGTGCAGAAAAATCAGTTCCAGTCGCTCCACAGCTGTCCCAAACATGTAGGACAAATCATATGTGTTTTTTCAGGGAATAAACAATGAGTTCAGAGTGTGCAAATGCTTCAAGAATATTTTGCATGTACACAAAGCTGCTGCATGCAAATGCAAGGGCTGGGGCCCCCCTAGATCCTTAAAACTGACGCTCTTTCATTAAAGTCCCATAAACGACACATCTGAGCCCAAGCCCTGGAGCTGGCCACTCATGAAGGTTAATTTTGTCTGAATGTGAGCTCTGTGAAAGCTTCCCTCTAACGAGGATTTCACTAGGAAGGCAGGGATTGGGCTGTTTATGTGACGCAATGCATCCAAGTACAAACCCACCACTGCCTTGTGATTTTTCAGCTCAAGTTATTATGCATTTGTAGCCATAAATGACAATGACCTGCCCGTAGTGCTGCTGCGGATGCTGCACATCTATTGAGACTCCCTAGAGCCACTAGTGCAAATAAGAGTCACCATTCAGAGAACCATAGAATCATCACGGTTGGAAAAGCCCTTCAAGATCATAGAGCCCAACTGTAATGAAAGTCCAACCAATAATGAAAGACCATCAGACTTCTAAAACACAAAACCTTTCATTGCTCCATAGAAAGCTTTGAAAACCTAAACCAAAAGGGTCTTGGTCACACCATGATAAAGAGTGCTTTTTGTGAGTGCGTCATTAGGGGTTTTTTTGCAAGGAGGCTGCTGGTTCCATTTATCAAACTGAACTGCATTTCTGGTTTCCGAAGCCCTTGCTCTTGATTAAATAACCCTTCTCCTGAATCTTGAGCGTGGCTGGGAGCACAGGGCTGCACTCTGC
This sequence comes from Eudromia elegans, assembly GCA_003342815.1. Lineage (NCBI taxonomy): Eukaryota > Metazoa > Chordata > Aves > Tinamiformes > Tinamidae > Eudromia > Eudromia elegans. The sequence continues at coordinate 9,576,579 of PTEX01000002.1, forward strand.
AGCACCGCAGTCAGAGCACAAGAGCTGCTGGCAGATTCTGCTAGCTGGTCCTCTTGAAAGGGGGATGTGACAACAAAGCAGTCAGCTCCATGACTGGAGTCACCTCTCAGCTCCCAGGGGAGCATGGTGACCCTTCTCCAGGGCTCTACATAGGACTGATGAGAATAGGAAGAAATACTTCTATGAACCGTTATTTATGTGGAATGAGAGCCTGAAGTCTCCAGCCCAAGATGAGGCCAACAGTGCCAGGCAGTTGCACACAGACTCGGGCAGCTCAAACCCAGCTTGATGCCTACAGCATCGAACCCTTGTGCTGGGTCTCTGCTCCCAAGCCCAAAGAAGCACCTCGCTCCCTAAGCACCTCCAAGACCAGGGAGGGGGCAGCCAAAAGGGGAAACACAACCACCACCAAGACCCTCAGAAACATCCCTGCTGGGGTAACAGAAAAAGGAGGATTCATTTTTAAATAGGCTTTTGCTGATATACCACACCAGAGGAGCCAACCCTAAGAATATTCTATGGGAAGATGTATGGTAATCAGGTAAAACAGGATTTTGGTTTAAAGAAATGGCAAGAACAGAGAGAAGTTTTTTTCTTTCCCTCCTCTTAATTACTGGGAACTAAAATTCTTCAAGTGATTCTGATCAAAACTCTCCCACTGTACATTCGGGCCACAGGCTGAGGTCAGCTAACTTCACCCATAGAAAGAGCCTGTTCACATGCAGGAAAATTCACATTAACCAAGATGGGAAATGAGCGAGCCCCAATGAAAAGGTGTCCATCCTTTGAGGAGCTGTCACTCTTCAAGAGGAGAATGGACCTAGTTTTAACACAAGCCCAGTGCTGATCAGAAGTGGTTTCTTTTGTTCTCTATTTAAATATCCCTCACTTTGCTTTCTTGGACCCAGTCCCCAGGGTTTGGTAATTATGTCTGACTCATATTCCCCCCCCTCTGCACACACCTCATATTAAATGTGTATTTCTACTCTCCTGATTTTGAAAATGGAACTCCTTGAAGCTGTATTTCCTGGAAGCTGCTCTATCAGGACACAAATAGCTTAGAAACGTTTCTAATTTTTAAATGTCTTTGGAACATTTGGATCTGATACGGGACTTTTCCATGCTTGTGTGCAGCAAGCTGGCCTTCTTAGCATTAAAGATATTAACTTGAAACCACACTTTTGCAGTCATCAACAAACAACCAAAAACTAGTGAATTAGGGAAGAAATTGGTGCCTATATGTGCTTAAAAAAAAAAAAAAAAATCAGGCTTATTTATAAGGTTATTCCTACTGTTATTTAAAACTGTGCAGATAACATGTCAAATTTATACAGTTACCTAGCAGCTTTTCCTGCCAGGGAAAGATGCACAATAGGAAAAAGAGGTGCTCAAGCCAGACGCTCTTAATGCCTAGTAAAGTTTTCCCAAACAAAACTTCTATTAAAAAAGCAACACATCCTTCCCAGGGGATTGGAAAGAAATACAATTTTTAATCCTTGCATTGGGTGCCCATGACAACAGGTTTCCTACCCTGCATCCAAAAAACATAAATCCTCTCACAGAAACACTGCTAGAATTCGGGTTGGAAAGAGATGTGCAAGCACCAAACACGACAACATGCAACGGTTCAACTTCTGGAAGGTCAGGAATGAGGTCAGGAATGATTCAGACTGGCCACAGTCATATGAAAAACTAGCAACTACACAAGGGGCTTGTGTTCTCTATTTATACCCAATGAGAAAACTCTAATTATTGCAGCAATTCCTCTCAAAAAAACATGAGACAGCTTTGCAGGGACTTTCAGCTTAAATGAGCCAATTTCCCTATTTTTTCCCCTTATCTTGACAACAGGTTTGCAAAGCTCTTCTGTAAAGGAGTCAGCTTTGCATCCCTTACTTAGGCTTGCTTGCTACTTTCACCTCAGCCTCCTGACCACAGGAGGGACTGATCTACTATGGAAGCACCTCAACTAAAAGGTGCATTTCTAGATCTCTTAAAATGCAGACTTTCTTAAAAGGATGAGAAAGAAGTGAGGAGTAAGCATTCCCCTCAGGATGATGTGAATCCCTCACAGAACTTGGCAGGGAAAGTAAATGAAAAAATAAACAAATAAATAGGGAAAAAAAAAGCAAACCTTAGGTCCCCTTTTCCTTCCTGCTCTCAAGGATTCCAGCAAGGTGAAAGAAACCAGCTATACTCCATAACCTGCAAACTAATGACTCAATGAGAACAGGTTATGTAGCACCTAAGCGCTGCAAGGAGCTGAGCTCTTCTTTAAGTGCCCCATAGAGCAGTTTGTAACTTCTTTAACAGGGGTGGGGGGGGAAAAAAAAAAAAAAAAAAAAAGAAGGCGTTTTTAGAGCCAGTTTTCTGCATTACCTCTGCAGAACAGCCTTTCCTCCCTCCCACAGAAAGGTGCGGACACTGCGGGCGAGGAGGCTCCAGCCCCCCCACGAGAACGGAACCGAGAGCGGGACCAGGGCTGGGCCGGTCCGCCCGTTTACGGCCGCGCGGCGGGGGCGGAGGAGCGGAGCCCATTGGCCCGCGGCGCGCGGCGCTCCTATATGCGGCGCGGGATGAGGCGGCGCGGGGCGCGCTGCGCTGCGCTGCGCGGCTCCGCTGCGCGCAGGGGCCGCCGCGCGGAGCAGCGACGAGGGAGCCGCTCGTCCGCGCCGGGGGCATCCCCTCCGCCTCCCCGAGCTCGGTGCCTCGCGAGGAGCAGCCTCGGCTTTGGGGGAGGCTGCGGGGCTCAAAGGCGCGGAAAGTTCCTTTGTGTTTTTGATTTTAAACTCCTGATCTAGCGCCTGTTGGAGCTGCTCCCTTCGGGAAGGTGGGTGCCTCGCTTGTGGATGTTTTTTCCCGCGTTCCTGGGCTTGCGCTGCCCGTTTCGGCCGAACAGGCTTCCCCGGCGCTTTGTTTGCGCGGCTTTAGCCGCGTTGCTGCTCCCCGAGCAGCGCTGCGCGGGACGGGGCTTGCGAACGCGGGCGAGAAACGAGGAGTTTCCGTGCGGTTTTAACGCCTCTTTCGCCTAGCCTGTTGGTACGTGTATGTATGTATATTTCGAATTTTATTTCTTATCGCTATCTGGCAGTCACTTTTATTTCTGAAAGATTGGGGGGCAAAGTTTGGAGGAGGGGAAAAACCCCTCAAACCTCAGACTTTCTGTGGCCTTCGGGGTCTTTCTTTTTCCCTGCGCCGTGGAGTGAAACTCGCCCCCGGCGCTGCGGTGAAGGAGCCCATTCAAAGGAGGGCTGTGAGCAACAACCCTCCCGCCCTGGGTCCGGGAGCCCCTCCCGGGCTCCTACTTCTCCCAGGGTGTTTATATATATTTAATTTTACTTGTTTAAATATTTTGGCTGCTGGGAAGCTCTCGAGCAGCTGCTCCCACCCAAGAAACTCGCCGATCCGGCTCGGAGCCTCTCCGCGCTGCCCTGCGTTGCGACACGGGACGTGGCCTCGTCAGCGCCGCGACGGGAGCTACGGGCGGGCCCGGCCTCGGCCCCCCCGGCCGTCGGGCACCGAAAACGCCTGAGGGCGGTAGGGGGAGAGCGGCCGGAGCGCGCGGCTGCGCTGCCAAAGCGTCGAGAAGAGCCCGCTGGTAGCGCTTAAAAAGTCTCTCTTTTTTTCCCCCCCTTTTCCCCCTTTTTTTCCCTTTTCCCGCCTCGTTTCTTCCCCCTCCTCCCCGCTTTCGCCGGGCTCCGTCCCTTTGTTCGCGCGGGGGCTCCGCGGCGGGACGCGCCGTCCCCCCCTTGCCCGCTTTGCGGCGCGGTGAGAGGCAGCGATGGGGCCGGGGGACAGGGGGGCGCAGCGCGTCCCGCTGCCCCTCGCCGGCCCCGCCGAACCCACCCGGGGCAACAATGGGCAGAAACCGCGCGGGGGCGGAGCCGGAGCCCTGCGCGGGCCGCGGGGCCGATGCCGCTGAGTTCGGTGCCCTGTGCGGGGGCAGCCCCCATGCACGGGCCTGACGCCGGTGCGAGGGGCTGCACTGAGTGTCCCGCAAGGCTGGATCCTGCTGGTGGGTCTGTCTTGGCCACGCGAGACGGTGGAGAACCAAGTCAAGGAGTGCTGGAGCATCCGTACCTAGGAGGGGCAGAGCCTGGAGCCTGGGCCGGAGCTCTGCCCTATGCCTGCTCCTTGCTGCCTTCTAAAAAAACACAAATACGTGTGTGTGGCTTCTCACCCGCCTTCTGCTTTCATCAGGGAGGTATCAACTCCATTGATAAAAACTAGGTAATCAGCTGAACCCTGGCAGGGCTCTGCGGAAGGCAGGTCTGCTGCATGCGGAACTGTGGGCTGTTTTGGCCAGGCTGGAGGCGTCAGGGGTCTGCCCTGTCTTCTTAGGAATGTGCCCTCTGCTACATAGAGATGTGCGAGATCCTAAATGTAGAAAGGTGTAAGGTGTTGTGTGTGGTTTTTGTCCTTTTTCTGCCTACAGTAGTACCTGCTTACTGGTTCTCCTTCACACAGACACTAAGGGAATCAAAACTTCATCACTTCTGCTTTTTGAACAATCCTAACTTTCTAAAGCACACAGGCTGCTAATGCTGCCCAAAGCCCTAGTCAGGATGGTTGCTGTGACAGCTGGCCAGACTGGAGTGGTGAGTACAGAAACCAGAGCAGTAATTCATCTACAGGGCAGGAAGGTGCATGTGGAAAACCCTATAAGTCATCACCTAACATGTCTAATTCCCAGTGACCTGCATATTCAGTGTTGCTGTGCTGTAACAGCCTGTACGATGTGCTAAATCTTGCCTCATCTTCCACGGCTATCAGTCTATAACAGAGGAGTGACAGACAAGTAATCCTTTAACTTGAAGGTGTCACTTGGTAAAACTGCTTGTGTGGACAGAAACACGGAGGGTTTATATTGCTGAGAACTCGCTTCAATTTTGCTGTAACTGCAGTGGGCCTGGTGGCTCCTGGGACTTGCCCTGGAACCAGCAGTGGAGATGCTGGGTTGGTACTGCAGTACCAGCTCATCCTCTCACGTAGCGTGCAGAGCACAGTAAGATCATCTCCTCCTGGCTCCTTAGCATCAATCTGGATGCTCTGTATCCTATTTAATTAGTTATTACCGAGCTCTGCTGAATAATCTTTGAGTCTCAGTGGAAAGCAATGTGGTCAGGCTCAACAGATGTGACTACAGGACTTCCTGGAGATACAGGAGACATGATATGTTTGGAATCCTTTGGGATTTGGATAAAGCCGTAGGGGTTGCGCTCCTGAGTTGTACTGATCTGTGCACTCCTGTGTCTTTGAAGCTGGAAACAATAGGCTCGGATATTTGAATGGCATCCCCTTTTTCATAAGTTTTCCTGTTCCTCTGAAGCTCTTGGTAGCAAGCGGGGTGGAGAGTATTACGGAAGTTTATAGGCAATGAGGAAAGGATCACAGTGTCCAGCGTTAGGATGATGAGTTCCAAGTGAAGGGGTTGCTTCATCCTTTTAGAACAAACTAGTACCAATTGCTTAGGTGGTTGTGTGGACTTGAACACAAACATCTTCAACGTAAGGTGGCTCGGAGATGCTGCTGTGGGAGACCAAATAACTCAGGATACCTAGAAGATGTCCAGACTGCTTGAACAAATGAAGGACAGAGTTGGAATGTTCTTGTAAAGGAAAGCCATTTTGTGTGAAGGACTGCTCGAGAGAAACATACTTCTACATCGTGATAAAAACAGGAGTTTCTGGCCCTTCTGTGGCATGGAGAACAAGTTTTTGCCTGCTGTTAGCCACTTCACGAGGTCAAGCTTGACTGGCTGGTACCATCTCCAGACTGCCAGACTTAAGGCTACAGGCTTTAAAGCAAGGCTTAACCTTGAGTAAAGTCTCCCACAAGACTATTGGTAATATAGCCTTGCTCTGATGATACTGTACCCAGGTGCAGCATGTTAGTTTGTTTAGAGATTTTCCCCACCACCCTCACCAAAAAAAAAAAAAAAATCCTTCTGAAACAAGAACTTCTTTTGCTGATGGCAGCAATGTTGATTGTGTTGGGAGGTACTTAGGGACTTATTGGCAAAGGAAAGCATTCTAGTTTGTTCAGCGGAGGCAGGGTAGTCCCTGCATTTTGAGCTGGGGAAACTTGCTTCAAACTGAGCTTGGTCTGTCCCAGATGACTGCCCCAGTTAACTGTTATATTTTTGGATGTGCTGGAGGATGTCTAGCAAAGGGCCATGAAGATGTCCAGCAAAGGGATCTGAGCATAAGAAGAGGCTGAAGGGGTTGGGACAGTTTAGCCAGGAGCAGAGAAGGCTCAGGAAGGGAGTATCTTATCAGTAACACAAGTATGTGCAAGGAGAAGCTAAAGAAGAGAGGATGAGATTCTTTTCAGTGGTGCTCAGGGGAGGAGAGGCAATGGCACATCCTGCAACACATCTGAACATAAGGAAACACTTCTTTACTGTGAGGTTGGTTGCACGCTGGAGCAAGTGGCCCAATAAAGTGGTGGAGTCTCTATCCACAGGGATATTTAGAAGCCAGCATGGTCCTGTACAACCTGCTGTGGCAGAGCCTGCTTGAGCAGGGTTGGACCACATCATCTACACAGGTCCCTTTCCAACTAAAGTAATCTCTTATTCTGTGAACTTTCTATTATATTGTCCTCAAAACTCAACTTTCTAGAATAATCTGATTCCTACAATAGTATTTTTTTTCTTTCCTTTTTGGCCAGAATTTTATGACTGTCTTGTATGCTGCTGCTCCTGTCTTGGTAGCCTCCCTTTACACTGATGTTTTGTGGCTTCTGTCCCCTGATGACTTCCATTGCACCTCCTCAGTTCTGTTTCACTAAGCTTTACCTACAGCAATTCTTAATTTGGTGCTATGTGTTTTCAAGAACATACAGGAGTATATTTTTAAAAAATCTGTAGTTTTCACTGACTCTTGCAGTTATTAAATAGTGTGACTTAATATCCATTTTTCCTGAGCAGAGATGAGTACCGCTGGTTAGATGCGAGTGTACAAGTTGCTTCACTTAATTCACAAAGACTTGGAGAAATCCCACTGCTTATTAAGCGCGTTGGGAGGGTTTTGCAGCTTTTGTTTTTGACAGCCCTTATCTGATCCGAGTCGTGCAGCTAAGCCTGAGGAATTCTTTGTTTAGTCCTCTGCTCTGTGGCTCGCTGTGGCCAGCGGCTTGCTTGCAGCTTCGGTGAGCGTGCTGAACTGCTGAGCTCCTAACTGCAAGGGGCTGCTCTCAAGTCACGACTTACTGCAGTCGTGTTTCCCTTATGTGTGTCTGGGGTGTTGGTTCTTTTTGCTGCTTTGCCACAGGCCTGTGCTGTTCTTGCTCCTACTATTTCATGACAACAAGAAGCAGATGAGTGTCTCTTGTTCAATCTCTGGTCTTGCCGCATTGCAAAAAGCGTGGCATGTAAGGCCGAAAATCTCCTTGGTTCCCACAGAGCTGGGAGAGGTTTCATGGAATTCATCCCACCCAGCGTGCAGGCAGACTTAACCAGAGCTGTGAAGTGCTGCTCTTCCAGCCCTGGTTGCAGCTCTTTGCAACTGTTGAGCTGGTTCTCAATTGCCTTTATCACTAAGTCCGAGGTGCTTGTGCTTTCCAGCCTACTCAGAACAACCATGGAGACCCCCAGCATGTATGTAGGAGCCTTCTGTGTTGAATGTGTGTGGGTTTTTTTTAATTTAAGCACAACAGAGTTTTTGAGGTGAAATACTTGACTGTCTTGAAACCTATTTAAAACAAGAAAATTACACTAAAGCTGTGGGACTTCTGTAGTCTTGTAAAGTAACTGAAAGGGAACATAGCTTAATGATACCCTCAGGCTAAAGGGAACGATTAGCTAGCTGTATGAATTCAGATATTGCTGAAGTGCTAAATGCTAAAATGGTCACAAGTGCTCACAGAAGCTGTTGCAGATGCAGAAAACTTTTTTTTTCCCCGTGCTGTCTTAAGGCGCCAGCTCTTTCAATACACGTTTCTTTCTTAATATAGAAAGCTCTTAACTGGAAAGCACCTTTTAACATAACCTTTCAAGCACATTTGCTCAGTTGCAGCTTTAAAACCATTTGGAAGTTATGTGCAAAAGGAGTCTTTTTTTTTTTTCCAAAGCTGCAGCCTAGAAGTTAGAACTTTGTAAAGTGAAGTGGAGAGAGTCAGGTCAGTTGGCTATTGTTAGATAATTGTTTTCCTAAAATTAGGATGACCTCTTTAAATTCAATGCACTTTTTATGTAACTTTAAAATCAATGAAAATGTAAATTCTTAACTGCTTTGTGCATTGTGAATGACTTTATGGTTCCACAGCAATTTAACATGCATAGACCTAGAGTCTAGACTTAGAGTCTTCATTTTGCATGCATCGCATGCATTGAAATACTTCTAACAAACTAGTCTGTCTCCGATAAGAATTATCCTCTAAATAACTGAAGTTCAAATGGAAACAAGATGAGAACATGCAGGCAAATGGCATGCTCACTTGCTTTAAATAGTTTCGTGTCCTAATACTGAAAGAAGACAACCTATTTGAGGTGATTATCTTGCAAGCAGACAAGGTCATTAATAACTGTCCTCCCCCTTCCTCAGCCTCAGGGAGAATACAGCATTTCTCTTGTTTTTTCCAGCTAAAGCACGGCTGGCAGCTGCCTACAGCAGTGAACAGGAGGGGCTGAGAAGGGACAAGACATGAATCTGTTAAGGACCAAAGGAACAGAGTGTGGTGACTGTCTGCCCTTACAAGAGCTTACAGATCTGGGGATGGCAGAAAGGCTGAAGTGTCTTAAGCAATATTTGCTCTTGGTGATCTCTTAAAGAGTTTATAGGAGTGCTGTGGCAATGGCAGCTTTGTTACGGGATAGTTGTGTCTGGGGTTGTGACAAGTGAGTAAGGGGTCTGTCTGGCTGTTCCCACTCCTAAGCAAATAGCATTAGATAGCAATAGATTAACAGCAAGAGACTTATAACCCTCAGCAGGCAAGTTTCTCCCTGGTGGTTGTGCTCAGCCGACGCAGAGGTGGAGATCTTGCGGTGAACATCCCAGATGCTCCTTAAACTGAGGCTGTAACTGTTACGAAGCTGCAAGGACATGGTACTGAGCTAGACGCACCTTTGTAAAGTATAACTTTCATGGTACCTTACTTCCTTTTTATCTCAGTAGTTAAACTTAGAGTAATTTCATTAGCAAAAGAAAACAGTCTAAGGTGCTGTGTGTCTGTAAGATGTCACAGAAACCTTATAGCAGTAGTTACCTCATCTCTGTGACATTGCTTAGCTTGCGGTAGTACTTTAGGACCAGAAGTGGGACCTGAGCAGTGACCCTGAAAACTGAAGGAGTGACAGTGGGGAAGCAGCTATCAAAGCAGTTCCCAAGGAAAGCAGCTATCAAAACTCCAATCCCACTCTTGTTTCTAAGCAATTGGGCCCTGGTTGTTAAAGCAAGCTACAGAAGTGTTACGTTTCCTTACAAAGCTAGATCTGGTTATATACAAAGCTAGATCTGGTTATATATATTAAATCACTAGGTGTGTTTAACTGGTTGCAGTTGGCCTCAGTGACTCATGTGAGGTGCGTAATTATAAGCAAAACACTGTCTTGCTGCACCTCGCTGAGCCTCCCTCCCCAGTGCCTGTAGAAAAGATTCACTTTATTTTTCTCATGCAGTCATCACAAACTTGGCTGTTATAGAGTTTGCTTATGACTTGGCTTAGACTTCATTTTAAAGCTAAGGTACCTTTTCCTGAGAGATGTATGTTACTTTCAGTTACTGAAAACCTAAGTTGCCATTTCAGGCATTTCATATATCCTTTTTTTTTTTTTCCTTTCTCTCCTTTCTTTAAGGAAAAGACAGATCTATGTTTTTGTGCTTTTGTCCTGCCAAAATGAAACTGATCTTCCAGATTAATCACTGGAAATAAACAGCAGCTCTAATATAAGTGCTTTATTAGAAAGGGCTTTTCTCAGGGATCCTGATTTCTGCATATCTATGAAGATGGAGCCTTTTTTCCTCTTAATGAAGATATTAAGGGTGCTTAAATGCTAGTGCTGTAATAATGGCTTTGATATTTAAGCTCTGCCAGTCCTCGCTGGGGGAGGCAGCATTAATGTGCCCTGCCCTTCTGCTGGGTACTTCTGCCTTACTACATGGGAATTGAAAGCAGTGTGTATGGATTGGGCATGCCTTGAAAAATTGGCACTTCAGACTGGGCTTGTGTAAATGCAGGTTGCTGCTCAGCGTAGCATTAGAGCATGGACGTCTGCCAGAGCGGATGTGCATGAGGGGCTGTGCGACAGGTACCACTAAAACTTTGTTGTGTCTCGGTGTGCTGGGTTGCCTGCACAGAAGTTAGGTCTTTCCTTAGCCCCTCAGATAGGAGGAGTTTAAGGGTATGGAGTCTCCAGTCCTGTCACTCTTGCATTCTGAAACTTTAGAAACTTCTCCTTAACATTCAGTGCAAGGAACTGCCTCTTGCTAATGCACCCAAAGCATAACATTTCATGTTAGTACTTGTGTAATAAATGCAAATTCCTTCACTAAGTGACTTGTGCGTTGGAAGCTTTACTTCTGGAAAATGCAGACCTCATTTTAGCTTGTTTGTGAGTCTCCTTATAGCAGCTTAAAGCCATTGAAAATAATAGTCTAATAAATGTGGATAGCCATGGAGAAGGGTCTCCTCCTCTGCTGTGCTCTGCACAGATCCTGCTCAAAGTAAACTGGAATATCCATGTAGGAATAAGAAGAGTGCAAATGTTTCAGCACTTGTCTACATTGAGGTTAGCTTATAGCAGCTACAATTGCTGCAGCATTTTAGGGGAGATGGAAGAAATCTTCCTCTGTACCCAATGGTTGCAGCAAGTGCAAAACATCTGTAGGAATGAGACCTTTGCTGACAGTCAGCTGTTTCCTGGCAACATTAAGCTCTTCTAACCTATTTGTTCTCACAGCCTTGAAGGAGTTGAAATGCACTTCATTCAAGTGCTTAGCTATGCCGTGAATTTCCTTTCAAACCGGTATTTCATAGATTACCCAACACCTACCAGTGTTCTGCATTAATTGGAAGCATGTGGTTGTCACAACTTGGTGTCTGTCACTGCTCACAATTTCCTATAATAGTTCTTCATTTGATGCTCCCCTAAAAATGTTAACTATTAGGAAAGGGAAATCCTGATAAACAGTTTTGTGTTTTGATGGCTTGTTCAATGGCTGGCTGGCCAAGACTAGATTTCCTTTGGTAATCTGGTGCAAGCAGTACATAAATGAATACTGCTGAAGAAGAAGGAATTCAATAGAATTTAAATTCTATTTAAAAATCTACAAATGTGCCCAAACCTTGTATTCTCTGAACCTTATAGTTCCTGTGTAAATGTTTTAAAAAAAAATGGAGAAAATTCAACTCTTTTTGTAATAGTCTTATTATGCTAGACTTGAACACTATATAAGTTCAGTCAGGTTTGCCATATTAGTCCCCCTAGGATTTTAACTGCAGTGTGTGGCTTCTCTCACTTTTGTGGTTGAACACAGTGGACGTGTTCCCTGTGCTGTGGAAGTCTATGTGGCAGCTGAAGCTCCTCAGCAGGCTGGAACATCTTGCTAAGATGCCACTTAATGTGGTTGTCCCATTCAGCTATCAGAGAGGCCATCCGGGAATGGCCTGTGGACAGGGCTCTGCTATTTGGAGACCACGAGCCTGCCCCAGGGGGTCAGGCTTTCCTCAGGAACACGCAGCCTTAGGTAAGATTGAAAATTTTAGAAACGACGAGTGCAGCACCTAGTTCTAACAAGAGCAGTGCTTGAGTCCTGGTGTAAACTGAGGTTATGTTCTGTATATACAGCTTGACCGGTATTAATAGCTTGCTAATGCTCAACTGTTTCAGCAGTGAGCCAAAAGGTTGTTTCTCGGAAGGGGAAAGGGACTCAGAGGAGTGCGTTGAATTTGGTGTGTTGAGAAGCTAGATAAGCTCTAGAGATGATGCAAGCTGGAGGTCTTTGTGGTGAGGATGAGAAGCCTGGGTTAAGGAAAGGGTGCAAGGCCTCCCCTCACTGGCAGCAGTGCGAGCTTTTGACTGAGCTCAGTCATTATAAGGACCTGCACCCCTTAAATGACCTGACTGTCCCTGGGAAAAGCCAAGGCAGGGTAGACATGATCACCATGCTCTTTAGACAGATGACTTCCGTCTGCAACTTTATAATGTCTGAGGTGTTCTCTTAGAGCTGAACACTTTCTTTATCCATTTTAGAGCAGCTAATTCATTAATATCTTGAGGTGTTTCGAATGGTCTTTTGATTCCAAAAGCTCTGCTAACAGAAGGGTGGGCATAAAAGCAGGTGTTGGGATGAAAAGATAATCACTGTAGCAAGGTAAAAGCCTAATAGGAAACGGTTCTGCTTGTATTACACTAAGCAGGGAAACATTTGCTATTCATTCTTTAAATAACTTATTGACGCTTCTGTAGGAGCAAGAAGTACTAATCTTTAAAAAGAGTTTGTAGGAGTTACTGTTACTATAAGATGAAGGTAGGAAAATGGTTGTTCTTTAAAATAATGCTTCCCTGGAAAGCTTCTTGTGATCTAAACTTAACTTCCTTCCCATGGAGAAGGAGGGGAGGAATAAAAGCCTTTGTCCTAAAACCGATGTGTGTGGGAAGGAGAAGGAGTCTGATCTACTGCAGACCAATTGTCCAACCTGTATAATGTACTATGTAACAAACTTTATAGCAGGGTGGATGGGTCCCTGCTGAGGGGTCTTATCTAGTCCCTGTCTTTGGGTAGAGGGAAAATCTTTTAAATTGAGGTGCCTGTCTTGAGTTTTGTGACTCCCTGCAGTGTCAAGTGAGTCTCTGGTGTTTCTCATCTAAGGTGTGTCAGTGTTTTAGAGCCTCTCTTGCCTGTCTCTCCTCACTGGACCTTCTGAAACTGCTGTACTTCTCTGCTGAAATGCACTCTCCAAAAGAGAAATCTGTGGACCCATCAAGTAGCTCTGTAAGAATCTGCTTCACACAATGGGCACTTCAAGAACTAGCGGCTCCTCTTTCATCACAGAATAGGTACATACTACAAAATACAGGATTGTAAACACTTCTACATTCAAACGCTTAACAGTCCTGCTTGTGGTAATACTGTAAGGTTAAGCAAATAAATCCCTCTTGGGAAAGCTGGATTGCTGCAGGGTGGAAAAAAGCTGGGAGCCCCCTCAGCTGAGGGGAGACTGACTACACACAGCCCTGACCTTTGGGCCTTCTACCTCAAGGGAAGGCAGCTACAGTAAGAGCATCTCTCCCACCTTCTGTTGGCTCAGAGTGCTATATAAGTTTTCAATCTAAAAGTAGGAAAATTGCACTGCCAGGCAAAGCACCTTAATTACAGTCAGAAAAATGACTCTCAAGCATGGTTTTAATGAGAAGACCTCAAGTTAGAGAACACTTTTTTCCCTCTCTCCCAGAATTAAGAGACTCAGTTGGCAGTGAATGGTTCATATGGTGACTCAACCTGCCCTTTTTTATTGTAAGGAGGAGAGCAAAACCAAGTCCGAAGGATGACTGTAACTGCAAATAACAGTATGCACAAGTTATGACAACAAGCGACCAAGGCACTGACACCTTCAGTGCCAGTGAGAGGAGGTTTCTAGGCTTGCTTTTCCTTTTTGTGAGGGAGGAAGGTGTTATGCCTCTTAAGGCTTCATCAATATTGTTCACCTGTAATTGCATTTAAACGTTATTTGAAGAGTATGTTCCTGAGGTGGATTTTGAATAAATTCTGTCAGAGAAAGGCTGATATAACACTGCCATAATGGCTGCAGCCTGATCTAGATCTGGGGAATGTTTAGACTGATTTTGTTCAAGGAATGTCTTGGCCTTTTGTTTTAACATCCCTCATTGTTCTGGAGGGGGTCCTAAAGAGCTGGAGACTTACTCCCTCCTTTGTCCTGACCACCCTTCTACTCATAATTAAGGCTGGCTGTGTGGAGATTTCACTCTTTCCCCAGTTCTGTGGGAACTTTTAGTGTTCTGTGGTGACAATAACTATAATGTAGGTTAGTCTCCTTTTCACTCTTCAATAACCTCCATCATTATGTTTGCATGTTGAGGGAATCTCCGTGCTTCCTTTTACTAGAGGGCTAGGGGACTGTTAGCAAACCTTGTTATCCAAGTACAATCTCGAGTGGCTGACACGCACTCCTGTGCCTACTGAGGTAAACGTGCGTCAAGTGGCTAAATAGACTGCCTTGGTCAGCTGCTCATGAGAGCCCATGAGGTTTAGGGGCAGGCTGGTGTTTAAGCTGAGGCTGCTCCTTCGCCTCAACTCTACCAAGAGTGGTTGTTGCCAGATGTCTTGCATGCAACCCTTCCTTTCCCTATTTTCCATGTCACCTGCTAGGTGTGTTAATAAGTTCAGGTGTGCTTTGTAAACTGTGGGTAGGACCGTGCGGCAGCGTTTGTGCCAAGTTTACAAGGAGTTTTACAAAGGAGTGCCAAAGATGCTGCACAGGGCTGGGGGGCAACAAAGCTCGTCACCACTTCTCAAGAAGTAGTAGGTGTGTTCAGGCCAGCTCCTCCAAAAGGAGCAGGCTGGTGCCTGGGTTGCTGTAACGCTCGAGCTTCTTGCTTGCGTTTCTGCTCTGCAGCTGACGCAGGAGTGAGCCTTGCAATAGCGCGCAGTTGGAAAGCTGCTGAGTCTTTAACTCGGTGGAGGTGCATTGTTTAACTTGTGTGTTTCCAATATAAAAAGGGTTTAAACTGGTACTATAAAAAGTGCTGGCTTGCTTCTATTCCCCAAACTGCCCATACAGCTTTTCTGTTATGTGCTGTGATGGGCAAGCCTCAGCTGCAGCAATCTGTGGTGCCCGCTCTGACCAGCGTGCCCCTTCCCTGCATTAGACATGAAACCAGAATATCACACCAAGGTTTCTTAGTCCAGGTCGCTTTCTCCCATTGCTGTCTAGTCGCAAGACCTCAAATGGGTAAAATGCTTGTTTTGCAGGCAGCTGTTAATGTAACAGTGGCAGCTTGTGCTCTCTTGCTTTTGGAGATGGTGTTTGCGTGCAGCAGGGCTCAGCTAGCGGAGTGTCCTTCCTCATGGTGGTAAACCTTGAGTTTCTGGCGTGATGGAGAGCTTGCCCTCTTTGGTCTCTGACTTTATGGTAGCAGCTCCTCCTCTGGGCTAAATTTGCCTAGTTTCAGTGCTTCTGTCTGTTAAGCTGATGAGAAGAACTGAGTGTGCCAAACAGTTGGGCAGGAAGGTGCAGCTGGGGCGTCACTCTTTGATATTCCTGGCCAACGCCAGAACTCCTGGCCGGGAGCGTGGGCATAGCCGTGCCAGTGGGATACCCAAGTGAAATCGGCTCCAAGAGTTGGCAGCCCCGGCTGGTAGCTGACACGTAACGTGTAACTCTGGGAGGTTTGTAAGCCGGGCTCCATTTCCTGCCCCACCTCGGGGGGAAAGGCACAGGCCTGAAGCGACTGATTTAGCACAGCGGGTCAGCGCCTTGAAGGTGCTTTTTGGCAGGACAGGACTGGCTGCAGGGCCGTGGGGTGCCTGGGGCAGGGTCTCCGTGGGTGCTGCTGCCTTGCTGCCCTTCCTCTCAGGGCGGCAGTGGCGAGCAGGGCCCTTGGGCAGGGCCGGCCCTGCTGTGCGGCCTGGCCCCTCTGCGCCCTCTCTGAGGAGCCGGGCACGGGCGGCTGCAGCGGCGCCCCTGGGCCCGGCCCCATCGCCAGCAGTGGGGAAGGAGCCGCGTCTCCATCGGTGACTGCAGCGGGTTTTTCTCAGGAAGCAGCCGTGTGCCCGAAGGGAAGTTCCCCCTTGGCCGGCCTCCTGCGTGCCGTGGGCAGCACGGTGTCACCCGCTTTCCTGAGGGGCAGGTCGGGGGTATCGGGATGGGCACATCCATTTCATGACAAAGTGTGAAATTGGAGGGGGAATGGCAGCTTGCTAATGCTGTTCTCCTTTCTTGCCCTTTTTACAACTGGTAGGTGTTTGCTGCCGCAGAGGGAAGGAGCGGGACCGCAGTCCAGGAACGCCGCCGCTGGGATGCGGCAGGGCAGGAACGCTGCTCGGCGAGGACCCTTCTCCGGAGCCTCCTGCGCACCCCCGCGCCGGGGGGGACGCGTCTGAGGAAGATGACCTGCGACTGCCGCCCTCCATCGCGTCCGCTTTCACGAGGGCACGGAGCGCGGGGCGCCGCCGCCATGCCTCGGCACGGGCGCTCGTCGTGAGGCGGCGGCTCTGTCCTCCAGCAGGGAACCCCGGGCGCTGTAAACACTGATCCCGAACGGGAATCGGGACTGCAGGAACTGCCTCAGAATGTTTGTTAATCCCAGGAGAGTCAGAAAATGCCAGTTTTTGCAGATCTTTGCCACTTGCTTCATACTGTGCCTCATGATTTTTTGGGGGCCATTAGATAACAGCATTGTGAGCCACATGAAGTCCTATTCGTACAGATACCTCATAAATAGCTACAACTTTGTGAACAACAGCCTGTCCATCAACAGGGATAACCTGGACAGGGTAGCAAGCTACCAATACTTGATCAACCACAAAGGGAAGTGTTGGCAGCAGGACGTCCTGCTGCTGCTGTTCGTGAAGACGTCCCCGGAAAACCGGCATCGGAGGGACGCAATTCGACAGACGTGGGGTAACGAGAAGTACGTTCGTTCTCAGCTTAATGCCAGCATTAAAACACTCTTTGCCTTGGGACGACCAACAGGAGCACAGTTGCAAAGAAAACTTCAGCTGGAAAACCAGAAATACAATGACTTGATCCAGCAAGACTTCTTAGACACTTTTCACAATCTTACTCTTAAATTACTCTTGCAGTTTAGCTGGGTGAATGCCTACTGTCCTCACGCCAAGTTCATCATGTCTGCAGATGATGACATATTTATCCATATGCCCAATCTTGTTGCCTATCTCCAAAGTCTAGCACAGATGGGTGTTCAAGATCTCTGGATTGGCCGTGTCCATCGTGGATCCCCTCCCGTAAGAGACAAGAGTAGCAAATACTATGTGCCATATGAAATGTATCAGTGGCCCTCTTACCCAGACTACACAGCCGGAGCTGCCTATGTGATATCAAATGATGTAGCAGCTAAGGTATATGAGGCTTCACAGACTCTTAATACAAGCCTCTACATAGATGATGTTTTCATGGGTCTCTGTGCCAATAAAATGGGAATTGTACCACAATACCATGTGTTTTTTTCAGGAGAAGGAAAGGCTCCGTATCATCCCTGCATTTATAACAAGATGATGACATCTCATGGACATGTAGATGACCTTCACCAGCTCTGGAAGCAGGCTACAGATCCCAATGTTAAGAGGATTTCCTCTGGGTTTTTTGGTAGAATATATTGCAGAATAGTTAATATTGTGCTTCTTTGTAAGTTATACTACGAGGACACATATCCTTGTTCAGCTGCATTCTCTTAATACTTGAATATCTCCCTTGAAGATCCACTGAGCCAAAACGGAGCAACAACTTTTTAGCTGTTTATTCAAAATACGTGTAAATGTGGAAAGAGGTAAAACTAAAATGTGAATAGCTTTTTGAGGGAGGAGGAGAGGGTGGTCCCAAGTTCTGTCTGGAAACTGTTATTTGAATAGCTCTCTACTGTACTCCAGCTTCTTACTGTGGCCTGTTCTTAGTCTACAAGGGAGACAGGTCTGGCTTAGATCATCATTAAATGAACTATAAATGGATTTGACTTCCAGACTTTGAAATTAGTGAAAATGCTGGTTGCTTTGAATTTGCCAGTCTTTCAGTGTGAACTAAGCCCCATTTTTTTAAAAAAAGGCTGTATCAAAATGTAGAGCTTTCAAAACAAGAACTAACTTCTGATACAAGGAATGGGACTTCTACTTCAGTTTAAGCCAGTGTAGAGTGAATAGAAACATCCATGATGTCTAAATGCTATCTAGAAAACAACCCTTGATCTGTGTATCCTGCAAGCAGTGCTGTAAGTGAAGACCTGCAACAACCTCATTTCTGAGCTCCCCAAAGCTCTTGCAGTGGGGAAGTTGGTTTTGAGCAACCTCCAATTTGGTTCTTTTAAGTAACGTATGCAACCATAACGTATGCAATCAGATCAGGAGTGAGCTTGAAAGAAGCAAAATGTAGTATTACCTGTGTAAGTGGCTTTGCTGATCTTTCTCTGCCATCTGATAACTGAAGTAGTATATTCAAATACTCCAATGTTTGATTAGCAAATAAGCTAAACCCAGTAAGAATACCTTTTAACACTGCTTCTGCTTTCCCACATTTATGGTTCTAAAGGTGAAAGCCAAGCAAAAGTTGGTAACTGACTTTCCTTTCTCTGAAAAGCCAGTTCCTTAGAGCTTTTGGGAAGCTGTGAATGAACTTAAAGAGCAAAATTTTGTGCCTGAGTTAACAGAAGCTATTTTATGCACTTCATGAATTTGACTTCACGATGAAGGGATAGGGAGATGGTGATCCACAGAAACTCAATACACAAATCAAAACCACTAACACTTTTTTTCAGAAATTTTAAGCACAAAGATGGTCTTTACAACCTCAAAATAGCTTGTATCCCAGAAAATCTCCCATCTTGAATAGACATCAGTGTTAATCTTTACCTCTAAGATGAACAAAATGCTCTTGCATTGTAAATTGGGATAAAACTAGGTGATACTGAAACTCTAGCTATTACCAGGTGGTCTACTGTGGTGCTGTGTAAATCTCATGAAAACAAGGTTCTGGGAGGACTCCGCAGCCTTTCCTTGCATCTCTAAGTGTCTCTACAGGCTCTTGGGACATTGCTGATTGCCAAACCTGTGGTAGCTTTCAGAGTGGATACACAGACCACCCAAGGTACAGTCAGGTGCTGCTTGGGAACAGATTTGACACAGGAATGAGTTTCATGTGGACTGTGTAAGGAAAACTGCTTCTGAGAGCTTGAGTGAGTAATTTAGCAGCACAGCAGTGACGAGCCAAGGGCTTGGAAACCAACAACCAGCTGTCAGGTTTCTGGCTCTCTGGTGGCAGTGTACAAAAACTACAGGAGCAGTGTTTTGATTTTAAGGTGTTTGACATTAGCCTTTTCTCCCCAAAGTTTCTTGCTGTTACAGCTGTGTGGGTGCAGTGAAGTGCCTACTCTGTGTCCTCTGCTTTAGAAACAGTTAAACAAAAAGCTGGTTTTAAGCTGTAAGGAGTAAACCTTGTTTAAACAATTGCTACTACTCTTGAAGTTGTGCTAAGGTTGCAATGGTATGAATGGCTAATACTAATTTAAACAAATCCAGAAGTGAACTTGCTGCCTCTTCTCTAAGCTGTCATTTCAGATGGCTGCTAGGTAGCTACTAGGGTTAAGTGAAATATGTGACTTTCTAGAAGTGTGGGGGTGTGTGTTTGTTTTTTTGGAGAAGGAAGAGAGTAAGCATCCAACATCCCCAAACGCAAGTGTTCAGTTCAGAAGAACTGACAAACTGTCTATCCTCAGTATCTAAGTGACTGAAGTTAATATTCCAAAGAATATTTTAAGATATTCCCAGAAAAACAGATCCAACTAATGTTACTGCCTAAGCAGATTGATTATAGTACTGACATGTTAAAAATAGAGCTGTAATCACCTGTATAGAGAAATAAATACAGAGAAGATAGCACTCAGTATTGAAGGAAAGTCTCCTTATTAGATCTCTGACCTGGTGTGACTCAAGTTAAACCAATAAGCTATATAGTGAGACTGCACTACATAATATACCTGTTCACTGTAGGAAAAGAATGTCTTCATATGCAGTATATATATCCAAAGTGTACTAAGACTCCAGTCCTTCCAGTACAAGTAGGCATTGGTATTTTGGGGTTTTGACTCATACAAGCAAAGTTAAAATAAGTGCTTACATTTCTGTGGCATAATTGCCTAGCTAACATCTAAAATGCTGCTTAAATGTAGCTTGCTATTAAATGAAAGTCACTCCTGACCATTGAAATACTTTGTTTTATAGCTAGTTTGAGGGTGGTTTTGTTCATTTGGATTGTTTCTCCATCTTAAAAGAGCCTTGATGTTTGTAGTTTGCATTTGACCTTGCTGCAGTGAAAAAGGAAAGGGCTAGTGAATTCCAAGAAAAGCATGAAGGCGCTCCTTCCAAAGAAGGGAGCAGCTAGAGAACTTCTTAATTTTGGTTGTAAACACTGATGTAGGATTTGTACACCTTTTTCTGCAAATGTTGTTTTCTTTTAACAAGAGTTATGGTTGGTGCTCTAATGCAGGGCTGTCAGGTTTTACTTCTACAGGTAAAACTCTCAGCCTGAATGGTCACTCCTCATTAACAGTTTTGATGTTGTTGCACAGCATGTTTAATTCTAAAGTTGTTTTTACTTGTTTGGTTTGCATCGGTTTCCCTTTGATATTACTAATTTTTATACAAAAGTATTCAATATTTATTCTTAAACTTTGTTCTGTACCACAAAAGATAATTGTTTTGTAAAACTTGTTTTGAATAAAGACTTTTTTTTATTTACCAGCTTTTTGTTTTTATTTTTAAAGCTATTGTTGCATTCTTTGTAGCTGACAGTTGCTGCTCTAAGCTTTTTTTTTTTTAACTTTAAATATTTTTTAAAATCTTTTATGATGATTAAGGCTTGAAACCTTCCTTTGTGTGAACTTGAACCAACCTGTCCTGGAATAAAAGGCAAAATAGGTGTTTCCAGGAGGAGGGAAAAGAGAACAATAAAAAACCTGCCTATTTTCCAGTCCAAGGTTGTAAGCAAAGAAAAAGCCAAATTTTAGAAGCTTAATCTGTTAATGTTTAATTCCCAAATTGAAACAATCTGTTCAAATACACGTTTGGGGAAGGGAGGGGGGTGGGAAGAGGTTTCCTATCTAAATAAAGTTTATTTCAAATTGACTTGGCCCAGTTCAAAAACCACCTCTTGGTTTGGAGGGCAGTACTTTTATTGCAGTGTTACTATTCCTAGCGTACATGAACACCTCCAACACTCTTAAAACTCACAGTAAGTTGCACTTTTATATATGTCTCAGATCTGTCTGTGATACTGAAGTAAATGTGGTGTTTATAAACTTTTTGCATCTTCATACATGGGTGAACTAGTCCATAGCTTGAGTGTAAATTCAAAATCCATAAATCTTGCTTCCTTTACTAACTGATAGACTGTATAAATGCATGGTTATAAGCATTGCAATGACTTTGTTACAGGTATCTGTTAATCTTAGAGTGGACTCTTCCTAAAGGTGATTGAGCCTGTGCTGTAAATGTAGCCCGTGCATTTTAAGGCAGGCAGAGAAGGGCCCGAGCTCAAGCGTGTGATCCTACCTTCTCCTGGTCGACAGGTTCTCGTCGCTTTCGCTCATCACCAGCACTCTGCTTGAACCCCCTTGGCTCGCTTCATGCATCACTTCAATCTGAATGAAGAGCATGCATTAAAAGTAAGAAGGTTAATTGTTGATGCTCCAATTTGTTAATGTTTTTTCTAAAAATAGATCCTAAACAGGCAAGGGTGCAGACATGTTAAAATAACTCTTAGAAGTGCAAGCTGCAAATATTCTGTGGCCACAACAGAAGGGAGAGAGGGGGAAAATACATATTGCAGTGTATAAAATAGATCTAAGAATGAATCAGTGTATGTTTTCCACAAAGCCTGTACCATACTGTGGTATACACCTACTCAGGAGCATGTAAGTGGTCGCTTCTATTACTGATGAGAGTTGAGATGAGTTCCAAAGTCAAAATTTCCTTTGGGTTTCAACAAAGGTGAGACCAACCTTGTGTTTCTAATAACTAGATTTTAGCCTCTGCTTATTGCCAAAGCTGTAGGCTCTTGCCCATTAAAAAAAATGCATGTTTGCTTTCCATCTTTAGGGAAATAAAAGCCAAATATATGAGCAAGCAAAGAGTACATTTAGCAAGAGTTAGGTGCAAGTACATTGTACTTCATTCTTAATGCTTATATCAAAAGGTAAAATTATAGGATCAAGACAGATAGGGGTTTGATCCATTTCTTCCTTTTAGTCCACACCTTCCTCTTCCCCAGGAAAAAACAAATAACTCCCCCAAACAGCTAATTCTAATATAAACGTGGAATATTTGTGCTGACAGGATTAAAATGCTATATAATATTTAGTCCAAAGCAGTACAGCAATGCGTGGTTGTTACTGGTTTAACCATAAAGTAGGTAAGAAGTAAGAACATGTAAGTGTTATTCTGTGAACTGCCCACTAATAATCAGAGAAATCCAAAATGGTTATTTGGAGAATAACTTTAATAATAATGGATTAAAGGAGAAAACAGCCACAGAATTTTTATCTTCAAACGTGATCTCTGTATTGGATACACTGGATATATTTCTCACAGGCAGATGAGAATGATATTTTATGTTGGGATATTTCCTTTCCCCAGAGATGTGCTGAAAAATCCTGCTCCCTTCTTCCCCAAACCACTGAGCAACGTGGACCAGACCGACCGCAGCCTTCCCGAGGGGGCGCAGCCAAGGGAAGCTTCCATCTCTCCCCACACCACCCCCTTTCTTTTGCTGCTTTTTTCTGAATATCAGTTATTCACTTTCCTTTCTCCAACCCGGCTAGGGCTCCTTCTTGTTCTCTTCTTTCTCCAAAGACACCCTCCATAGCCTTTTTTGCTATCCTAATAATATGCTGCCCTAAAGAGCTGATAATGTGAATGGTTAAGGGAAAGCTAAAAGTTTAACAAAGAGATATATTGTTATTTTCAAGATTCTGAGCAGCACTGCATATGTTCTGCTTTACGTCGTACTTTTGGTAATCTTGAAAGTAAAGTAGATATTGGCAAAGTTAGGAAATACATCCACGGCACAGAAACACACAGACTACACCCTCAGTGGGATTCCTGCTACCTCTCTGCAAAAGTGTGTTTGCATGCTCTGCAAGCAAACATTTGAAATGAGAAGTACAAATGAGGTGTTGCTGGAGTTTGACAGGTTTTTCTTGGTTTTGACCATTCAGCAAATAGGTAACAGTGGATTTTTTCTTTTTTTTTTTTTTCTCTGTTTTTAAGTTCATTTTTAAGTATTAAATGAGCATCCTTCCCTCCTTTGGGTAGAAATTGTCCTTGAAAAAAATACTTGAAAAAGGAAAACATGTATAACTGTGTAATACTCTAAACATAATACATCTTAAGAGGAGTTGAGAAATTATTCCTGTTTTGAGAACAAAATGATTCATGGCATGAGGAAGAAGGGACACTGGATCCACTTTAACATGTTATAGTAGGATGCTGTCTCTATATTTCCCCTTTCATCCTTTGGAAGTGATGTCTACTTGGTTTTCCACACATATGAACTTAAATCTTTTAACAATATTGTGTAAATAACTTTCAGATTGTAATGCAAAGCATGAAAAAGTTTGCAAAGATTAACTAGTAAATAGTTTTTAACTATAAACATCTTGACCTTAATTTAACTACTCTCACAATACAGAATGCCCCCAAACCAAAGATATTCCTACCTTAATTCCGCCTTTAGTCTTCTTAACATTTTTCTTTTTTGATAACTCTACCTCGGAGATGGACTTTGGAGGGCAGGAAATTTCTGTGGACCTCCTATTGGTAGCTAAAGGAAGCAGAAAGAGCGAGCCATTAGAAAACCTGGGCTAAGAGGTGGAAATTCTAGGTCCCAGGGAAACTGGACTGACTTCTTCAGAGTGGGAAAGACACAGATAGTATCAGGAGACTCATACAACAGCAGAGTGAAAGCTTTTAATAAACATATTTATGTGTTGATTGACTTTACAATGACCCTGTCATTAAATTTACCTGTTTCTGCATTAAAAAACAGCACAGAAACCCCCCAAATTATGTGCAGTTAGAATAAGATACTGGCATCACAGACAGTGACAACAGAAGCTGACATTTTGTCAACCCTTAAAAACATCTTTTCAACTGCCTTCCCATCCAGCTAGCGAAAGAATTAAGGTAACTTCTCTCCAACCTTTCTTTTTTTTCTTGAATTTCCCATTTTTGCAGCCTGCCGCATCCCACAGGGACTTGGCAATGTGCATGTCATGCCTGTTACCTCCTCACAATGCCTCCCTTTTAGAAGGGTCGCTGCAATGAAGCAGCAAAGTCTGGCAGCCACCAGTGACTGTAGGCAACTGGTAGGAGATGCTTCTGGTTCCCAGGACTGAGCTGAAATGCAGATGTCGATGCTGTTTGGTTCCCCCATCACTCCTTACTAGGATATGCAGCAGGGGGGTTGTTTGGGGTTTGAGTGCTGCTTTCAACAGATGCTGTCTGCAAAAGAAAGCTTTTCATGAAGTAATTGTGCTCTCAAAGATACTGTTATTCCACCCCTAGAATGCTGTCCTGACACTTGGAAACAAGGAAAAGATGCAACCAGTATAAGCTATTTGTCCTTTTGCTCATGTTTTTTCATAAGTTTCCAATTCCAATCAGGAAGATGATTTCCACCTTTGGTAAATGCAGCATACCAGTCTTCATGGGCTATTTGATACATTTTCAAATGGGCCCTTTTATGGCTTTTTTTTTTCCAGTGTAAAACCCCAAGTAAATCCTCAAGCAAGTTCTCAAGTAAAGTGCCTAGAGACATCCATAAAATTACTGTTCACTGTGTTAGAGCATCCTGATGATTATATTTAGCCCTAAAGTCTCATCTACCATGACCTTGACAAGACTCAGGCTGTGATCATACACGTCACACTGAGAAATATTATCCTCTGATGCCTCTCCTAACCATAGCCCACCTATATTTTGAAAAATAGAAATGTCAAAAACATCAAAATAGGCTTTATCACAAAAATCCTATGTTGATTTAAAAAAAGCATTATTTCATATGCTTCTGCCCACACCTGCCAGGTTTCTAATCAGTCTTTTTTTTTTCTCCCTAGAATTCCTGAATAGCCCAGAAATGCTGCCAGTATCCAGTGCCTGTACATAAGTCTGAGTTCAATCGATGGGCTTGTTTCACAAAGCCAGCCCAGAGCCTCATGTGTGCTGAACATGTGTTATTAAAGGGAACAGAGGCAGAGGAAATAATTTTAGGAAACATGAGAAGTTTGTCTTAGAACAGCACAGTCAGCAACACCAAGCTGTTTGACTATTCATTAGGCAGAAAGGTTTTTAGCTAAAGGGATGATTGATGCAGGTGTGAAATACTGGCTAAAAACAGCCAGCAGAAAACTGAGGGAATCACTTATGGCTTTGATGTCTGGACCATGGCTTAAAAATCTCAGAGAGCTCCAGCTGATCTAAGGAAGGAGAGGATGGTTTCAGTGAAAGGTGATTCATTCACAAGAAGCCCAAGTGCAGATGCTTCTTGATCCAGCAAATTGCATAGGACAATTTTCTAGCTTCATCTTGGCTTCATCAGCGTGATGGATTCCAGAAGGAAGGAGGCAGGGGCAAGATAAGGACTAAATCAAATCCGCCTGCCTGCATTTCAGGGAGGGGAATTTGGTTAAGATGGACACAGCAAACTCGCTGCCACCAAATCACTCCTGAAATGAATTCAAAGCAGGGAAATGACAGGCCCATATCCAGAGACTGCTGCATGTCACTGTATTTAAAGAGCTCCTGGAGACCTTAAGGAAGAAGCAGCCATAATACCTGCCAGTTATTACTACAGTAATTACTATGGAATGGGAAATACTTTAAAAGGGAAACTTCAAGTGCCCAGTAAAATTGCCTGTTTCAAAGTTGTTTCTGTACTGAATGGCTGAGAAAGCTGTAACCAAAGTTTCCCTGCCTGTCATTTAAGAAAATGTAGTGGCTGAAAACATCTACCGAAAGGCCAAAGGCACAGGCTGCAAAACTATCTACCTGTAAGGTCTGCACGGACCCAGGACTGTTTTCATCCTATTTCTTCGCAGCACATACCCCCTGCATAATAAGTATTAAAAGATTTTGTTTTCAACTGGATAATATTTGTAATTACTTAGTGTAGCTTTTAAAGCCAAGATTATTAAAGCCAATGATTATGTAGAAGCAGTGCTTTTATTGTAGGAGAATTACAGCAAAGCAACATTTGGGTTTGCCACTTGGGTTTACCTGGAGCACCACTTTGCTCCTCCAATGTGACTTTAATCCTGCTTTTCCAGTTTTCTATGAATAAGTTGCACAATAAAGACAACGTTGTGGTTTATCCAGTCCACAATAGTGGCAACATGGACAGTGCTGTCCCTGAAGCTGCTGGGAAAGGAAAGGGGCTCATGTGCTCGGAGCTGCTTTGCAGCCTCTCCATCACTCCAGGGCAAATTCAGCAAGGAAAACTTGCTGTGCTGCTTTTGGAGAAAAGCTTTAGTTTTCACCCATTTCCCCAGCCTCGAGGAAACGCAGGAGCAGACACAATGTCCCTGACGTCCATTTCTCACCAGACCACACCGCACAGAGATGAGGGGCAAGCAGAACTGTGTGCAGTAAGAGCAGTTTCCAGGTGCTCGTGACAGCTGGGTTAGTCCGTTGGGCAACCGGGCTCAAATTTGCTCCTCCTGGAGTAAATATAACCCAGCAGCTGGCAAAAGACAAGGACTCCGTAGCCAAGGATGATGACACCCACCCTGCATGTGCAAGTCAAATATTCGAAGCCCCTCTAAGAGGTACAAGGCTTTGCACTCAGGGCTCACGTCACGTGCGGCCCCCACCATGAGCCTCCCCTCCTGTTTCCTTTGGGGGAATTTGTGCACTCTCAGCAACCACCTACAGCAGAATCAAGGTCCTTTGGCCAGAACAAGCCTGAAATGAGTATCTGCTCAACTCTTTATTGGGGCTTGCTGACCCATGGGATCATACTTGGGAGGTAATTCACAACTTAATAGAAAATTTGAGCACTGGTGATGACAAAACAGCCTGGTCGGGCAGCCAGGAAAGCACCAAAGCACCTAAGGTTCAGCATCGAGCAACTTGACACAGAAAGTCTTTTCCATTCTGAGGCAATATAATCTATACTTCTGTGCTCTAGCAAAATTGCTATCAAATCCCATGAAAACCTGCCCATATAAGAGGAGGAGAGCGAGGCCTGCTGTACACAGAATATTCTTCTGCAAGGAGACAGACTGCTTGGTTTGCTCAGACTTGGCCAAACACAATAGCAGCCCTACAACCACAAAATTAAAAGCATCTTTTCTTTCCCTCTACTTCTTTTATAGAAGGATCTTGAGCTAGAGAAACTGGTGGTTTCTCAAGAATCATTAATGGAAATCACATTCGCAGCCTTTTCTGAGTCAGCTAATGTCTCTGCTGCTTCACTTCCCCTGCACACATCCCCAGACACTCGCAAGATACTCTGCTTTTATCCTCTACCCAGATGTTACTGGTTAGCGAGTGTTCTGCATTAGTGACTGTGAGGAATGCTGGAACAGCTCCAATGAGCAGTCACATACACTGGAGTGAGATGGAACCAGTTTAGGTTTTATTATTTGACGGACTGAAAAGGCTCCAGCTGTGTTGCCCCATGTGAAGTTCATGTTCCAAGCTGGCCTTCCCGCATGCCTGCGCTGTGAGTCATGGGGTTCATGCTAAACACGTTACTTGCCTAATGAGCTCACAGAAACGTCGACTTCCCTGCTCCTGTATTTCACATTTACGTTGCACAGAAAAGAAATCCCTGGGTGAACATTTTACAGCACTCAGAAGACAAGAGGTGCCAAAGATAAAGCTCCATGTGCAAACGTGGTTTTGCCCCCAGCCTTCTCCTGCTAGAGCGTCTTGATAAAACCATCAACAACAAGCATACATGCTATTTTTTCTCCCCCCCCTAAGGATTTCTACTTGATTCAATGCATGGAATCAAAACCACTTACTTTATGTGCAGCTATTCACTATTTTGATTTATCTGTAATTTTCAGTGGGGGACCAGGGCCTTACTATCTAGATGCTGTTCCAAGCCCTGCTCTGAAAATAATTGGCTTTTTTCTCTTGCTTCACAATACGCAGAGGTCACAGGCTGCTATCATTCCTGCTAAGATCTCCAAATTTCTCAGACAAAATCAGAAAAGAAATCATTAACTTGAAGGACCAATTTGACATCTTTAGAACCGAGTTTTCAGCTTCAGAGCGCGCTGTGCTTCACACGCTCAGGAGCATCTGCCTGCTCATTCTGATTTCACAGCCTTTCACTGCCCCTTCAATGGAGACTTTTTTTTTTTAAATTTAGCTGTACAAATCATTAAAAACAAAACACCCAAAACGGCACCAAGTTCACTCACATTAACACCCACACGGGTATCGGAACCTTCGGCCCTGCAGCGCCAGCTTCTCTTCCCCTTGCAGCAGGAGGAACAGTCACAGCCCGGGGGGACTTGGGGACACCCGAATCCCTCTGCGCTGGGGCTGGTACCGTTGTCCCTTTCCTCCCTGGCCATGCACTTCTCTCCCCCCCAACCTTTTTTTTTTTTTTGTCAGCACTGCTCTTCATGCAACTGCCTGAGGAGGCTGTTTGAGGAGCTGGGCTAACCAAAACTGCCCGCCAGAACAAAAAGCTCCCATGCTGAAGGTTCAGTTCTCTCCTTTGCTCCCTCTAGTTACGTGACCATACGGTTTGATGCACGGAAAAGTCAGAACCACCCAGCTCTGGGGGCAAGAAGAGGGGAGAAAAGGAGCCTGACACTACCCCGCATTAAGAAGCCTAAAGCTGCTGCAGGATCCTACTCAAGGAAATGCAGCAGGCTAAGAAACACCTTTTTTTTTTTTTCCTGTAGGCTCCACATTTTTGCTGACAGCAGAGGAAATGAGACTCTAGGAGCCAAAGCGCAGCAAGTTCACACGCAGCCAGTGCGCGTGAGCTCAGCGTGTGGGGGCTGGTTTTTCTAATTCTGCTCTATCTGGGCACTTTTTTTTAAAAAAAAGGACAAAACTATTTGGTATTGCCTTTGCCACAGAGGTAACTAAAAAGATTTTCCTAGTCTGAGGTGGTGAACTGTATACTGTCAAAGTTTTCCAAGGAAATGTCAGGTTTAATCAGATACCCTTTGGGAGGCTTCATTCCAAAGAGCTGAAGCCTGGCAGGATTGCCAGCAAATGAAAACAGAGAAATGCTAATTACAGCCAGCACTACGAGCATATATTATCCTGTACAGCTCTGTGGATTATCCCAGTGCGCTGGACAACCCACAGTCAATACCAGCCTGCATGGACCGACTGCGAGGGCCTGTGCCAGCTCCTTCCAGCCGAGCAGCTTTGGGCAGTTGCAGCTCACAAACATGTAGCCTAAGCATTAGAAGTGAACTTGACTGCAGAGATTTTCTCATCAGGTGCCATCTCTTTCCCCTCAGCACACACAGGGACGGGTTTTGCCATTAGTTGTAATCATGCAGCTCTCACCAGGCGTAAACAAACTTCTCAAATATACTGCCATATATACAACTTACACATTTTCAAAGCATTTGCTACTGTAACATTAGCAGAAGGATTTTCTAGATTTATCTGTGGATGATATTTAAGCAGATTCCCACAACTAAAATTCCCACCGAATCCAACCAGCTTCATCTGCAAGTCAATGAGCATCGTGGTAGTTTCAGTACTAGTTTTACAGCGCTGAACAGGCTCCTCCCTGGGTATTTCACAAATGTCCTGAGCCACAAATAATAATGAGTTACAAAATCTATTCCAAGAAGGTAATCTTAGCCTCTCACTTTTTTAAAGACTATGCTCAGGAAATTCTCCCCATAGCTGAACTCGGACTCCAGACTGTGATGGAGGCCGTGGGGCTTCTGGGGTCACGCAGAACCCATCTGTACTGTCCCAAGAGCCAGAGAGGAGCTAGGCTTCTTGCTCCCAGGAAGCAGCTCTGAATGATTACTACTTAAAACACATCTTCAGAGAAAATCAATGGACTACAATATGTAAATTTTTCTCAGAGAGCATGAAAGAGGAATGGATAAATCAGAGCCTGGCTGTGGATGAAGGGCACATAGGAAAGTCCAATAGACTTTCTCCAAGAAGAACAGATTTTCACAGCCTCATTTCCAAGGCTTGGAATAGGACTTGGTGTGTCTCTTTCTACTCCCAGCCACATTTCTGACTCAAACTGTGAAACCTCTTTCACAAATCACTTGCTCTGCTCCAGCTTCCTTTCTGCAAAGGGGAGGTCATAACAGTTCCCAGAGCTGCTCCGGTCCAGTCTGAGGGCACCGGCACTACACAAATCCAAAGAATGACTCTTTGCAGCATACAAAGGATGCCATTGCTTACTCTATGTAAATATATACGTACTGTTGATGACAGTTAAACTGTTTTTAGGTTCCAGTACAAGCTGGAGAATTTTTGGGACCACTTTCTTTGTGCAGCAGTACTTTGGGTCGATCATCTTCAAGCACAAAGAATCTGAATGAGACAGTCTAGGCTAACTAATGTCTCACCAGGACTTGTTTGCATTTTGTATATTCTCAGGGACAGGTAGAGTAAGGCTTGAATACATTTCAGATGCCTGCTAGTTCACAACAGGACACCAGAGGCTAGGTAATCCTCCCCACAGTCACCACATAACTGTGCTGTGTATCATTGAACTGCACTTCAGAGCAATGCAGATCTCATATTATTTTTCTGTAAAGAACTGGTAGTATTGGATAGGTGGTACCATATAGTATAGACTATGAACAAGAATCAAAACTTACAGCATTGTCACTTATATCCTGTGAACTACTACTGAAGGTTCTATCTGTATCAGAAGTTTAATAGTAATAAAAATCTGCACGTGCTTTAAAATGACAAGAAAAGTTGACAAGGCAGTTCAAGAAACACAAGCACAGACATTGCACGCATGACCAGAAACACCAGACTTAGCTTTTAGCCTAAAGGTAAATTTACAATTGCGGAAAGCCACTCTAAACCCATGCCCCCACCCACAGAGACTAGTTCTGAGCAACTGGATCAGATTTGAAAGCAGGCTGCTTTGAGCAGGCAATAGATGATCTCCAGAGTGGCCTACATTTTTCTAGCTCACACAATGGATTTGACTCCTAATGATATTTGGCTGGAGAATGTGGGCAGCAAAGCAAAATTTCTTGAAAAGCAATGTGGGCTTAACTTGCTGTAAGACACTAGTGAAACCACACCTTGAGGCAACTGTATTTTTAGAACACAACTAGCTGGCATTTGAGAGAAAAAATACAGATATTGGGAAGCGGGCAAGAGAACTGGAAGCAGAAGATGATCTTCCTCGTCCAGAACGAACGAAACCTGGGAAGTGGAGGGGGACGACAGGAACACTTGCAAGAGCATGTGATAAAATCTTGAGAAAGCAGAACGGTCAGGTTCCTGGCTTGCCTGATTTTCCTGGTGAGAAAGCAAAGCTTAATGCATGGCCCTCATGCAAATCAGTTTACTCTTGCAAGGCTTCCTGATAAATGTTCCTCCTTTAAAAAACTCCGCGGTGCCATTTTCAAAGTTCTTTTGACCATGTTTGCTGAAAAATGAACACCCCCTTCCTGGGACCGCAGGCCGGCCTCCAAGATGCACTATTTTAAACTGGTTTCACCCATGTTCTTTTCACAGAGAATAGTTATTTCAGTAAAGGACATACACTGACTTAAAATCTGAAACTTTCTGTAAATTCCTAACAGGCAATGCTCACATTTTATAGATAGCAGAGGACAACAACAGATGACGAATAAGTATTTTCTTAGAAGGAAAAAAGAACAGAAAATCACACAGATGAGTCAGTGTTGCTAATGATACCTTTGTTAGAGTCTTTGTATTATCTGATCGATATTGAGATCTCTTAAAGTCAAATATTCATCTTACTTTACAGGCAGTGTAAAAATTGCGTATGTTATATACTTGCCTGCAACTAACCTGTTACTGATTTTTCAGAAAGAATTAGTGATGTAAGTTATACTGAGAAATAATATAGCAATTTAGGACTTAGAATGAGGAGAAATGTTTCTGATGCACCTTTGTATGCTTACAGCAATAGGTATTTCATCTGTATTTTTAATGTCTGGGCCTACAAGGCCAACATTGACCATCAAATGCAAGTTTTCATTCTGATGACAAAAACTAAGCAGACCCTGGGGACAAAACACGGGTGTGTGTTTGAAAGCAGCTTCGTGGCACGTACCTACTCCGGCCGGTCTCGTCGTCTTTGGGGATCCTCGCTTTGGGGAAGATTCAGGATGTGGGGCCACGGGTTGCACTGGCCGAGTCTGTTTGGCTGCCAGCTTCTTCAGACTCACTTGCCTCTTGTCAAACATTTCTTGTACATCTTCCAGTTTCTGCAGGATTCTTTGGGCGTTGGCCTAGGGAAAGAAAACGTTAACAGTAGATAGCTGCCAGTGCTACATTCAGAACGGATAGGACTTCTGGCCCCACCGCTCGCACAAGGTGAGCCAGAGCTGAAGACCATGCTGTGTAACTTTAGTGCTGGCACAACCCCTGCACTCTTCACAGACCTCATTTCACCATGTGAAATGGTGTCTCAGGCAGCCTTTGCAGCACTACCCCAAAGGAAATCACTTCTGTGTTCTGGGACTGTTCCCATGTGTAAAAGCTGTTGTCCCCACTGCTCATCTCAGTGCCCTATAATGCTTCACTATCAAAAGAGGTGTATTTGAGCACACTCAAAAACCACAGCCCGCTACTCTGTCAGGTACAAGTGGATTGCTACTTTGAAATTCTACCTGAATGCACATGCTCATTCTGAGGTGTTTTACCTTTATTTCTGGAGTGAGGATCATGTCAAACTGATTGTAGAAGTCTTTAGGGTTAGACAACTGGTGCTCCTTGGCTGTCAACAGGAACTTCTCAATTTCAACGAGCGCAGTTTCAGCTCCCTCTTGTGACTGGCATTTGTCCACAGCTTGGGAAGCTAAGAGGTAGATTCCAGCTTCGCACCATTGGCTTGCCTTTAAAGAAAAGAGGGGGCAACAAGGTCTCCATCATCACTGACAGCTTGCCCATGTTGGGAAATGCTGCTCCTACTTTATAAAATATTAATTTGCCCTTGTAAGTCACTAAAGGGAATGTTACTTCACAGCACTCAAAAGCTCCTGGTCACAACTCATACTACCTAACAGAGCAATAGTAAATCAAATTTAGGTCTTATTGGATAGATGGTCCACTAACATGAAAAACACTGAGCAAGAGCAATGAACAAGAAAGGGAAGTATTACTATGGTTGCTGCAAATCAAAAGTTCAGCTATACTATCTCACTGAATCAGAACTCCCCCAAACTTCTTAGGTCTGTAAAATTTGGTTAAAAATAATCAAAAGAAGGTCTTCTCAGAATTTTTCTGTTAATTCCTGTTTCAGTTTAGGCTGAAATAGCATTCAGACACTCAGCATTTTAGCTGTCTATTCTAGTCAAATCACAAAAAAAAAAAAAAAGAAAACAACTGAACTAGAAAGAAACTGGTTTTAAGGTCAGAATGTGTTTGGTTCTTCTTTCAATTCTTCATTAGTTTTACATCCCACTTCTTACCATTTTAGGACCACATTTATGAGAGGCTACTGCTCCAGTTTCTACAGTAGCAGTTTCAGAATGAAACAAATGAAAACAGAGTAAATCCTATTTCCCTTCATCTAAATTACCCATGCATTCATTTTCAGAACTTACCAGGAACGTTCACTGAGAACGTTCACTTAGCTCACTTATGTTCACTTACCTTATCTAACTGCTTATGGAGTTCAAGAGACTTCCCCAAAATATCGTATTTTTTCTTGGTTTCATTGGTAAAGTCATCACAAATACGCCTGAGTTCAACACACTTTGGTCTAATGGAGTCAACTGCATAATGGTTGTTTTGGATGAGCTGTTCTCCATGGAGGGCTAGAGACTGGGCCTTCTCCAAAGGCTCCTGTGAAATTAATGAGAAATAAGTAAAAGTTAGATCCTAAAGTGAGTAATAACAAGAACTCACCTTTGTAAACCCTGGTGCGACTGGAAATAAAGATATGGAATATTCATCTAGCTGATGGCTTTTACTTTAAACTCGTATTGAAGACCATGTCACAACTCTTAATAAGTGTGGAGGTTTCTAGTTGTTTCCAGGGCAAAGTCAAATTAAGCAAGTATAAACCACTTGTGGGACTCAAACATCTGCTCTTCTCAACCATTATGAACCCTTTGCTGGGCCCTTGTAACTACAGAAGAACTCTCCATTTCACAGCAAGTGAAAAATGGTTTTAAACTAGATCAGCTTTTGTAAGTTGTGTGTCTCAGCCGACTAAGAGCTGCCCCTGATAGCATGAATATCAAATGCGAGAAAAACTTTTAGTGCTTTAAAGGGTATCTTGTGAACAAATCTTGATAAAAAAATCACCTAACCATGCAGCAGTTACTTTTCTAAGCAGGGGAGCATATGTCTTTGCTTTTTCACAGTGAGTGAAAGGAAGAAACTCATACATGAGGTTTTTTTCTTTGAAGTTCCCAATAACCTAAAACGCTATTATTTTTCATGTGCAATTATCAGATTTCTAACATTTTAGTTTCTTTGGTTTTGCTTTTTTAATTTTTCAAGATATAGTTTTGAAGATTTTCCAGATTTAATTGACCCGGTATTCATAAGCTTATTCATGCTGGGATGTAATTAGAGGTGTCTAACAAGAATAGAATGGAAGGGAAATGCAGGTTACTATAACTTACACTCAAGATTTCTAGAGAAGAGAGGGACAAAAAAAAAAAAAAAAATCACAATATTTCCGAACCTTAATTCTCTACTTAAGAATGAAAATCAGTGGTTTTTTCATTTGTTCATGTGTACTCTCCTCTGATCCAACTTACTGATTTGTTCAATGGATTTGAAATGCAGGTTTCTCATGTGGTTTCCATTTTCCCAGGTAATGAACAACTCAAGTTTTCAGAAATTAGGATCCTGGTTTTGTAATTTGAAATCATGTCCCAGTGATGCCTCAGAATAGTGTGTGATGTAAGGACATTCATAGAGTATAAGGGCAGTGGTATCAGTGTAAGAACACTGATAGATTTGTCTGGAAGAACACATCTATAGCAGCCAGAACACGATACTGAATGCAAACCTGTCCTTTATCCTCCAGTTGTTTCTGCTCCTTTAGGAAGTTCTCCACTCGGGTCACACTGTCTCCAATGTCAGCAAAGCTTGCTTGTGCTTCCATGAGATTATCCAACACCAGTTTCACCTAACAAAGAGAGGGGAAAAAGAAAAACTTTCTTAAGACAACTGTAAAATTATAACAAAGGTATGGCTTCTAAATATTTCCCTCTCTCTCTCAGCTTTCAGAATGGAAAAGCTAACACATAAAGTAATAACAAACTATTCTTCAAAGAGCTGCTCCCTTTCTTCATTATTTATTTAGGTCAGCTCAGATTTAAACTTTGTAGGAGTCAGAGTCTCTGTTATTCCAGAATCGCTGTTACTCCACTCTCAGGGCTGATATTGAGGCTTACTGAATTGAATTTCACAGTGGGACTTAGGTAGGATGGAGCACTTACCATCACAGATGTAATATATCACTCACACATCACTCACAAACACACACCGATTTATCAAAAATGGTGTTTCCCATTTGAACTAGCAGGCTGCCACCTTCCTCACTGTGCCTTATTTATATGTTCTAAGATACCTGATAGGCAGTAAAAGTGACATTTTTGATTGTGCTCCTCCTATTCTCTAAGCAGTATTTTCTCTTGCAACCTTTTTTCTGGACTGCCAGTATACTGTAACTACAGTTTAGAGTTTGGACATATTTACCAGAAAAAGCTAGACATAACAAACAAGTGATATACCTCTCTGAAATCATGTTCAAAGTGCCGAAGCTGCAGGCATTGTTCTAATTTTAGGTGATGCTTGGTCCAAAATTGATCAAAAGCCTTTTCTGTTTCATCCAACTGAGCCAATAACCTGTTAAAAAAATAGAGTGAAAAACACTTATCTCCTACAGTACATTTCCCTTAAGACACAAACTGGTTGCAGAACAAGAGATGGTGGGAAACCTGCACCTATGTGAGTAGCAGAGCAAGATTTCTGTGTCAACTCTCCCCTAAGCAAAAGTGGAATATTTGCAATAGGACAGGGAGGAACGTGACTGACAAGCAACAACCACGTGGCCCCACAGTGGCAGCTGCCTTGCTGCCTCCTGTCCTGCAACAGGAACGTGGTGCTGATCCATGCGCTGGCAGCCCAGCGTGGCTTTCTCCTCAGCTTCCTAGTTCAAGGAATTCTTCACCCAATCCAACTCAGGTTGATGCACATCAAACATGACGCAATCATTAATTTAAGGAATGATTAAAGCAGAACTCTACTATTTGTTGTTCTATTTCTTTGGCCACCAAAAATAGGCAAACAACTATATCATTTTTTCCCAGCCTGTCTACCACAAAATTAGAGGCTCATAGTGCCTGCTATTGACACCATTTCACATGGTGCAGATAATGAAGCCCAAGCTTTTTTTTTTCTTTGAAAAGGAATTAATATCAAGGTGCTCCCTCTCCTGAGTAATGCATCTGACACACCAGACTAGTGAGTCATCCTCCTCACACGGTCTCTAAACGATGAGTTAAATATTCTACAAAGTAGAACAGTTCCAAGAGAAAATTTTGGGCAAGTAGGAGACTGAACATGGTGTCCTACAGGCTGAGCCAGTGTTGGAGTCACCAAATTACTGCGGTAAACACTGCTACTTCCCTTCTATTCTTCTTAAAAGCACAGCAGTGTTTTCAATTGAGCTCTGAAAAATATGCTTTTAATCAAAGCTTGATGAATTCAAGATGAATTCACAAATTGTTTTGGGATGAGTAATTTCAGATCTTAAAGCATTCAGTGGAAAATAGCAACTCAGGTTTAATTTTGGGCAATTTTATTCCTACAAAACTCTGTGAAACGCTAACATGACATTTCTCTTTCTATGGCATCACAGGGCAGGGACAAACTTCTCTGCAGTGCCTAAAAGCTTATGGCAATAACTGGGACTGTTGGAAGATGCAGGGATTTCTCTCTTGCCTTAGGCAGCCATGCAGGGGATGGTTTCACACTATCTTCTTCATCTGTCCCTCCCCTCGTGTTTCCACAAGCCCATTCCCCCTCATTGCACATGGCTTCAGGTGTCACTTTCTCAGCAGGCACAGAAATTTGGAGGATGTGGGGAAAATAAAGCCCTACATTAAGCCTGCAGCCAGAGAGTTAGCGGTCCAAACGAAAGCATTCAGGACCTGCTTGAATTTGCCTGGTCAGTTTTTGTCAAGTAAGATCTCATAACAAGTCTCTTCTCTCAGCTACCTATCCAATAAACCATGAGTAACTGTGAACCAGTGAGAATTCATCATTGCTGTATTTAAATCATTTAAATGAGGACCTGAATTACATGTGCATTTCTTCAATTAGCTTCAAAGTAATCCAGCTTCACCGACCTTTCCACTGTTGCCACATTTTCCAGTTCATCTGGACTGAGTTTGCTGTTGGCGCTTCGGGTGACCGGCTCCCTAATGCACGTCAGTAGGGTGGCCCCCTGCTTCACTGCTAGTTTCAGCTCATCCTGAGGGGAAAAAACAATCCATATACATTTGTGTACTCACTCAGTAATGCTCACATATGTTAGGTGGACAACATGGTAATGCTAAAGGAGGGTTCCTTTGTAGTTTTTAAAAAGTTGGTGCACAATAGAAATGTTTATCAAGAATGACATGGTCTTTCTAGAAATGGAGAGACTAAGTCTCTTCAGTTTGAATGGCAGAGGTGATATTTCCCAAGAAGGAAAAAGTGGATAATTTCTGAGCAGATTGGGTTTTTGCCTTGGCAACTTTTATAACCAAATAAATACTCTGGCACAAATGAAACTCATCCTGCAGATTGTTCAGTGAGCTGAGACAGTGCTGAGACAGCATTTCTAAATGGAAAAGCCTGAGCTACAGCATGTCAACTATCAAGGAGGCATCCTCAGAAGGTGGTGTCCTCTCCAGCACGAACAAAGAGCCATGAAAAGGGAAAGAGGGCTCAAAAATTAACATGTCAGCTGGAGGATAGTGCAGACCACTGCATGACTCTAGGTAACAAAGTTAACTCCTCTGTCAAATTCCATATATGCACGAGGGAAGATGCAGCAACAGTGATTTGACACTTAGACAATCCATTAAAGAGGACCAAATAAGCACAAGTGGAAGCAATGGGTAAACTCTTGTTCAATTGAGTTTAATATTTTGGAGAAGGCTGCTTTGGTACCTCCAGTTGTCTTCCAGGAGAGGCTGAGTTTGGACTTCAGTGCAGCCCCTTCGTACAGATGGCTTTGTAACCAGAGCACAAAACTGTCCTGAAATCTATTTTTAAGTCATGAGGGGATATCCATGCCACACAATCTTTATTACTTTCCTGTAAGTTAGAGATTCCACAAAGGAACATCATCAAATCTTGGAGACGCTACAGCTCGTGTCAGCTGGAAGACAGCAGGACAGAACACCACCTGTGTGGCAGCACCAGCTGAAAGGGACTTTAGGGAGAGCTACACGGGAGAAAGCAGCTTTGCTCACTCTCCAAGTCAACGAAAAATTCTCTTTCACACCACTGAATTCTTTACCCGTATTTTCCTGCACTTTCTTCCTCTGCATCATTTTCAGGTGTGAAGGCCCAACGTGCTGGCATGGAAATGTCCTGTCTGCAGCCTTTTGCAGCAGGGATCCTTTCTGCTGCTGCACAGGGTTGGTCACCTCTGCCTGTGCTGGGACACAAGCACGACTAAACTCAATAGGGACGAGGCTGTTTAGCAGCCTCCTGAAGTCTGGGTACTCTTTCTATCCAGCCTAAAGCACTGCAAGATTTTTCCACCAGCTGTTGTAATTCCTAACGCTCTGAAGACAATTATTAGTTACATGTCTGGTGGAGAAAGAGAATGACTGTTTGCCTATTTATCTCCTGCTGTTTATTTCCCATACTCCCAAAGGTAGAATCAGTGCAAATTCTGCTTGCAGCAACACAAATGCAGAGCTGCAACAGATCTGCTTACTCCAGACAACTTTATAGCCCTTTCAAAACCCCAATGAAAGGCCGTATCCAAACCAACCACACAGGAGGAGTGTTCCAGAACCTCACTGCTTTGATTGGTAAAAATCTGTTCTTCACATCCAGCCCAAGCTCATGATTTTTTTTGTTCTTGTACTGAAGTAACTGAAACAGTGATTTTTTTTTTTCTTCTGTTCAATCCTGAGGCAAATAACAAGAAAATGTTTTTCAGAGCCTTCTTGTCTGAGGTTAAACATGTCCCAACCTTTTATTTATTTATTTATTTTTAATTTTCCCAAAGCATGACAGTCATCATCTAAATAAATCAGTCTGTCTGCTTCTGGATTATTCTTACAGATGTTCTCTGCATCTGCTCAAATGTGAGTTCACCCCCTCTGATGAACTCTTCATCAAGAGTCCACCTGATCTGAGATGTGATCCCACCACAGCCTCTTACACAGTAGCCCTACTTCCCTGTTCTATTACAGTTTCTGAGGCTGTGAAGAGACCGTTTTCACAGCTGAAACTCCTGAATCCAGGTTTCTCATCCCTTCACTTGTTCCAGCTGATGGACTCCCAAATGATGGCGGAAAATTTTGCTAAATAAAAAAATCATACATCACATTGATAGGGCTGTCAGCACGCGACAACATTCACCTTCAGCTTGGTGTGGTGGTCAGTATGGGCTGAGAGGAGCTCCTCCGTGCACTTCACATCGTTGGGAAGTTCAGTCTCTGCTAGGTCTGTTCCGAAGGTCTGTAGCATCTGTGCTGTTGTTTTTACTGTCATTGCAAAGTTTTCAATAGCCTGGAAAAGCAGGAGGATCACAGAATCACACACTGGTTATTTTCCCTTAGCTTGGTAACAACCTTAGACCTTCAGACATGTGAGCACTGCACGCCTGCAAAGCTGCCCAACTTGCCTGCTGTGGGTAGATCTGCTACAAGCTGCTGATTAAGTCCTGTGCCAAAAAGATATTTTCACAGATCTACAAGTTCAACCTCATAAAACAGCTGGGGAACTCCCAGAGCTTAACATACAACAAAACCACAGTGGGCATCAGCTTCAAAGCCGAGACTGAAACTTCACATTCTCTGCCCATGCTTGCTGGGAGAAACTGTCATTTTTAAAGATTTTAATTAAGGCTTTATTTAAGTTGAGGAGACTCTAAAAGCACATAGAGCAATGCCTTTTTAAAAGTATCTCTATAGAGTCACAGTCTGCTTAGCAGCAATCTGTCTCCTTCCCTTCTCAAACTGTGCATCTCTGTCCTGTCTATCTGTACTTGATGTATTCCAGTCCCTCCCTCCCATCTCTTCATATCAGGACACAAACACAAGAGAAATTAGCTGTCAATGGAAAATGCATCCATTGCAGCACGGCTCCTTCTCTGTCCCTTGGGTGCCTCAACACGAAACTTGCAGAATGCTGTGGTTTTATTGCAGAAAGTGAAAGCAAGGATGGCTTAGTAAGAATGCTGCACTTTCGGAATCAAACATATTTATCAAACTCATGAGATGCAGTTAAAACCTTTGAATCTCATACCAAGTAACTGCATGGGGATTTCTTCATGGTCATGTTCCAATTTATTTAGGGACAGCAAAAAAAACATACTGCCTCTTATAGCTCTCTGTTCTTTATACTGCCTGACCTTAACCATACTATGGCTTGAGTCAGTTGACAGCATGAGGGGTCTCTTACACCCAAACACTACATAGCTGTGAAAGTTGCATTCCTTTCTCCTGCAATGACAGGAATGTCTCATCTGCAACCACAACAGTAAAAACTATGCTACAGACTGTGGAAAAGCAAAACAGAGGTAGACCCTTGTTTAGAAGGGAGACTGCAGAGATAAATTACATTAAACATGTGTAGCTGCCCCATCATGTCATCTGAAACATGCCCTGCACCAGGCAATGCTAAAAGTGTTCATAGCCTTCTTTCCCCCCATAAATTCATGCCTGCTTTCAGCAGCACAGACCCACATACACCATGGCTCAATGCACAGCAACTCAAGCCTGCTCCTCTCGGTGCAGGAACTACTATGAACGTTGCCTGAGATGTCTCAGAGCCATCCACAATGGGAGGCCTGTTTGCTAAAGCCAAAATGTACTGGAAAGCTCATAGGTTGTGAAGTCATTCAGGGTAAGATATGAGGAACAAGAACCACACAGAGTGATTGCACAGTCAGTACCACCCAGGAGCAATTTAAAGCTGTTTCTCTCACACACAAGAAACCCAGTAGGGCAAGATATGAAACCACTAAGAGAAGCAGCCGAGGGGATGAAGAAAGTGGCTCAGCAAGTTTGGAGGTCAGCCTGCTTCAGGGTGCATCAGAGGTTGGCATTTCCCTGATAACCACCTCCCGCCTTGCAAGATTTGACTGGTGGCACAAGGTGCAGAGAGCTCAGCCTAATAGCATGCCAGCCCCAGCCCATTCTGGGGTGCATGAGCAACAGACTGTTTCATATTCCTAGGCTGTGATTGCACTTTTGTTTTCAAGTCTCTGTGAATGGTAAAAATGCTCAAATAAACGTAACCATCAAATCTTTAGGTTGCATATCCACGCCCCTCTCAAAACTTGGCTAACTGGCAATCTTTTATCAAACTCTACATTCACACACACTCAAGCCTCAAGTAATATTCTCTTCTTAATAATACAGCATTTTCTGTACCTCTTCTAACCCATCTTCCTCCCTCTCCCAAGGATTTAGCTATTGGAAAATTCACCTAAATTTCTCGAGACTCCCCCCGCCTGAAAGGGCAGTGTCCTGGGTGTTATGCGTTTGACAGATAGCCCTGTTCACTTTCTACCTCCATCCTAACCTCACTGCTGCTGTCACAGCCAGGAAGGTAATGAACTGGTGTTAGAAAAGAAACTCACATGCTGCTTTTGTATATTTAGAGCACTAAAATATTTGGTGGTACTCAAGAAAGTCAGTAAAGCATGGAACATAATACCCCAAAAGTGACAACATGATTTTAATCTACAAAAGCGTCAGTTTAGTACACAGAAAATATGAGATCAAAGTCACATAAGCAAGCAAACTGTGAACTGCTTTGTTTTTTTCCAAGCCAACTCAGAAAAAAATCTGAGTTTTAAATCTAGTTTGTAGGTCAGCAAGAAGAGCTTTAAACCAAATTTTTTTCAGAATACAGCAAAAAATGGGGCTACTTAGTACTGAGCTCTGATGCCCTCCTCTTGCAAGTTGACCCACACAGACAGATGCAAACACTGCTTACAGTCCCAGGGAAACTAATTCTGTTTCCAGTACCAGGACCCACCTTTGCAGCTTTTTACTTAGATAGGATGAGACCACATTTTGTCTAATAACACTCTGAAGTCTGTTTTTTGTAAGCTGACACTTACATGCTCCTGTTTACACTGTTTCGAAGATCACCCAATGAGAGGTGTTAATGAGCCCGAAACAAAGGAACTACCAAACCAGTAACAAGTTTCCTAGAAGCCAACAGAATAAACCCCCTTCTGCCTTTCTATAATTATTAATTGTTCTCAGGTTACCGAAATGAGAGCCAGCTGGAGCATATGTTTACACAGCACAGAGATGAAAACAAAGGAAAATAAAATCCAGTATCCTGAATATTTTTTTTTCTTAAAAACATGGATATAATTACTCATTAAGGTAAGAATCTTGAACTTTGATTCATTAAAGTGCTAACGCACATGTTCAACTTCAAACACGATCTGAAGGCCTATGGTTTCCATTGAGTATTCAAAAATTTAGAACGTGCCCACAGGACTTGATGAGCAGGAATGCTGACAGTGTTAAAGCCTAGACCAACTCGAAACTGAAATACAAATTAAGAGTTTCAGTTAGAAGCTTTGTGGAATTTACTCTTCTCCCTTTGGGTCATAACGTTCCTCTTTTCATGAGTCCCTAGTAAAATCTGCAGGCTGAAACGTGGCTGGGAGTTGCTCCTTGATGTTTGCTCTGTGGTCACCACGCGGTCCCCCCGCGCCGGTGCAGACACAAGCGGGAGCATCCCCAGCACTCACCGTTCGGTGATGGATCCACTGGCTGTGCCCGTACTCCAGGGTTCCCCCCAGCTCCCGCGTGAGCTGACTCTTGTCGATGTAACCGTGCAGATCGGACACCGAATTTAACATGATGATCTGAAATGATGAACCCAACACGACAGATTAACTGAGAGAAACACAAGCCCTTACAGTCACCCTGCCTAGGATTCTAGGATTTGCCTTTAACACATGCAGCAATTCCATTATAGCTAGTAAATTCTCATTATATA
Organism: Eudromia elegans; assembly: GCA_003342815.1. NCBI lineage: Eukaryota > Metazoa > Chordata > Aves > Tinamiformes > Tinamidae > Eudromia > Eudromia elegans. The sequence continues at coordinate 9,619,661 of PTEX01000002.1, forward strand.
TTTATCCATGTAATGGCCACAGTTCATTTGCACTGTATTTTGCTTTCTGAACATGCACATGGTCATTTTTAAACTATCCATAAGCTGATACCACCTTGCTCCCTGATAGGCAGAGGATGAAGCTGTTCTGCACATGCAACAGGAAGGGAAGTATGGTATTTATGATATTCCCTTAAAATGTCATCCAAACATCCCTGTGTTCTATAGGTAACCGTTATTTAGTGTGAAACAGGTTAAACAACTTCAAGATCAACAACTGGATTGGATTCATTTCATGGAAATGCTAGAATGAAACTAGATGACTAAGAACAACATTCCCCTTTCATTTGCATCATTTTATGTCACTGTGTATCCACCTGCTGGTGCTTTTCCTATTTTATCATCATGGAGAAAGGAGAGACAATCCTAAATTCCTATTCTCATTCCAATCTGTCTCTTATCATTAGACCTGGTTAAATGAAAGCAAACCCAGAGCTGCATTAACCTTTAGGTAAACGTTAGTAGTTTTGGGCTAGCACTGTGAATATTATATGTAACAACACAAGACACAATTGGTTATGCAAAAAACACACATGAATTTAACTATACCTTGTTATCCTAACAGCTACAAAATACTTTATGACTTCAACAACAGAAAACAAGGTGTTTAGCACAAATGACTACAAATCTTAAAACGTAGGCTTTAACAGATGTGTCAAATGTATTACATGGCTCTGCTGTTTAAGAAAGGGTAAGTGGCTATGCCTGTTAGCACACATTAATTCCAACAGAGAGTTCAGTGCAACAGGGAGCACGATGAGATGAACAGAGATGTATAGAGGCAAGAAGAGATGTATTTTAAGCTAAAGAGTGCTCTAAAAAGAGTCTTGGGAACAAGCCTGAGCAAGCTTGTAAACTGATTTTGGTTGGAGAATCATCCTAGAATTACTCAGGCTGGCAGGAATCTGAGGTCTCTATTCCAGCCTTCTCAAAGGTGTGTCAGCTTTGAGATCAGGCCAGGTTGCTCAGGGCTGTATCCAGCCAAACCTTAGAAAATGTCAGGATTTGGGACTGTGAAACCTCTCTGGGCAACCTAATCCACTGTCTCATTGTTCTCACGATGAAAATGCTTTTCCTTGGAGCCAGGACCTCCCTTGTTTCACTTTATCATCTCTTGTCCTCCTGCAAACGCACAACCGGGCTCCATCTTCTCAGCAACCTGCTCGGTGACACCACAAAGCCATTGTCAGGTTGTCCCCTCCCAGCCGTCCCTTCTCCGGGATAAACAAGCCCAGGTCCCTCGGCATCGGGAGCCTCCATCAGAGCTAAAGAGAGAGCTGCTCCCTGAACGTAAAACCACAAGCTGCTTTGGGATGATCTTAGCCAGACGACTCAAAAATCTAGATCATCTTGGATTAACCTCAGCGCCAAGCGTGAGGTCTGCGCACTGCTGCTGAGACGCAAATCACCTCTGAGAAGACAGAGGTCTTGCTGGCTCTGTAGCTTGCTGACAAGTTAGAAATCTTTCGACGCTCCAAACTTCACTGAAACTGCAGCAGAACACTGCACTGAAGATGTTTGTTCTAACCTGATACATTCAGCCCGAGATGCAAAGTAAATCTCTTAATATAGCCAGATGTGCTACGTCTTCCTGCACCTGAGAGCCATCCAGCATCTAAGAAACAGATCTTACCAAGTCCTAGTGCGCCCCACGCTCCTCCCCAGAGTGAGGACAGCCAGTCTCCAGCAGCAGAAGCTGCAGAGTTTGAGCCCTGTCTCTGCGTGTTCCTCACTATTTTCCAGATTTTATCTTGGGTGAACTCTCATATCTTGTTCCCAGGAAGCGACAGTTTCTCAAAATTTTTTTCCACAGGTTTTATCCCCCTTATCACATTTATATGCCAGTAAGCTATATAAACCCCGCATTTTCATATTGTGTCTGGTTTTCTTATTTCAGCCTCTCTATTGCTCCTGTTTGATCTTCCGGTTTGTATTCAATCCAATGTTGATTTAACTCAGTAGATCTATTTTACTGAACATATTTGCATCCTGATAGCCCAGATAAACTCTGTCTTTTCTTATCAAATTCATGTCACACTCCTGTAGCCCCTTTTGAATGTTCCTTATCTGGCCCTCATTCATATTTACTTCTAGTTGTTATAGGAAACACAACCTATTCATTGCTCAGTTGTGGCGTTAACATTGTCACAAAGCCAAGTGCACAACATGCACAAATCTGCAAATGGCTTAAAGGCTTATATTGATATTAAAGAATGGTATTGATATGTAGTTGCTCAGTAAGGATAGCGCTCTTGGAACCAGGACTCTTTGGCCGTGCTCTTACACTTGGCATGCTGGATGCTATTTTTTAGCAGAACAAACAGATTGCTTCTTCTCCAGTAACTTCAGCAGCTCTGAAACTGAGCTCTGTAGGTGCATATCCAGATGATCGCTCTGAGGTGAGCTACGAAGAGAGCACCAAGCAGCCTGGAGAATCACGAGGCACCCGAGGGCAGGTTACGTACATGGCTGATGGGCTGTGTGCAGCCCCATGGGCAGGAGGCAGGCAGATGCAGCAACAAGGACACCATGTCCCTAGTTTTCTGAAAGGCTGCTCTCTAAGAGCTATGTGAACATACCCCAAATGGTTCAAAGCTTACATGTCCAAAAGGACTCAGAACAAACTCCTATCTTGACTTTTCTGTCTGTAAAAAAGACCTATTTAAATACTTAACGCTGTTCTTGCTTGTTGCCTGCAAGTGCCCTCCCTTCCAGACTTCAAAGGCCAGACTGTCATCAAGCGCACTGCTGAAAGCACAGAAGATGCTCAGCTGCTAGCAGATGCCCTTCTCATTAAGTTATGCCTGGCGGTTGCTACAGTAAGAAATTGTGGCTTACTAAACACAGGAGCACCCATTAAAAAAAATTAAGTGCTAAAAAATTAAAAGATTTTGCTTTGTATTTGAACATGTAAGAAGCATCTTAAACATCTGAGCTTAGAATTTAGACATTGACAGAGTCTGGTAATTGCTGGAGGAGAGCCATGGGTCTTTTGTAAAACAATTTAAATCCAGAAGCAAAATCCAGAACAGTGATGTGAGATCACATGGAATACAGCACAGCACGGGGCTGTTCCAAGACAAAAAGCCATTAATGATCATCAGGCAAGTTTACTTACAAAATGCCCTGAAACCACAGGCAGACATGCAGTTAGGAACAACCCCAGAGGAACTCGCACAGAACAACCTGAGACTCAGAGTGCGCCAGGCTGGATCACCGGCTGCAAATCACACTCCCACCAGCCGGCACAGGTCAGGTACGGAGAGAAGGAAGCAAAAAGTGAGCTCTGAATCTTGTGTGGGCGGGGACCATAAAAGGCATCATTAAGAGGCAATTCCCTGCAAACCAGGACGCTGTCAGATTCCCAACAGCCCGGTGGATGACACACAAACCGGCGCAGGGCTCAGCGCAGCCCTCGCAGCGAGGCCGCCCAACCATGTGCTTGTCACTGCAGTGAGGAGCTCAGCCTCCGCCTACAGCGTGGGAGCAGCTCCTCGGAGATAACGGCTGAGGTGACACGACTTCAACCCAGTCTACAGCTAGAGTGATCTTCTGCAGGGGATCAATCAAATCCTGCTAAACGCCCAGCGACAGTTAACTCTTTGCCATTACTGAAACTGAAAATCCCACAAACACAACTTAAGCAGCCCTTGCTAGGTACACAAACAGGTTCTGCTCTTTTCCAGTAGGTTCCTACCATGAAATGAAAGCCCAAATAAGTTATCTGATCCACATAGTGAAGCATGATCCACATGCATCTCGAAGCTCGTTCGACCTCATTCAGGTTTCAGCTGCACCTGTACACTGCGCAGATCCAGATCAAAGGCTCCGACTGCCACTTGCAATCAAATGTTAATTATGGGTTATGAGAAGTTTGCTGACACCTAGGAACTGCAGACATGGAGAGGAGGAGTATGCATGGACAAAAAATATGTATGCTTACCGGTACCTTCATTTTAAAGTCATCCCGATAGAGTTTAATGCCGATGTCAGCGATTGTCCTTTGGATAAAGCGGGAGGGCCGCAGGACAAACACCAGCTGCAGGTTTCCTGGAAATGCTCCCTGCAAGGAATACCAAGCTCTTAGAAGGAGCAATTCTGCCTTGCAGGAAGGCCAGCACGGGTAGTAGCAGGAAGGACCCACAGATGCTCGGCCTGTCCAGCCGCAGGCAGAGGACAGACTAGCCCTGGATTTTACTGCCCAGTCACACGGTGAGTTTTCACTGAGGTTTGTCACAGAGCTCTGGAGCTTCTGCATCAGCCATCCCTTCTCCCAGACATGAGCTGGTGCCAAGCCCACCGCAGGTTCCCCCTTCCCAGGCTGAGGGCAAGAGCAGCCCTGCACAAAGGCAGCGACCTGCACAGCACTTGGTGACAGAAGCAGGTGGCACAGATGGATTCCCCAAGCTGACTGACCTATCTCCACACCCTGGAAAGAGTTTCCTAAATCTTTTAGGGTTTTTTTTTTTTTTTTTTTAACATCAGAAGTGTTTCTCCCACAGAGCCACCCAGCACCTTCCTCAGGCTCAGCCCCCGTTCACAATACCCAGGCAAATCTCTCCTGCCATCCTTCCTTGAGCTCATAAAGCATTAAAAAGAACAATTTTTAGGAGAAGGAAGGAAAAAGAAACATAAAAGAGAGCCAGTTTGATCCACATTCCCTGAGGGGACTTAGAGTCACCTTGGACATCCCTTTACTCTAAACCTCAGAGCTGATACAACACTGAGGGCTACTTAAAAGCTGTTGTTCCTGACAGAGCACACGGTCCAGATAATACACGTACAACAGCATCTGCTTTTATTAGCACTGAAAATCAGCTTAACTCTGACCTGCCCAAATGAGCTATCCTAGCACATTTTTTTCTGAGACAGATCACCTACTACCAGATAAACCTAAGTCCCTTGGCATCCTTCTTTCCCAAGCAGGTCCTGCTGTCACTTTTCGCTTGGTGCACAGAAGGGAGACTCTGCTACTCTGCTACTTCAGATCACTAGACTTTATAGTACAGTCACTCTAGGAAAAAAAAAAATCTGTCCTGGCAAATTAGAAATCTGTCCTAATTCAGCAGTAAACAAGGTTGGCAATCTGTTACTGCAGCTTCCTCCATTTCCTGGTTAACACTCAAGAATTCAGGGGTTGGGGAGAAACTATCAACAGCCGAAACAAAGGAGTCGAAAGTGAGCTCATAAGACTGCATTCATCCTGTGCTGAAGATTCAGCAGATAATTTTAATTTCTAGAGCATAAAAAACAAAGGCAGGCACTTACTGCTATTCGTGTCAGCGATGCCTTGACTGCGCTCCATTTGTCCCGTCGTCTGTCTATGATGATGATGAATCCGATGCTGGCAGCCTCAAGACTGCAAAACATTAAATAAGTATGTGGGGTTACACGGAGATACTCCTGTTCCACAGAAGTGTACTGCAGCAAAACACAACCTCGGCCAGATCACCCTCCAAGCCCATTGTGAAAATGCAACGTACAGCAGAGAGAAGGAATATTTGGCAGAAATTCAGGTGAACAGGAAAGCTGGAAAATTTGCCTCTTTCCAGTGTAAGGCTAGCAGCTTCCACAAAGCATGAATATTTTATCAGCTAAATCTCTCAGCTGCTATGCTACTTGCTGCCAAATCTAGGTGATATGAATAGTTCAGGATCACAAATTACACTGTGCTGCATCGAAGACAAAAACTTCAGATCTTGTTTGCTCCGCAGTGTAATTCAAGTCATTTGGTGTCCCATGCCAATGTTCATTCTCCAAACACGCTGACGGCAGCCAGGACACATAGCTCCGGGGCAGGTACAGGTCTCCCCACCATCCCCACCTTCCCTTTGCATACAGAGCCCTGGCAATTCGGGAAGACAAAGCAGGAGTTCAAGAGAGCGCAGATATATCCTACTTATCCACAAAGTAGTTGCAAGGCTGGAAGCTATTCAAAGGTACCACCTTAATCGATTGACTAGAATAATGGTTACATTTCCTTGTCTGTACTTTTCCAGAGGTCTTTACGATTTGATTCTCCCTCCTGCTCATACCAACCTCATGGATATCCCCTCCTTCCCCACTCCAAAATCCCACTGCTGTGCAGGGCTCTGGGGGCACTGCTCTTCTCCCTGCCCTCCACGAGTGCTCAAGAGCTGAACAGAGTCTTCACAGCTAAGCAAACTAAGAGGAAAAACTCCAGAAACTTCTTTATAGCAGGACGGCTCAGTCACCTCTGGTCAAATCCAAGCCAGGCACAAAAAGTACACGTTGTTAAAATCAAACAACAAACTGCAATCAAACAACTGCTTGCTTCCATTGCACAGATGAAGAGCAATGTACCAAACACAGATCCCTTTTCCGTTGTCCTTACAAGCAGCAGGCAGAATTGCTACTTTTTTCACTGAAGAGCATAACACTACTTTATGCCCTACTCTATAAAAACATATTATGCCCAAAAGGGTCATGAAGCAGCCCAGGCAAATCATTTTTATGGTCATTTTGCGAGGGGCTGGATTTGAACTGCAAATTCCTGCCAATAAGCCACCACAGAGCACCAGAGCACCAGCTCTGAGCATCCGCCCAAGTTGTACAGGATCAAGAACAGCGACAGAGTCTAGGAAATCAAAACAATTCTGGGTACTCTAAGTTTAGGGGAAACTTGATTCCTTAGATCAATTTTGTGAAGGATCCCAAAGATCCTTCCCAAGGCAGACAAGCAGAGGCAGCTCACAAGCTGCCCTCATGTCCCTGCTTCACCTAGGGGATAACGATGTGCTACTTTCCTCCTTGGTTGGGTGAGATCAACATTTTTCTCCTTTGTGTAGTAAGTTGCAGAGAACCATTCAGGTCTCTGCAGAAAGAACGAACTGCTAGAGATTGTTGGATTATTTGCAACAATCCTTTTCCTAAAACAGTGAGATTTTGGGGAATAAAAACAAGTCAGTGCAATTCTCCTGTCAATGGCCACACAGTTAGATAACGTTTGAAAAGACTTTTTTTTTTTAATATCCTTTGCACATGGTAGACAGCCATGTTAATATTTGAGGTCCACATCAAAGCAACAGGCAAGTGGGTAAGTAGACATAATTTTGAAGAATGAAACATCATCAAAACATGGGTTCTACTGCAAAGAAGCAGAGAATACACTACTGTTATCAGCATCTAATTTTGTTTTCCACAGTTTAGACTCACTCAACAAACTGTGCAGTTGTTAAACAAGTCTCAGACATTAAATGCACACCCAGACTGAAATCCAGCACAATTCCACCGAACCCAGTGATTTATAACAAGATGACTGACAAAGCAAGCATGGTAGCTGGAGTTCACAAAAGGTTGATGTTGGTCTAAAGAAAAATATGACTCAAGCAGTATCAGATTAATAAAGAGAGAAAAATGTGTCCTTAGGAAAATTTATGGTACACACAAACCACAAATAACTCTATCCATAAGCCCCATATTCACACAGGCTGCCTGCAAACAGAAATTGCCTTGTTTCGCACATCTTCCTGCTTTGAGAGCCTGACTGGAGGCTCTAAAAGGAGTTCACATGGAAATTGGGAGCCCCAAAAGAAGACAGATTCAAATTCTTACATTTACACCTTCACGAGGAAACTGCAAGGCAATAACTGACAAGAGGGCAGCAGCCAAAAGCAACAAGCACTGCAGTGATTTGAACAAACACAAAAGGCAAGTTTTACTTGGCACAAATACTATGTGCCTCCGAACTGACTCTAAGACCCTCAGACACAGAGGGCAACAGTCTCTTAAAAGAGGGACCTTGGATGGTTTTACAAGTCCAGGTCCATGATCTAGCAGTACTTTTTTTTCCTATGTTCTTCTGCCATGAGGATTTGCAACAGCACAAGAGCATCCTGGCATCAGATGTGACAATGAAAATTAAATTCACAGATAATGGAAACAAGAATGCAGAAAAGACCCATATAGCAAGAAAAGGCAAGAGGGACAAAGCAAAGGAATTTTCTCATGAAATTAAGCTTGACAATAATAGTCACAGAGGTGGGAAGGGCTGGGAAGGAGGAACATATGGAAATAGCAACATGGACCACTGTGGTTCACAAAGAGTTGCAGGTCAGTTAAAGAAACAGACCAAGAAAGGGAAATATTAAATAGATACTGATGCAATAACTTGCATTTAAATATCAGCAAGGAGCAAAAAAAGAACACTGGATGAGATGAGTGGGTGAAGAAAAGGAGCATACAGTTAAAAGCCTGCATGATCTGAGGGAGGGAAAGAAGGGGAAGGGAAGATGGCAAAAACACATGCTGCTGAAAAGCAAAGCAGCGGAGCAGAGCCCAGAAGACAAATGTGAGGGAATATCTGCATCACACAAAATCACTCCAGCAGATTGTGCAAAGTGAAGGAGCAAGGCAACCGCTCGCAGACACAGCTCTGTGTATCTTGGCTGCCACAGGCCGGGCTCATGGATGCAACATGAGGACTAGCTTGCCAAGAGAAGTGCCTTTGGACAGCAAACGTTGACAATGGGGCTCTGACCTTGACGCAAAGTTCTAGCTCAGCCTGCGGCAATGCCATTCCCTGCATTTCACCTCGATGGTGAGGACAGTATCGCTTGTCTCTCAGTGGGATGGACCAATGTATTTGTATGGCTTTTTCTCTTTAATTAGAAAGGGCTGATTTAAGGCCTAATTTTAGCCAGGGAAACCGAGAGAGCATCAGCAAGGGATCCTGTATCAGACCACAAGCCAAAAGGAAAGGCCGTGCCAAGGCCCAAGCGGCAGCAATCGTCTATGGGAAGCAGAAGTTTGGCCAAAACGGCAGCACGGGCACAGGCAGGTGAAGCGGTGGGACACCCCACGCGTGTGGGTGCCGGCCCGGCTCTGTTTAAATACAAACCAACACACACACTCCATCAACACGTTTCTCAGAGTCGGTACTGCACACATTATGGAAATGCCTGAGGATTTATTCATTTCCACGGAAAGAGGGATTTACAGAGAATCCTGCATAGCAGATAAAACATCAAGCACACAAACCAAACTGACACGTTTGTCTAGGTCCACATATGGCTGGCAGAGAGATTCCCTCTCCCTGAATGAACCGTGTACAGTCACCTGAGCTGCTCCCTCTGCCGATCAGCTCTCAAGTCCTCTGCTTTGAGGAGGCCAAATTTCCTGACCTCTTCAGGAAGGAGACGGGCAGCTCCTCATCCAGGCAACTCACCCATTTCCATTGAAATGAGGGGGCAATTCTGGTTGTGGCATAAAGCAGGTAGAAGGAGGTTCCTACAGCTCTCTCTTGCTCACGTGCAGCACAGGTGTACGTGTTTGCACAGGTTTACACATTCACACAGACACAAGCATGCTGGTGCATCGCTCTCATGAGCAGGAGCTGGACCAGAGGGAAAATAAATCTGACTCCAAATGTCTCCGTAAACTGATCTGCCCTCTTGGAAAGCAGTTCATGTTTTAAAGGCCAGAAGTTCAAGACTTGCTTACAGCTCACCAGAAAATATTGTTATATAACACTCGATAAAGTGAATGAACTCAGCAGCCTCTAAGATGAAGTGTGTGCCTGTGCATCTAAATAATAACTAATATCTGCCTTTATCTTTTTAAGGTTTGGTCATGTGATTATGCCAAGACCAGTCACTCCAGAGGAACGTAGCAAGTTACTAATTCACTGTAAAAAGTCATCTGTGATCACAGACCTTATCCGCACAGCTAATATGAACCTTATTCTACAAGAAATGCAAATACAGACGCTACAAGAGATAGATGTTCTCTCTACATCTGCTGGGAAAAAAATGTTATTGATTTCTCCAGCTCATTGAGCTATGAAGAAATATCTTCCATGTTAAGTAGGGTAAACTGCTTTTCAAACTATACCTCATCTGAAAAGTTATTTATTCTCTGTTAGTCACTTTGATACTTGCACATCCTTATCCTTAAAGGATAAAATAGCAGGCAAACTACAAGCAGAGAAATAACATGCACACAGGAAAGCTGTTCTACTACCCTCCTAAGCGCTGCTATACGATGCAAACAAGAAAAACAGTGCTATTGCTGCCTGCTAAAATGTAGGAAAGACTCTCTGTGCACAGATCAGCTAATTACAGATTAACAAGGCTTGACTGTATCAAACCAGGGCCAATTCTTATGCCACAGAGAGTTCTTACTCCATAAGCTTATGTCATAAATCATACAACCAAAGCTTGCTCCCCAGGTTTTTCCTCTTCTAAATGAATGCTTTGTCTCTTGCCTTCTGCAGGGAGGCTGGGAATTCCAAACAGCAACTCAGCAGATGCAGAGTCAGTCTCTGCAGAAGCACCACGACCATGACTAGCAGACCATGCGGACAACGCGCACGCCCGCGGTGCGACCTGTGATGGAATCTAAGAGTTAAAGCGATGTGCTGGGGTGCAGAAAAGGCATGTTCAAACCCCAGCCTTTCACTAATCTTGAACAGGTCATTTAAACCGAGCAGTCATTTATTCAACACAAGTTTTGGTTATCTTATTATTAGCGCAAAATATTACTTACAGTCACACCATGATCTGTAAAATAGATATTATGTAGCTCTCAACCTGTAGACAAATTTCTGAGACTTTACTCACCATTCTTTGAACATTGATCTGGGACACCTTAGGGAAGAGGAAACACAGAACTGATACCCACCTGCCTTTGATATTCAGTGTATCAAAGGCAAAGGTAAGTAGGCAAGAGCAGAAGAAAACTGAGAAGTGCAATCTTGCCCTTAGTTTGTTCTCCCAAGTCCTAGTGTTAAAGAATACATGGACTCCTTCAACCAGAGCTTGCACCTTGACCATTGTGTTCAGCTGCCACTGACAGATCTATTTTCCACCAATTTTGAAATTCCAATTTCTCTTGCACTTCCCTTCGTCACACTGACAATGCTGGTTCTCCAACATGCGTTAGCATCACCAGGGATCACCCACCAAGGTCCCAAGTACAAACAACTGACAACCTGGAGTTGTGTTTTTCTCAGCTACTATTGCTGTTTTATTAACCCTGAAGCTAGTCATCCTCCCAGGCCAGAAGCTAATGAAGAAATACAGGAGGAGGAATATCGCCTTGCAGAACAAAGGTCCTACAGAGCAGAGTGGAACAATGAAGCTGTTAAGCTCACAGTGTGTGGTTCCTCTCAGCTTATTTTGGCAGCTCCTGATGTGGAATACATGTAGGTGGAGCTGGAAAACTTCTTACTGAAACCTGAAAGAGGCACGTTTTCCCCTCGTCATCCTCTAAGCACCTTTATACACAAGACCACAGGAAATAATAAATCCCTGCTGTGCTTCTAGCTAGCACAAATAGCCATGGTCCAGAGGCAGGATCAAGAGGCTGAAAAAATTATTAAACTCTCTCTCTGGATAAACAAAAAGTAATTCAGCAGCTCTTCAGCCTCAGTGCCTTTCCCCAGAGCAGTGGAAGTGGGTGCGTGTTGCTCCCATAGCAGAGCTGCAGATAAGCAATAAATAAAACATCCTAGCTGTGGAGCAATCACCCAGCAAACAAAGCATCGAAAAGCACATGGTGCTTGCACCAACAGCCACGACGGCACGTGCTTCGCTTTTCCACTGACTCACTGGAAATTGCTTCATGGGAGCAACACCTCTGTGATTTTTCATTCATCCAGCGTGATGAGACAGAAACCTCACTGACACTGATGATGTCCAACATGTGTCAAGGGGACCACCATCCATCCTCACACACACAGGCAAGGTCAGCGTTTTGTCTTTCCTCCTCCACTGGGGTGCCGGCCACTGCCACTACTGTAGTTAATAAAAGAGATCTACAGACTTGCTTCTTCCACGTCTGTGCTTCCTACTACAGTCAAGTAACTAGAGTTTCTTAAAAACAGCACAGAAATAACTGCAGTGAAGCAGTTCCCTGTAGTGCAATCCAAAGGCTAATTTCCAGTGCATGCAGCCCATAGTCCTATAAGTCCAATGACCTAATTAACTGCATCAGTTCTTTACGGTGTCGCTTCTTCCTTTCTCTTCAAACATCCGAGAAAATTTCCCTCTTTTGCAATGCAGCAGCAGGCAAGGCTTAGAAACTAAGGCTTTATTTAGTCTCTTCCTTATCAGGGTGCAGCTTAGAGCTCCAGGAGAGGACTGAGGAAAATCCAAGTATTGAGCTGCAATTTGCAAAATGCTCATTTAGGGATGGTGACCAGGACACAAAGTTCAGCTATCATGGAAGCCAAACAGGAGTCTTTCTACTGACTTTAAATGGTTTTAGAAGCAAAGAGGACAACGCGATATTCAGTTTACAGAATAAACTCTGACCAGAGTAAACTTCAGCTTTCCTGATAACATACAAGCAGTTGGTGGTGTTTCATAATGTTCCATAACTTGCAGCAGCCATTTTTAGATAACCTTGAAACCAGGACAGCTGGTGTGTATTTTCATAGCACTACTAACTTTAAAAGGGCCACGGCAACCTCTTCTCCAGCTCCAAAGTGCATGGATCCTCTTTGTCACTTGAGGGTGAGAGCTTGGACAACTACTCTGTCTGGTGAAAGCTTGGAATATTCCCTGGGAAATACGAGAGCTCTCTCCTTCTTCAGGAGGTTGAATACATGAAAACAATTTGCATTATATTGCTTTGCCTTTCTAAAGTGCCTTTTTGTTTCTATGTAAACTCTTATCTCTCCCTAGCTAAGGAGACACACAATCAGAATAATTGGCAACCGGGACCATTAAGAGCAGTTCCTTCCAGCTGCAACTCTTCATTTGTTACACCCAGTGCTCCAAGATTTTATCACAGGTGTCCCACTTACTTGCCCTGCTTCCGTTACTGCTGCTCTTCAAATCTACACCCCTCTCCCACTCAGTCCAAGAGCTCAACAGAAAGCTTCCTCTGTGTGAGGCTTTCTTTTCCACAAAGGTGATGTTAGTGGCTCCTAGAGCCTCCTAGCCGTGGGGAAGTTTCGTACTGACCATGCGGATGGAGAGAACCTGCTATCTCCTGATAGCACCACTAGAAATAGCAAAATAGGAAGAAAAGCTCATGGGAATTAGAAGGTTTTCGTAATTAGCCTCACCTAGGAATGCTGGTTAGATACGTGACCACGTTCAGAAAATCCTCGTCGGGTATGTCGCTGAATCCTGCACATTCTGGGAAGGTTATAATGGGTGCCCCATCCTTCCCTCTTCCGCCTGCAAAAGAAGAAGGTCAAGAGATTAGAGGGTGATTTTTATGCCTTGGGTCAAATTGGCCAGTGCACAGTATACCATGAAACACTGGCACACCCCTCATAAAAAAAGCATCAAAATCCACTACGCATGGAATAAAGGAACTCTATGATCAGCTTTCTAGTTGACATTAGAACTCACTCCAGATTCACTACACCAATTTACTCCAAGTGAGAATGCAGCCTCTGTAGCACATTCCCAGCTTTTCCAGAAGCCTTCTGCACAACACTGATGAAGCATTACCTTTGATCCTTTGCTTCCCACTCTCATGTAACTGCCTGTGATAAGATTACAGCATTTTCCTGCGCACTTGTACAGTACCTGACACAACAGGACCTAGATTCCTTCCAGACATTGGGTCTAGAGGTCAGATGTTGACAAAGACATTGCTTGGTAAATGCTCTAGAGAACAGCCGGTGTGAGCATCCTCCCTGCTTCCCCCCTGCACTGCTCCTCTCTGCTGACAACTCCCCAGCCCCTGTTGTATCTCCACGATCCTCGGGGAGAAAAAGGCCACTGGTTGCAACAGCACTTGAGGGCTTTGCACCAGTTACAGACCCCACATCTAATCATTTAAGAGAACTAAGCAGTGACTCAATTTTGCTGTCACCATCCAGCCAAAGGAGCTCCTTGTTTTATTATTAAAACAACTTTCTCATTCAGTCCAATGCAATAACAACTTTTCCTCCTTGACATCAGTCATATGGTGGCTTTGTCAGGATTCCATTTTTTTTCCCCTCCCTTTTCTCCTTCCCAAAGGTGTAAGATTGCTTTAATTACACCTAAAAATGACCCCTTGTGTTAGATCATCCAATAAATAATCTTGCTGGGAGGAGAGAGGGGTATGGGTCTAGCAGAGACTCAAGAGGCTCAGCCAAAATGCAAGCAAGAAGCATCACCGGTTACACTGCACTGAGGTTGATTCCACATGGTGACCATGGACCCAGGCCCGGCCACCCATGCTCAGGGTGCTTGGATGACAGGGCCATCAGTGGTGACCCAGGACACGCTGTCACACAAACTAGTCACTCTTTCCCCTGGCCCAGGCTGTTTGCTGCAATCTGTGGGCCAGGACCTCCATGTAGCAGCTACCCCATTAGGATGGCTGGTTGTAGATGCTTAGTGACATCTCCTGGACACGAACAGTAACAGCCCAGAATATTAAACGGCTCCTCTGCCTTTTTTTTTTTTTTTTCCTGAAAAGGGAATGCACCAAGGTCTCTTGTGTATCTTTTATACATGTCATACACAACACACGATATCTGACACATTCCCAAGCTTCTAAAGGTTATCCTTCTTCATGTGCATATTTCAAGTACTCCCATTTTAAAGGCATCAACTCTTTAACAGGCAGAAAAATAGTAAATAGGAATATTCTTGTTTAAAGCAGCAACAGGTACCCTTGAATGACAAGACAAAGATGCCCACGATCCCCTCCTTCAAGCCCCTGGTAGTTCACCTGTGGTGTAGTCATGACTTGTGTACGGGAGGAGTTTCCAATTGCACTTTGCACGTTCCTGCTGCCAGGGCCTCTGTGCATCCCTTTTATCTTCCTCTCCTCACCCGCACATTTGTACGTGTGCATCCTCTTCCTCTGGCCTCTCTTCCCCAAGTCCAATGAAGTGGGCTGAGGAGGTACTGCCAGTATCAGGGGGGTTATTCTTATCCCGAGATCCTCTCCTCCAGTAGGCCAAGCAAGGAAGGGACGTGGGCAGGTTGAATGTCACCATCTTCCCTCCATCACTGGCAGCCAATCTCATAGGACCAGCCAGGGGCAGCCACAGCCCAAGCATTCAGCCAAGGCTCAGGAGCTCCTTCCCTCAGACTAGGACACACACCCTTAACCTCTCCTGGGGTCCAATCTAATTTTGAGGGGAAGGTAACACTTAGACCAGAGCTTAGAAGACTCCTGATGACAGCTGTATTTCAAATAGAGACAGGAAACCCCCAGTTTCTACCCTACTTTGAAATTAGGATGAAGTTCTGTCAATCATAAATTGCTAAGAGCTCTCACAAAGAGAAAGCTGGTATCTCCAAAACGATGTGGGCCAAGTGACAACACAGATCCATTAGGAGGAACAGGTTGTTCTTCCCCATGCCTGAACTTGGAGGTTCAGGTTGCAAGGGAAGATATTATATCCACCTATTTAGCAATGTAAGAGCAGCAGAAGGAAGTTCCTTGCATATGGAAAGAGAAGCTCACTCGGACAAAGGAGTTCTGCATTCCCAGCACCACACCAAGACCTGCTGCAGCATTTGCTGTGTTCAGCCCTCTATGTAAATTCCTGCAGAATCTGAGCCGAGAGGCTGCAGCCCTTTCTTTCCAGGCCACCAGAGTGGGAGTCTGGGAATCACAAACAGATCTCTTCCAACTCCAGAAGATATTTCAATTAGCTCCAGAATGCCTTGGCATGGCAGGGATTAAAATCCACCATGAATAATCTTCAGTCAGTTCTCCAAACATAAAGACTCAGTGCAGAAGGTCCAGCATCTCTACTGAAGGCCAAAAGAAAGAATATTCTTAAAAAAAAAAAATAAAAAAAATTAAAAAAAAAAAAGGGGGGGGGACACATTTTAAGTGAGGGCAGCAGAAAGACAGAATGAAGTGCTGAGCAGAGCACAAAGCTGGGGCACGTCTGACCCATTCAGCAGGGTCTGCATGGCAAGATAAGGGGCCATGGGCTGCCCGGAGCAATGGAGCTTGACGGAAAGCCAGGGCAGCGAGGCAGGAGCGGAGGCGAAGGGCCCGCGGGAGGAGTGGGAAACCACTTGAGCTCAGGGCAGTCAGAGGCAGGAACAAAGACACAGGAAAAAAAACAAAATAAAAACATTAAAAAAAAAGGCCAAAAGGGGCATCCGCCCTGCCGACGTGCAGCACCCGCTCGATGCCACCCCGCAGGCTCCTCCAGAGCACCAGCCTCGTCCCATGCTCTCCAGCAGCGCGAACGCTGCCCCCGGGGCAGGGACGAGGCAGAGGCCCCTGCGGGCAGCCGTGGCTGGAGGCTCAGCCGGCAGCAGCTGCTCGCTGAACTCACAACAGGCTCCCGGCCCTCAGGGAGCCTCCAGCAGCTGCCCAGGGTCTTGCACTGCCAGACACCGGCTCCCGCTGTCACCGCTAGCCCCAGCTCTGTGTGGGGACAAAGCTCTGCTCAGCCCGCCGGCCACCTCCCGAGAGGAAGCCCCACTTCCCCGGGCAGCTCCCACTGCCCGCTGTTACCATCACCTCTGCTGCCCCCCCTCAGGAGCTCCAGCTCCTTCCTCTCTGTCCTCACATTTGGGCAGTGCCCAAGGTCCATGCTGGGCTCTACTTTGAACCCAGAGCAGTGTGAAGGTGCACGCAGAGGGGCATAATGGCTATTGATTTTGATGTAGGGCTGCAGAAAGTCATCAATAAACAGCTAAACCTTTTGTGTTGACAAAAACATAGAAAACTCAGTAACCAGGGGAGCAAAAGGCAGGAATCATTAATGGGAGCAGTTGGTTGCGGTGTCCTGTGAAAGGCAAGACTGGGGTGCAAGAGGCTACAACTCATCTCAGTCATCTGTCCGGTTTCCCCATGGAATCACAGCTTCCCTTTCCTTCTCACCCTGGGCACTTTCCCTATTTTCCACCTCAGCTTCTCATTCAACTTTTGCTCTTACAGGCCAAAGGAACAGGAAAACCCTGGGTGACAGGAAAAAAGTATATGGTGAATATGGATGAGAAGGAAAAGCAGGAGAGGGCATGGGAGGTGTACAAGGGGAGTGCAAGGCACAAGAACAGGACCATTGCTCACACCGACATGTGCTGATCCCCTGGTGTCCGAGGTATAATGCAGCATTCACAGTTGCTCCTATTACATACTCCCCAAGTTCTTAAAATAAGCTCATGTGTCACAGGATACAGCGATGGACTCACCAGATGCCCGGCTACCCATTTTAGACAGGGACAACAGGGCCAGAATTCAGCTGGGCAGCAAAGCAGCTGAAACCGTGCAGGGGAATAGGTGAGGGCACAGAAGGATTTGGGAAGGAGATAGGGAATGTTTGGTTTTGCTGTGCAGTACGGAAGGTGCGAGCTCACCGTGAAGCCACATCTTGGTGTGACTGTCAAAGCAGCAAGAGACCGCAGCTGTGAACCAAGTACCTGGTCACAGCTCCGATCCCAGGCACCCGCTCCCCAGTTCTGGGCCACCTCATGTGTCCAGGCACCAGACACATCCACATGTAGGTCCTCAGAGGCTACATTTAAGTCTTATTCAATAGCCAGCAGTTTTTCTGGTAACACTAATAGCTACTTTTTTTTAAAAAAAAAAAGTAACAGTACCAGCTTTTATTTAATACCCCAAATCCCTTGGAAAAACCAGGCCATTTGGAAGGAGTAATTGTGAAAGTTTGGTTAAACCTTCCTCAGACACCAACTGATCTGTTAGCATTGGAAAGTTTTCTTTGAGATTTTGCTGTCACGGTGAAGCAAATTGCTCATGTCTGCCCACACGCAGCCTGCTGCCTGAGTCACAGCAGAGCTGAGCACGGCTCACGCACCGGGTCACACAGCCAGAGGGTTCAGTCATGTCTTGGCTCAAGTTTCCCCGCCTCAGGTTTTGCTTGTGCCACATTCAGGATCAGCTTTAGCTTTCAGGATTCCTCTCCTCTCCTACTTCCCCTACATGTGAATTAAGGGCTACAAATGCTGAAATTTCTCCTGGGAATTAAATCAGGCTTCCTAGGTATAAATCTCTATACAAGCTCCAAACTGCCTTTTTGGCAGTCTCAGGCCAGGATTTCCAAAATGCACAGCTGAACTGGAAGCAGATGGTTAAATACCCTCCAGGCTGTGGAAATTAAACTGGCTTGGCAATCAGTTACCATTTTAAGACAATCTTCCATTCACTGAAGTCCATTAACCTAACAGGAACATAAAGAAAATAAATCTCTGCTACTGCACATCACTTTATCTCAAATTCATGATTCAGTAACAGGATCCATTATTGCTGCAACTGGGGCTCTTTGACAGAGTAATTACAGATAAGAACAGTGTGAAACTGCAGGTAAAGAGGAGCGGGCAATAGTACTCCTAAGCACAGACTGTACAGTAGGTTTAGTCTGTCAGCAGGACAGGACCAGTATTTTGCTAAGAGGTCTCCCTTCTTTGAGAAAGACTGGTGCATGCTAGAGCAGTCAGCATTTCAACATTACCCAATTTTAAACCTTCACTACCACCCTTAACTACAGGAAACACATGGTCAAACAGAGCTGGGTATGTGCACAAAGCACTTTTATGTTGTCACAGCTGTAAAGCCATAATTGGCAGTGTTGTTTCCATGGAAAGTGAGAGGCTGGAGTTTAACCACTGCTTCCAGCAGATCTCACAAGCTAAGCAAAGCACAGACGGGTCAGCTCACGGCAAAGAGGACCACAGTAGACCTGTGTGTGCTTCAGGACCCAGTATCACAGTGCAAGGAGCCTTTTCCATAACCACAGCTCTCCAGGGGAGGTTTTGGAGTCTCCCTGCTCTTTCGCATGGGTTGTACAGCCTTCGTGGTTCTGGGAGCTAGAAGGCCAGGGCAAAGAGAGGCTGACAGTATCCAATAAATTCACTGTAACCAGGCCCTAGCAATCGGCCTCATTAGCTGGCTACATAATGACTTCTGCCATCTGCCCAGGGGCTGCAAGACAGTCTGCTCCTTTTCTGCTAAGTTTGCATACTGCAACAGCAGAGGGAAGTGCTCCTAATGACTGAACAGAGACACTGGGACCAGCTGCGCTCTGCAACGAGTCACATCCAGAGCAAACAGCCTTGGCTTGTCCCACTCATCCCTTGTGCTTTCCTGCTGGGGGACATCATGTCTGCATGGCAGCTGCCTCTGCTGACAGGTATTAAGAAAAAGCTGAAGTTAATCAAATACTCATTTAGAGGGTCACAAGAGCCAATGAGTCACTGCCATTAGCATAGAACAAGTGGGTCTGGTGTCCTCAGGACCAAGGAGGAGAGCTCAGAGAGGTCTCAGAGATGTGGGTAGCACAAGCCACCGCTACCACCACTACCCATGCTGTGGGTGCTCTGGGGATCCAGGGCAGGCACATATGGACGAGGCATCCAGCTGCCCTCGGGAGGCTGCAGCCTACCAAGGGAAGGAAACAAGCCAGCTAGGCTGAATCAGTGCAGCCCACTTCCATAACCCTGGGCAGAAAAGCAGATTACACAATCCATCAGTGCAAAGCACTCCACAAGGGAGCACGGGGAGCCCTACTACCCACTGCGAGGGAGCCAAAGGGCAGAGCTGGTCAGGCAGCAAGTAGAGAGCTGAAATATCACAGCACGGAGAACCAGGAAAAAGGCTAAATACCAGGAGAGTTTGGGTCTCCATGTAGGCAAGCACCAAAGCACCAAAATATTTGTGGTTGCCTGTGCCTAATGAAAAGCAGCAGGCTGCAAGAAAAAGCAGGGAGCTGCCCGAAAACCAAATGAGGTCATCTGTGTGAATTACTTGAATAAGTGAAATGAGGCAGGAGAGCTCTCAGACCAGTTTTCATTGGAGTAAAAAAAAGAGAACAACAAAACCCCACACTGCTCCTAGCTCTTTGTTAGATGGAACAAAATAACGTAGAGAAATGCTTTTTGAAAAGCCTGGTCCCGTGTGATGTAAGTAGCTAGGCCTCAGTTTGCAAGATGCAGTGAAGAAACAGCAAGGAAGGCTCCTGTTCCCTGCATTTTCTACAGTATCTCACCACCAGTCACTGACAAAGACATGAGATAAAGGCACAAAGATCTCAGATTGGTCAGATAGCAGGTGAGGTTACAGGCACTGCTGAAATAACAAGCCCATAAATACTTGAAATATTTTTAATCTCTCCTTGTCATTTCTACGCCACATTAAACGTTGCTCATTGGAATGGGAAATGAGATTTTTTTCCTGTTTAGTAAATCACTTCCTGCAAGTTGTGTATTACATTTCTCGCATACGGCTTTTATTGTCTCAAATGCTGCAAGGTAAGGGAGTTAGGAAAAGCAGTTGTCCGTATTTTACCAGATGGACATAACACAGAGCACTGAATTCAACATGCTCAGTATTGTTTACATTGATATAAATGTTTTCAGGCACTGGTGTATCAGTGAAATCAAAGGCCTTGAAAACAATGTTATTTTCCACCAGCTTTGCATGCCTGGAAAGCAGAAAAGCAAGCAGAGCATTCTGGAGAGACCGGCTGTTAAGCATTTTCGTTGCTTACAAAAAGAGTGGAAAAGCAGCCCAGTCACGATCACCAAGGCTGAAAAATGCATTTGTGCAGCAAACAACGCTGTGATGCAAGAACTCTGAACAAATCTGCACACTATTCCTGACACTTTTCTGCCTGTATGTGCATTTATATTGGGAATTCTAGGCAGTGCAACCCTTGAAATGCTTCACTGCATACAAGGCAGCCGGTTCCACCTTCCCTCCAGTCAATGCTCCTTGCTGCATGCAGAACAGCTGGCTTATCACACTTAGGAAACTGCCATAGGATGCAACTCAGAAAGCTCCAAGAAAATCAAGTTTTAAGCAACTTAAGATCTGTATTTCAGCTTGCAGTTTGGAAGCAAAGAAGTGAGGTTGCAGTGAGGACTGGGTCTCACTGGGTACTGGGCAAAGTACTCCAAGCTTTGGCAGATGGGCCTACTACTTCTCCCACTCCATATCTTGCACAGCATCAGCATGTGAACATCAAACCTTTGCAAGAGGGTTCAATAGCATGTACCCTATACAGGCCAGTGCCCAGAGGCAGAACTACAGCAACCCTTCAGATAAACAGATATCCTTCAATCCCTCAAAGATGCTTCATTTAGTATTGAATATAGTCACAGCAAATGTATTTTGTTTGAGGATAAAATGTCATACTTATGGTCAACTATGGTTTGCACTTAGTGATCTATATCTACAGATAAGGAAAGTGAATCTATTTCTTCCTTTACAAAACAGAAACAGCAGAGGCCATCCTAGGACCTAGATAAGGAAACTCCTTCCCAGCAGCAAAAATAAGTGTTTTAAATAATTTAGCAAATATTTCAACATCTGCTATTTCTTTGGAAACGAAATAGTGTCATTTTATGCGATTGCAAGCCTTACTCTTCACACTTTAAAAGTGAACGACTTGCAAAACAAAGGCACTGAGAAAAGGGGAAAGTCTTGAACAGCTGATGGGCCAAAAGCTTCTCCCACAAACAAGATGCTTAGACATTATAAAAACATACATAATAAAAAAGGCTCAAGTTTCTTACCCTCTAAACACCTTTAGGTGTGTGGAGAAAGCACAGAATATTTTCCTGAAGAAAAACAAGCACAGGAAAGCAGGATTTATCAGTTCTATGCATTACAAAGGTTTGATAGAAATAGCTCTTCTCACTAGCAATATAAAACTGCTATTGCAACTGCTGTGCAGAGCTGAAGGGCGACAGTCAGCATGACAGATTCCAGCACATTTCCAGGTGATTCAGAGTGCTATTACTAGCACCTTCTTACCTGATAAGATGGCAAATTGCCTGTGGAGTTGCTCTATTATATCCACTGCAACCAGCGGTCGTATCTCCTGCTGCATGATTTCATCTGTGCAAGTGAAAGCAGAAATCTTCAGTGAGTTAATGAAATCTTAACCAGCACTTCCCAATCCTCTATAAAGCCCAGGGGAAAAAAAAGTAAATAAGTAAATCATACTTGAAGGAAAAGAGTCTGGTTTGACTATTGGTTTAGATGTTAAATGTTCTCTTGCTGTGGAAAAGTTAATGATACTTACAGAGACTCATCTCCAGCTTAGTTACTTTAGATGGTACCCTGTAATTTCAGAGAGCTTTCCATAAACCAGCCAGAGCTTCTTACAGGTTCTCACACTGACAGTCTGCTCCTTCCTACTTCATACTCCGCATTATCCCACTGCACTTGGACTCCCATATAAAGCGGCTTTTCAGGCTTTGAAACAGTAAAGCCTATTTTAGCCACAGTGCCATGTTCCACCCTGTCCCCGCTCCCTGCCTAAGGACTTTCTGTGCAACCAACCCAGCAACAGAGTTTCCTTTGCTGATGCTTTTTCCGTTGCTAGCTACTATGAAGCAAAAGGAGGAAATAAAGGGCTGTGAGGCTTTTTTCTCGGGAAAACAAAATCTGTTCTTTCGAAGCACACTAGAGAGCTCAGGATAACTTGGCAAGCAGCGTGGATTCGTGTGTGCAGATCCTCACAAGTGGGGTTTTTTTTGTGTATGTGTGTGATCCATACAGTGACCAGCAGCTACAACATCACACTGAGGTGATCTGGTCTTTCTATAAGTGCAGCCCCTGCACCCGCTGCTCTTCACCCCAGTCTAGAGCAGCAGCAGTTCATCGGTAGGGCAGGAGCTGGTAGCCCAGCTGGCAGGACCCTGGTTTCCTTCGGTTACAATAGCACCCATTACAATGGGGCTTTTAGTCCCTGTATAGCCAGAGAATAGCAGCCAGTCCGGACTTCATACTGCTCACCTCCACGCTGCACAGACAAAAGGTGGAAGGAAGGAAGCTGGGTCCACACACACCACAGATCACACTAAGGGTCTGAATAGGTATCAAGGTCTTTGTTGATCCTGTACGTTGTATGTACCCAGTTTTAAACTCTCCAGAAACAGGGAGGTCAAATAGGTTAGAAATTAGCTCATCTCCTGCATCCCAGTCTCTTGCCCAAAACAATCTTTACCTTAAAGACACCCAACCTGATCCTTCCCAGAACCAGAGATTCTTAGTTGAGTTATATGAGACCACACAGATTTTCCTGCTTATTCCGTCATTCTTTAGACTTTTTCAACTCCTATACACCTCACCAAAGCCTTGACACAAAGCAGGTTAAGAGTGTGGGTCACATCCTGTCTTAGACAGGGAGCACAACATGCACAATATATAGAGAAGTATAGTCCTGGCTGATGCACAAAGCAAGGAAATAACTACAAGCTATAGAAAAGCCTTGGTAGGGCAGCAGAGGGAGGTTTGATTCTGCAAACCCTCCCTTTGCACTGAAGTGTGGAAAAGTCAAATGACAGCGAGTGACAGTTTCACACGGTGTCATCACTTCCATCCTATTTACGATTCCTCCAGAGCAGGAATTAACCAGGCTCTGCTCCATCCCTGCCTAGATGCCAGGACAGCTTAGCCTCACGTGCACGGACGTGTATCCCGAGCAGCCGAGCCAGCAGCTCCACATCGCATCCCATGGCCCCGTCACCACCACGGAACCCGCGGCTGATCCTCCCAGCTCTGCTCAGGCAAAGTCAATACACTCGTGCCCCGTCCCTCCTCGTGATACCACCTCAGGAGACTCCCAGAGCAAGCAGGTGATTAAGTGCAGGGCCAAAGTACCAGGCCAAAGATTACACAAGGCCAGCACAGGGCTGGCCTCAGCCGTTGGTAAAGGACGTGCCAAATTTGTTCTGCACATGCTGAAAGGCTTTGCTCTGCAGGAGCAAAACAGCTAGCAGGATAATTTAAATCAGTAGAAAATTAGCTTGTAATTGACTTCAAAATATGACAAAAGCCATCTCTAAGTTTTCATGCAATAAATGCCAAAGACAGTAACATTGTCCTGAGCGTCTGGTTTTGGACATCCAAGACATGAGATAATTCAATGCTATGGTCTGTGGGAATCTGCAATGGAGGATAAAGCTGAACTGAGTGCATCAGCTTTTCAGTAACACTCAGTTCTCAGAGGAAATGCCACTGACCAGGCAAGGACAGAGCCAAATTCCCCCCGGCCTTCTGCTGGGCTGGGCTTCCAGGGCAGCTCTGGGGCTTGGAGAAGAGGCCGAGCAGCCTCCCGGTGTCCCCCAGGCCCCCTGCCTGCCCCCACAGATGCTACTGAAGGCAGGTTGGTGCCATGTACAGCACTCCCCTCCTCCCAGTTTATTCTGTCTGCATCAAGTTCATAAATCCTTAATCCTCAGTGTTCTCAGGGGTTTTCTCCTCTTCGGAGAGCATTTGTGCATAGCAATGACACATTGACCAGCCCAAAGTCACCAGTTCTGCATGCCTGGCAGGCAAGTCAGCCCCTAACCCACATTGACACCAAGGTGGGAGCAGAAGGGGAGGCAAGAAGGGAAGTTTAGAGGTAACTAAAGCCAGGAACAGGAAAAAAAGGCATAAGAGGCAGTCATTAAAAAAGGTACTCATTAAAGCAGCTTGAACTCTCAGAGCTGAGACACCCCGGGGCACCCACTAAGGAAAATACTTATTTCACCTGGAAGATGCAGAGCCCCGTGGCAGCAGTTCCCACACACAGATCCAGCCCTCAGTCTGGTTACCAAGACCAAGCTTCCTGCAAGAAGAGCTGCGAAAACGGAAACAACCTTCCAGAGTGTCTGACACCATCACCAGGAGACGCAGCAGAAGCAGCAAACGAGCTGGACCTCTGCCTCCCTCTGCAGCACCTTGGACCTGCTCCTTGCTCCAAGGCTAGGAAATCACCAGCACAGCAGTTTGCTGGTCGCTAGTGTGAAGGCATCGTTAATATCAGCCAGTCTTGAGCAGAACACTCCCCCCACTCCGGTCTATGATCTTGCTTTAAAAATAGCTCGTTTCTGGTTTCTGAAGATCCCTTTGTTACCAAAGGAATTTTGTGGTGAAGATGAAGTAATAGAAATGAAAGTTGCCAAGGGCCAGTTAGGATCCATGGCATTCCCTGGCTAGGCACAACTCTCTCCTACGAAGCACACAAGATCTTCCATAACAGCCAGGGAGGAGATGTCCAGAGGGTGAGAAAGGTGGTACAAAAATCCCTTGGCTGACTAGGAATCGGACAGTCAAGTAATTGAGCATAGCTGTCACTGCACACAGGGAAGAGCAATTGCAGCAAAAGAAGCTAGAGCCTGCAAATACAGCAGGTCTGGTTGCTCCAAAGTCATTTTGCTTGGGGTTAGTGAGCATCTGTCTGCCCATCCCTCCCCCTCATCCCAGCGGGCTCCGTAGCTTTCCCTGCCTGTCACCGCAAGCCACATGCGGGCAGGAAGCAGTGCTCAGCTTCTCGGGCAGTGCCATTCCCCTGGGAATGTCACAAACCGCAGCTCAAAACCCCCTGCTTTACGCTGACATGAGCTGCAAACATGCCAACATTTAGGGGCACAAACTATCTTAGGAAAACCTGCTGGGGATCGGCATGTCTGAAGTCACCGCACAGGGACTCGGAAGGTTTAGGAGGCCGAGAAGTCACAGGCACCTGGAAGCAGCTGTCTTGCTTCATTGCACATTGCTCTCATGCACAGAAGAGATCCGGCATCCCCAGGTCACTGCAGGCCTGTCCCTGACACCAACAGTACATGACCCTACAATTAAAGAGCTCCTAAAATGGATAATGGCTGAGGGGCTGGCAAGCAAACTAGCTGAGCAACCCTAACTTGGGCATTTCCCAGCTCCTCCATAGTTATTCCTGTAGTCTGGAATTGAAGAGGCAGGTACACAGCTTTGCTAAATTAAAAAAAAAAAAAAAACCCCACACTTGATTGATCAAGCAATATTATGTGATGCATTCATGATTCCGTGTGCAGGTTGTCACAATTGAATCTTTACCCACACCACGGAGTTCATTACTTCAGCTAAATGAACTTGCCAGAGTAATTAAAATCTGAGCAAGGACACCATAACAGAGGAAACAAATCAGTCTTATCTTGGCTCTCTAAAGCGGGATGTACTCAGTTCCTAGCAGAGACTGCACAAATCTTCAGTCAAAAAAAAAAAAAAAAAAAACTAAGACAACAACAGACAAAACCCCCCAGACACAGGGTAACTGCAGAAGAAGTGGGCTTTTATTGAGGGGGAGGAAAGAAAAAAGCAATTCCTGCAGCCTCGGCTGCCGCCCCTCCAGGTCTCCCGGGAGGCCTGCCCGGCTCTGCGGGAAGCCATCGGTCACACTCACCATCCCTCGCTCGAATCCAGCGTGCCTGGGTCCCCCCACACTCCCTCTCCTGCTCCCTTTCCCACCCCACGGCAGGGCTGGGGCACAGCCGCAGTACGCTGCCCTGGGCTACGCCAACAGCAGCCGATTAGGAGTTGCAGGAGGAGGAGATTATAGTCCCCTTATCTTCCTTTATCAAGCAGAGGATCTACTTTATATGCTAATAGTAACTAATGGTTTCCAAGAGTGCCAGAAAGACGACTTGCCGGGGTGCAAGACGTGACTGTGCTGAGCAGATTGACACAGCAGGGTCCATTGCTCTAGGAAAGGCACCTGCCATCGGGACACTGCAGTTTCCTTGGATTTTAGTGATGAGCACTGCAATTGCCTGGTCTTCATCAAACTTGCAACACACCAGTCTAATTCTGCACCAGGGCAGCTCAGCAGCCCACTTAAAGTGGTGGATTTGAGGAAAACTGACTGCTGACATGTTAAGAGCTAGAGAGGAAGAAGTGGCTAGCCAGGTATTTCATTTGAATAACATTCATTTTATTTCATATTATTCATTTGGATAATATGAATACTTGAACAACATTTGACGAGCCGAATAATCACTGGTGGGTTCTGTTCCTTCCAGGATACACCAAAAGGGAACACCAAACCAGAGTTTAAGGCACAAAGTACCTACAATCCAAGCGATTTCCAAGGCCATAATTGCTCTCTCCGAGGACATCAACCCACGTACCTATCAAAGGGTAGAGCAGAGCTAAGTCAGGTCTCAGGAATTAAACACTCCATACACCAAGGAGACAAACTTGTGTCATCACTGACAAGGACTGAACAGGCTAAAGGATTTTAACGTATCCTGGCCAAACACAGTTCCCAAGGCAAACACTAACAAAACAGTTGCCCTTCCTGAGGACACATGCACACAATTTTCCCTCCTCACTGCTTATGCCTTAAGAGAGTTACTTACTATAAGAGTTTTATTCTTATGGCCTGGACAGATAAACAGCAAGATCAGTTCATTGAAATCAGCTGGCTGCCCTATAGATCAACATTTGCTTTGGGAGAGGCCAAAAAGAAGAGCCAGGATAACAGAAATCACATCCTTTTTCTCACCCTCCTGCACCTTCCCACCACCACTTTTTTTCTAACCCAAAGTTGAGCCAACTGAAAATCAAGTCGGATAAAGATATCATAAATGGAAGTGAAGCAATATTTTAGGGGATGATGCCTTAAATGGGTCAGTTCTCTGCAGAGGAGCTCAGAGGACACTAGTGCTAACGCAGACAGTGTGGGAAGGGAACACCCCCAAAGCTGGGATTACCTCTTTTGGTACTAAATCACACAGAGATCAGCTTAAAGCAAGAGCCAAACTAGCATCCTCCTCTCTTTCAGGTCATCTGGTAGGCAAGTGCCACTGTAAAACCTGCAGACTGTATTTTAAGTACAATTTCTTGTACTTCTAAGTGGTTGCACATTTTCAGTTAACAAGTATTGTCCCAAGAAGGATTTTTACAGGAGAGCAATCTATGGTGAAACACTAGGATGGGGGCAAGAGCTGTTTGTGTCCTTCTGACTGGAAACTCCCTTACTTCAGCTTTCTAAGGTAGCTATATCAGCCCACTAAGGTGACTGGGAAAATAATAAGGAGCCTTACAAACCTGAAAGTGCATACCCTGCACATTAGAAAGTTTCGAGAGAGGCCAAAAGTACTAACAGTTACCATTTCTACAGTTGTTTGCAGGTCACCTGCTCCATTGCAGTATTTTGATTTAATGTTGACATGTTTCTATATGCCAATGGGTTCATGCACTGTGTACATCTGTAAGCACACCAAGGATTCCTACAGCCATTCAGTATTGGTGTGAGAAGCTAAATTATGCACCTGCTTTGAGGGTTTCAGGTCACTTTCTCACATCCTTTAAGATACTTGTAAAAATATTGGTGCAACATGACAAGAGTGTTCCATAAAACTTCATACATTATGAACCTTCTATAATGAGGAAAGAACAAAACATCATACCATGCTGTATCACTCGCAAACAGGGACTCTTTTGGTTTTGAGATGAACCCTATGGAGTTTTACAGAGCACAAGGCAGAATGTGGTACAGAGGATGTTCTGCTCGGCTCCCCACCAGACAAACTTCCCTCACCAACAGGCATTTGAGGTCAGAGCATTCAAGGTCAACCTCAGCTGCACCTTCAAGGAATCTGCCCACATTGAAGGCAGTGCAACCTAGCTGTCTAGTCCCTCGGCAGCAGACATTCTGGACAGCTTCTAATCCTTGCCAAAGGAAAGCTAGCTCATTTTATTCCATAAAATCCTTGCTTCCCCGGAATGCTGGAGCGCTGCAGCACAAATTCCCGCTCAGAGAACAGCAGGCAGAAAGACGACTTCACATTTCCACAGCAACACATTAAAACCCACCAGGACTGCCCAAACCGCCCCGCAGCCCAGCGCAGGGTTGAAGCGTGTCCCCTGCCCTCCAGCTTCTTCCGGAGCTAACGCGGAGCAGGGGCAGCCGCGCTGCGGCTCCACAGCTCAAGCGGCACCTCGGAGTGCAGCCCATTCAGAGTTATTTCGCAGCCCATTCAGAGTTATTTCAGGGAGACTACGCAGCTTGGGAGCCAGAGGATTGTTCCCTTGCTCCCTCCTGGACAGGAGGAGTTAGCTCTGAAATATCCCACGGCTGCTGCTGCTGAGACCAGCCCCGAGCAGCTGGACAACACAGCCCATCAGCGACCTGTCTGAAGGGACCCGGCCACCCCCAGCCATCCCCCCCAAGCTGTCACCAGCACCTCAGCTCTGATGTCCTTGGCAGAATGCAAACAGGAGGAGACGCTCCACGCTCCGTCGTCGCCCTGCAAGGGCTGCCCAGCGCACCCAGCCGCCGTCCCGAGTCCCGCGGTGCAATGAGCTCACACAGGGCACGGGGAGGGATGGAGCCTCCCGCGGACGCCGTCCTGGACCCGACTGGTGCCGCAGGGAGGGGACGCTCCCCGGGAGGACACGACACAAACGGCCACAGCGGGAGCTCCGACCGGCACAGAGCCGGGCTGCAGCCCTGCCCACGGCACAGCCGGCTCCCTCCTTCCCGGCAGCTCCCACTCCATCCCTGCGCATTCCTCGGCATTCGCAGCTTAGCATGGAGAGATTAAGGTAAACCCCAACAGAGACAAAACCGTTTCACTGGCCCAGGCTAGGGAACAGAAAGGGCTCTCATTAAAATAGCTTAAATAGCAGAGTATTCATGGCCAAGGAATACCAAGGGCACTGCTGCTCACAGCAGCCTGTGGCTCTGCCCGGTGCTGCTGCAGCACCCGGGAGGCCACGGAGAACCCAGCCCAGGACCTGCAGCTCTGCTCAGGAGAGCCGAGGGCAGGGCACTAACCTCATTAATCACAGGAAGGGCCCCAGGTACTTCAGGAGCTGCACGCTTTCAGGGGCTCAAGCACACACGGGTCCGCACCTGGGGGGACAGCGGGGACACCGCACTCGCAGCTCCTCGGAGTAGTCATGGCTCATTGTGTGGCACCAGAGTTACTAGCACAGTGGTCCCTTTGCTAGCAGAAGCTTTAGGTACAGGAAAGCTCCACCCAGGAAACAACTTCTGCTCCTACACCCACTGCAATCGGTGCTGCTCGGGAGATGAGTGTCCTCCAGCCTCTAGCCTGGAAAACAGGGCAGGGGGAGAAGACTCCAGGGCACCGGTCAACCCCTCACTGAGGGGACCAAAGCTGTCAAGCTCCTGGAGTGGGTCTCTAAGGGCTAAGATATCCAGTGTTTCCATCACTTATCCAGCCAAAAAATACACATTATCACATCAATTACCGCATTACACGTGAAATGTGTTACAGACAAATGTCAAATCACTAAGCAGAGCATCACCATGCTAAGTACTGGGTACACATTAGACCAAGACACCTGTTTTGTGCTTTTCTTCCCTCACCTCTCTTCAAGGGCATGCCAGATGACTGAATTTACCAGCTGCAGCACACAGGTAATCTAACTCTGCTGCCCACATCAAAATAAATGTTCATCCGAGACCAATTTACATGAACGCTGGTCTCCAGCTCAGTGACGGCTCCTCTGGGAAGAGGAGGCTGCAGGCGGGACTCAGCCAAGGGACAACAGCCCCATTAAGCACTGGGGACCAGCACATCCAGCGAGGGGCAGCCAGTGCCCAGCAGAACTCATCACACAAGCTCTCGCGTTGTGCACTGCCCTCTCCCGGGCAGCACAGGGAAGAGGGGCACCAGGGAACAACTCCGGATCCGGAGGAAGGCTCAGCAGGCATCACCTCTTCAGCTTCTCAAACCACATCCACGAGTGTCGTATTTTACATACCAGCATCTCCATATAACCTGTACAGCTAACTTCAGCGTGCGCTGCAGGATGTGTCTGCTGTCTAAGGGGGTAGAAGCATCCTAGGATTAGTCCCACCTGTCTCAGTAGGACAATGTTTTGCACAATCCAAATACTGTCCTTCCAGCATATGGAACAGCACCTACAGATGTTCCAGGTATTAGTAATCATCTGCAGCACACACAAAAATTACTTTAATTCAAGAAACTGATCCTGAAACTGATTCACTGAAACGCATTGTAACATCTGAGCACTCAACCCCACAACGTCCATGTCCAAAAAACCACAACAAGGATTAGCCCATGGCTAAGGGACCAACTCGAGGATCATCTTCCCAGGTCTTTCACTGCAGGACCACAAGAGACAGTTTGGTTCATTGTGTTTGACTCGTTAAACACACAAGAAGTTCACAGAAATTGGATTAAATGAGCACTTTGGAAAGCTCTTTAATCTTATGTTAAGGACTTGAGGCAACTGCAAATTCACTGGTTCCCTTGGAACCCTCTAAGGCAAAAGAATAGGCTTGTTTCAGACCTTACGCTTCTATTTCCAGCCCAGGGAATTTTATTTTATTTATTTTGAATAACAGAAATGGAGCTTCCCCTGCTTTACTTTCATCCCGTTACTGGCAGATCAACTCTGAGTCTAGTGGTAAAGTCAACCTGTATGATTTGAAGAGAAAAATATATTAGAGCTCATATCAGTCCATCTTCCCCCCCCTGCCTTCTCAGCCCTCCCTGATGCCAGTGCAGGACAACGTGGCTGATTAGCAGCACACGAGCTTCATCACCACATCCTCATGCAGAGGCGGCCCCCAGGCCCCCACAACCACACACAGGGCAGCGAGTCCAGAGTTCAGACACACTGACTGCACCCTGCAAGCCCTGTTTTAACAGCTCACACTGGACCATGTTCTCAATACAAGGTACTGCTTCTACACGGAGGAGAAAGCTGCTGAGACACCCTGGGTTAGAAAAGTAGGGGGGAAATAATCACAGTCATCACTTCTTGCTGCTGTAAAAAAGCTGAGGGGACTTGCCCTTAGAGTGGAATGAACTAGCAGGATCAAAAATTTGTGGATCAAGAAACCTAATACAGTCTAAATACTCACCGAGTAGCTGGGCTGCTATAATCAGGTTTCATTTATCCACCTTTTCCATTTGAGCACCACCAGTTCTACATCCAATATCCAAAGAGTGATGGAGGAGAAACCTCACAGAAAGAAATGCAGATAAAGCAGCAGCGATTTACACACAAGACCAGCACCCTAGCACAGCAGAAATAGGTATTCAGAAGAGGTTCTGCATGGTAGATATGACTGAATTTGGAGAGGTTCCACAGACACAGTTTGGACAAGAATGCTGGGCTACAGCCTCTCCCCAACCTCTCATCACACCGAGCACTATTTGTGCAGAAGATCCTCTCCCCAGATTATTTGTACTGCAGTTCAGGCAATGCAGAAAAGCAAACTGAGCTATCATCTTGTGGTAATAAGTCCCCCAAGTTAACAAAACACTGCTAATTACAGCAATCCATCTATCATCCCCATTTAATGCGTTGCCATTTCATGAAGTTGCTTCTTGCTCTGGTATTGTGGGAGGAAGGGGAAAGCAAGTACCCAGAGGGCTTCTGCTATAACGTGTCCTCTGAGAATTTCTTCTCTTGATCTTCAGTGGAACTTCTCTCTCAAAACCCTTTAAATGGAAATCAAGCTCTGCACTCCCTACTTGCACTGCCAGCCTGGACTTTTCTGACAGGGTTTAGTTTTATACAACAGGAACAGAATAGGGACCATATTGATGAAAAAAGGCAGAGAGAGAGAAACTGGCATCTAAGACAGTGATCTTTGTTACAAAAGCTCTATAACTAGAACAAAAATATTCTGTTTTTATCTCCTCTGCAGTCTCAGCCAGCTGGGAAAAAAATGCTGACTTATCCCAGGTTCCCCAGGCAGGTTTTTTCCATTAAGGAAGGGAATAGACATTGAATGCAAATAAAGTCAAATATTCTGAGCAAGGCATAAGGAGACTGCAATTGAATCTCATTGGGCTTTAAAGTATTTCTTATTTACACAGATCCTGCAAATCTCGTTCTTCGTGTGTTAGACTTTAAACAGTACTTAGACTTTAAACAGTAACCAAGCACCTTTGTAAAGAGATCAAATATGCAGGGAAGGAAGGTATTCCCTATTTATTTCACTACTGAAGAGCTCCAAAAAGCCCTGCAAGAAACCCAGCCTGGTCTCATTCAGATGGGATTTCTTTCTGGAAAGAGCACCAGAGAAGTTTGGTTTTATCCTTAACTGCTCTAAACCACTTTAATGTCTTTCAGATGGATCTGAAGAACTGCTTTTCATTTCCAGCTGCACTAGAGACGCAGCAGCAGGACAGGGCACAAGTGCCTGTGCTTGCCGGGCAATCAGATTTGTTTCATTTCTGTCCTAGGGAAGGACAAACCCAGAAATCCTGCTAGCTCAAGACAGGCCTCCAGGCCACTGACAAGGAGATCCTGCTCGTTTTGCAGCTGAGCAGGACCCCGAATAGCCTCGGTAATTATCAGCTTGCTCCTTGGTGTCTGCAGACTCATTACCCTCTTTTATTCAAGCAGCAGCCTTGAACATGGACAAGGACATATCTTTTGGAGCTGTCACTAGCCTATCTCCACAGGTCAAGGAGCTGGGCTCTAATCTATGCAGCCAAAGGCTTCTGGCCCCTAGCAGTAACCCTGCCCTTCCTGTGGCCCCGGGGGTAGAATTTAAGAAAGCAGCAAAGATGCTCCCTGCCTCACAAAACAGAGGGGCTTGGGCAGAGTTAACTCTATCCATCCTCCTGCAGCAAATGAGTTTAAGGAATTTCTGCCTATTCGACTATGCCAGGCCATCTCTCAGCATGAAAGGCATGGAATGAGTTTCCTTGGGAACAGTAACCATGGCAAAGCTCTTGCCAGTGGTTTCCCCTCTACCTGCAGGAAGAAAGAGAAGCAGATGTATGAGCTGTCTCCAAAAGGCCATGAGTTTCCAGAGATATATACAACCTGGAACCCCCTAGATCACAAATTCAGCAGAGAGCTCCCAATTACTCGGTCCTGTTCCGGATACCCAGCACTTCGCCAGGCCACACTCAACTCAGAGTGCTGCCCTAGAAAGAAAGCGGCTGCAAACCGCATCACCAGGAGGTCAGCCAGGTACTTCAGTGCACGGGCAGGCACAGGGCCCCAGACGAGGGCAAACAGCCCAGCACAGCGAGGCGGCGTTGCGGCTCTCGCGCCCGCGCCCTGTGCGTTACAGCTCGGTCAAAAGCAGCATCTGCAAACTCCATCTACTGCAAGCAGCAGCTGCCAGGAGCTCGCCTGCCTCTGGGCCACATCTTGTTCTGCAGTGTATTCTCAGTTTTCCACACCGCTTGCAACTCCGAAATACACATTGCCACATATTGTTCATCAACGAAGAACTGAAGCCATTTGCAACTTCAAAACATGGCCATTTTAAAAAAAAAAAAAACGTTTTGCTGAAAAACTAATGAAATCATAATAAACAATTCAGTGGTAAGTACAATCGCATTGCATGCCTTGAGGTTAGGTACAAGGAAACGCTCTGCTTCTGCATTTGAGCTTTGCCAGGCATTTATCCAAATTAACAGAGCATCTGAAACCAAAGGGCTCTTTGGTTAACCTTTGTCTAATGACAAACTGAGGCAGAACTGTTCCATTTCAGCTACCTTAATGTGTGCTCAAATAGCTAACGCTTCCACCTCAGAGCTCACATGCAGCTGACAATCTACCAGGGCATCAGCATCTTACACTAGCCACCCAAAACACCAGCCTGCACATCCGAGTCCCGCAGGGCACAAACACTCCAGCAGGCCAAGCTCCTTTTGCAAGCAGAATGAAACAAGACCCAAATGAAACTAGAAGCTTTTCAATGGGGAGGATTTTGACCTTTTGCTTTGTAATTTCTCAACATGGGGTGACAGGATCAACTGGGTCATGAAACCCCATGCTCCACCTCCTTGCACGGGTATTATATGCACAGTAAATACCTGCTCCAGACACAGGCACAGAAACCTCAGGGTCTAACATCCTTGTGAAACAAATATCCAAGTCCAGCACTCCCTCTTAAACTCCTCTAGGTCAAACCACTGCAAACATCTCAGAAACAGACAGCCAAGTCAAACAACATAGGCACACTGCAGTTAGGATCCCAACCCAGCCAGTTCCCTTTAAATGATTTACACCACTGGCTCCTTAAAAGAAAATATTAGAAAAACAGGCGCTTTGCAAGTCTCTGAGGAATGCAATGCAGCTACCACTGAGAAAAGATGCTCTTTCTTTTAAAGATGCTGCACATACCTTTCTTTGCCATGCGCTCCAGTTTAATGCACCTTCCTATAAAATCATGGTAAGACTTCATTTCTCCTTCTGTTATTCGGACGCCAGTGAAGGGTGGATTCCTGGGCACCTGTTGTCCACATTTCTGACACCAAGAAGCCATTGCCGGAGCTCAGGAGAGTCTTGTCAGGAATCTGCTCTCTCACTTGGTCTGCTGGAATCCAGCCTGGTTCTTCAGCCGTCACTCCAGGCTGGTGACTTTATCCCACTTAGTTCATTCAAGGTCACTGTCGCCAGCGGGATGCTTGCCATTGCAATCAGCTAAGACTTTTATAGGCTTATGGCTGTGTTTGTTTTCCCTCCTTGCTCGCAATATCGGTTTACTTTATTCTCCCATTCAGAACTAAAGCCGTAAACCCAGGCACAAGCCCATGCCCTTCCTTACCAGCAGTTTAAAGCTATTTTATAAGCCAGGATGAGGCGAGAGGATCCCAGCCGAACGCCGTAAGTCACAGGACGTCTCTTAAGGGAGCGTCAGACATGGTCACAAGGAATTTTGCTTTAAAAAAAATATCTTCATGATTTATAGTCCCTTTCAGGCTCGTGGTGTATGATTCTTCGTTATTGACATGAGGCTTTTTACTCTTGCATTCCAGCTGGAGCAGCGCAAGGAGACGGCTCTGCAGAGCGGCTCAACTAATTACTCATGTGTCTGGCAGCGGTGCCGAGAGGCTGCAGCTGAGAGGAGAGCCCCGGGCACCGGCCCCGCTCAGCAAGTCTGATGATTTAAAGGACAAGCAGCAAATGGAGGACAGAAGGGAGGCATTACTCACAGACACACTGTGCGAGCTGCGCGGCAGCCACCACCACAGTTTTTATAGATTTGGATCCTGCTGTTTGCACCAAAATCAGTGAACATATTTAGAAGCCTCCCTTCAAAAGTGCTGGGTATTTGTTTAGGGTGACCTTTTCCCCCCCTTTCTCTATTCCCATTACAAATGGCACTGAGCAGAGCCTTGTGGAAGGGTGGTATTCGGGGATCCAAGTTCAAAGCAGGCTTGGGCCTGGGGCCATGAAATAAAAAGGGTCCTGCTGCGTGAGGTCTGTGCAGGAGGAGATGCACAAAGAGGCCCAAGGCCAGTACAGGTGCCACAAGGAGATGAATGAGGGTTAAACTGCCACAGGCACCGGCGAGCAGAACAAGTTTCTCCCGGGCCTTTCTCGGCCAGCTGGGAGAGACATAGCTGGTTGGTTACAGGTTTTCTCCACCTCAAACACTCCTGAGTCTCTATTCCACATGGTTTTACCTAGTGTTGATCCTTTGCCCCTGAGCTTCCTTTGGCACAAAGTTAATCACCTTCCTTTGCCTATAAGTGAGGGCAACTTGCAAGCTGAGGGGGGAAACCCAAGTCACTGGTATCTGCAAAACATTTATTGAACCTTCCAAAAGGAAATTACCAGCACACTGCAGTATTTCACAGATGTGGAAAATAGTGGTGCAGAAGTCTGCAAAATAGTGCATCATGAGCAAAGAGAACAGGAAACAGGGCACAGTGGATTTAGCTTAAAGTCCTTCTGACCTCCTCACATTCAGAGCTCAAGATGTCCTTTCATACCCAGGCAAATATGATGCATCTTGGAAAATAAGCTTCCCTCTGCTTATATGCTGCATGCACACACAGAATAGCAGCACTTGAGCCTCACACACACACAGTGAGGGGGAGCATCACCCAGACGCTGCTGCCCACACCAGGCTTCCCGTGTGCCCAGTGCCAACAGCAGCTCTGTGAGACAGCTCCATGCCAGGGGGATGTAGAGGGATGGGAGCCATAAGCACGAGCTGGGGAGGCAGGGCACATCAGGAAGCTACCCAGGAATTACCAGAGGGTCAGTCTTTCCCGAGAAAACAGGGCTATTCCATTGCTAAACAAACATGTGATGCCCAGAGCCCCCCAGCACCATGAGGCTCTAAAGCAGAAACGAGCTGACTGCATCTTGAAGTTGACATTTAGCAACAAGGCACAGGAGGATGAAGCCCTTCAGGGATGAAGGGCTTGGTGCAAGGACTAGGACTGACCACAGAGGGATCCCTTTATTCTGAAGGAAGTTGATCTCATTCACTTTTGCCAAGCAGCTGGGCCAGCTTCTTCTGACAATCAGAAGCCTCTGACAAGGGAGCTCCAACAGAGCTGAGCTGTTCCCTGCTGCACAAATCACTTTCTCTGCTGCAGCATCCTGCACCTGATGCATCTGCCAGGAGCTGCAGCAACAGCTGGTTTGCAGGAACAAGGAATGTGTCACCAAAAACGTCAGCAGCATCTCCTCCAAGACAGAAGAGGAAAGCTGGAATGTCAGTTAACTAAAGAGGCTCATCCTACCTGACAGCAAGCTGCTCTTCTGTACACACCAAAGAACTCAGCAGAGGCACAGAACACAAGCCTGCCCGTTCCCTTCAGCTGCCTCCAGAGACATCAGAGGGCAAGGGAGGTATTTTCCTGTTGCTCCAAGCAAGCCTACCTAGAGGCTTGAAAAACTGTGTAGATGAGGCATGAGGGACATGGCTTGTGGACATGGTGGTGGGGATGGGCTTACAGTTGGACTTGAGGATCTTGAAGGTCTTTTCCAAGATAATGGTTCTATGGTTCTAAGCTAAAGAGGGCATTTTCTGCTCAGGAATTGCCTGTATCACTAGCAACCACCTGAGCAGGAGCAGCCTGCCACTGAATATGCAAAAAACACAAGAGTCTTGTCAGAAGCAAGAGGGAAACCCCAGATAGTCTCAGTCACCAGAATGGCCAGTGGATTTGTACTAGTTCCCAGTTCTGTTAGAAATACCAGTTCAGCTGGCACTGGAGCTTCTTTGTTAGGGATAGAGCAGTGACAGGGAGCACCATCCTGTGTAGCCAGAGCATTGCCCCAAATTTAAAGTCAACCAATTCAATCAGTTTAAGCCCTTTCCCTTCTCAGAGAGAGCTGCTTCTGCCCCAGGGAAGCTCCAAAAAGGCTGTTACGCCTGGTCCACACAGACTCAAGCAGTGAAAACTGCATCTCAGCTACGCTGGTGCCGAGGAATCGTGTTTAGGGTGAAGAGTCAAGAATGGAGTTTGGGAAGAGCATGGATGGGCCAGAGGAAGGGGGGGAGGGAAGTCAGCCCCTGCAGCAAGTACAAATAAGGTAGCTAGAAAATACTGTGGAACACTCCCCATTTGCAGCTCACCCACAGACTCATTAAAAAGCAGACATGGAAAAAAAAAAAAGCATGGAAAGCAGACATCCCTTCTCTGACAGAGCTCTGCAAGACCCCTGAGAAAATTTATCAGGGTAGACACAAAATTGCCTCTCCCAACTACCACCAGAATTACAATAATTTCCAAAGGCAAAAACCAGTGAGAGCAGCAAGAAGTGTTTTGCTTATGCACAAACAGCTTCCAGTACACACTGTAATCTACAGGGCTGAAAAACAAGTAATCTGAGGCCACAGCTGCTATCAACAGAAGATCCTGATACACAGAGAATCTAGAGAAATTCACATTTAGCTCCTGCAACCCAACACCTTCCAATTTCTATGTAGTGTTTTAATACAAAGTTTGAACTGTTCTTTGCTGGGAGTGCTGGAACATACTAATCTTTCTTGCATGTAATTGTGACCTCCTTTCCACTTTCCCTGCTGGTCAAATTATGCTTCTGACAAGCCACAGGGCATAGTAACAGCTTGCACTGAAGGACCCCTCTCAGGGCACAAGCAGCACTTCACACCATTACATGCAGCACCTGTTCCACTGTTCAGCTAGAAAATCCAAAAAGTCTTTTCTTTATTAACTTACTCTTTCCTCCCAACTAATCAAAACCAGCTCAGCCGTCCTCTCCCTTTTTAATAAAAGTTAGTATCTCAAGCATTGCTTTAAGTCCTAAGAAGTTAAGGGAATACGCGGAAGAAAAAAATCTCTGCTGTTGAAATTACTTTTTAGCATAAGGCGCTGTTGCAATTACAGTGTGCAGGCAGTGCGCTAGGAGGCACTAATTCCAGGGCCATATGGCTGCAGAATCTCATTACACTGATCCGCTTACAGTGATTTCCTAACTGACAAGCAAACATTTTTGGTCACCTTCAGCAGCGGGAAGCTAACTCGGTCACAGCTGGTGTACGCTTATTCCCATGGGAGCCGCCAAAAAGCAGGCGGGATTAGAGTGCTGCAGATCAGACCACCTCAGCAGAAGACTTGTGTTCTCATCTCGGACCTGGAATCTCATGGGCATCCAGGAGAAGTCAAAGATCTTTATCTCCTTCAAAAAAAAAAAAAATACAGTTTTCCCTGGATTAGAGCAGCTGTGAGGAGATGAGTGGAGTCCTCCCAGGACAAGAGGCACGCAGGACTTGCTGACACATCTATTTTATCTAACTCTTGACCTCTGCAGCTAAACATCTGTCAGCAAGAACAAGAGTCACTTCTGTCCTGCTAGGCACCCATGTGGCAAGATCAGCCAACAGACTCCCCAGGTTACCAATCTGCAAATTTTTTGCAAATCTGCAAAAAATCTACCAATTTGATGCTAGCTGGGGTGCAGAGCCCTTCTCCTTCCTCTCCCCTGCTCCCCCCATTCCCTCTCCTAGAGGGCCATGGGGCACTGGCCAGGCAGGACAGCAGCCGCATCCCTGCCACAGGACCTCCGGGAGGGCTTCCTTCCCTCCGGAGCAGCTGGACATGCTCCCTCAGGGAAGCAGCATTTATTGTTGCCATCCATAATTTAAAACAGATAAAGGAGAGCCGGAAAGACACAAGGATAAAAATAGGTTCTGCAAGAATCATGAGGACCATTGAAACTCATGGCTTTTGGACACAGGCCAAGTGCTAGCTGATCTCAACAGCTCACATTACAAAGTACAGTAAAGGTGCTTGCAATGTTGTATTGCTGTCTCTCAAACACCTAATATCTGTTACTACTCAAAGTGGGACCATCGATTTTTTCCTGCCTGCATATCTGGCCACATCGAGGTTCACTTGGTTGCTACGAGCAGTAGGGGAAAACCTCTCTATCTAAACCTTTCTGAGCAGCAAGACTTTGAATATGCCCTCTCAGCAGAGAGACACCTAATACACTCCTCTCATCCTCTAGGGCAACCTCCTAAGCAACTGAGGATAAAACAAACACAACCACAGCAGCCTAAGCAGAGTTACTCCCTACAGTTAAAAGACAACAAGGCAATTGAGAAGGACATTCCTAATTTTTCCTCTCCAGGACAGGACTGCTGTCAGAAACCAGAGGGATCACATTGGATTTAAGGTGCAAGCAAGATGCAGTCTACAGGGTGACTCAAGGGCTTGATGATCTGTAGGCCTGGGCATTGGCAGGAGGGCCTCTCCATTTCACCCTGCCCCAAGCACCAGGCTGGTGCCTCATCACATGCTCTGGGCCTCCTCCTTGCCCCATAACCACCAGCTCACATCAGCCAACTCCTACCCCCACTCTAGGAGGTCTAATGGCAGGTAAATTAAACTGCTTCAACATATTTCACAAGATTCACAGGAACCCAAGAGCTGCAATCCTCTGCAAAAGCAGTCAAGAGTTTCTAAGATCATACAGAAAAGCGCCAGTCGGGATAGACAGACAGACAACATGAGCACATAAGCACCATGTCCTTTGGAAACAAGGCTAAAAACCATCCAGGGACTAAACAGGCAGGCAGGTGTACATAGTGCAAAGAGGTTTCTATGCCATCCCCAGCATAAGCTGCACCAACATAACTTGTCCTACAAGAGCACAAGGGTTCCTCTGCCATCTGCACTAACCCACCAAGACCTCCCCGCCAGCTGACCACAGGTTTCTGACAGGGGGACACCCAGCACTCCTATGGCAGGACATACCAAATGCTACCCACGTGAGGCTGGATCTTCTGCCAGCCTTAAATAGGGACAAGGTTTTTGAGTTCAACAGCACTGCAGACCTAAATTACCACAGACTGAGTGCTGCCATGTTCCTACAAGATAAGGAATTACTCTTTTATCTGCCAAGAGGCCCCACAAACGGTTTCTGCTGGCCAGCACAGATTAACTCAATAAAACACATGTAAATCCCACACCCTTTTACGCACGCCAGTCCCAGGAGGCGTGAGCCCCACTTCCCCTAAGGCAAATAGCATTAAGCCAAGCTTTGTACTTCTCTAGTGATTCTCAGCTGAGCACTGTGACACTACAGCAGGGAGAGGCTGTTACTCTCATGAAACACACAACCCCCTATTTAACTGACAATAAATTGGGCAAGTTATTAAAGACATTCTTTGGTTTTACTACTTCACACTTGGCTTTTATTTGCATCTGGGAATGAACTGAAGAGGGCTTAGATGGGAGCGAAAAAAAGGGAAAAAAATGAATAATTCTAGTTGAAGTTTTGCCCAACAAGAGCAAGAGTTTGGGCAGAAATGTACTAAAAACATATATTTTGTGTGTGTAAATATAGACATACACTCCCCTCCTACTGCCTTGAGAGCACTTTGGATTGGCTCATGCTGGGGTGGAATCACACAAAGATGTTCTGCTTAAAGCAGCATCACTAAAATGGTCTGAAAGAGAAGTGAAAGGCTGAAGGATCACTGAAGTCAGGGTTGTTCTGGTGGCAAGAATGAAACCAATTCAGAAAAATAAACGAGACTGCTGCCATGACAAGGTGGACAGGCACACAGGGATCAGAGGGCTCACTCCTGCAAGCAGGCTTGTCTACACAGCACATTTGACTCTCTGATGTACTGAGGACCTGTGGCTTGCACTGGTTTGAGGGTTTAGTCCTCATTTCAAGGGCCTCTGTCAACCCTGACTTAGCTCAGCAGGAGCTCTGGCGCATGAGAGCACTTACCTACAAACCAGGAGCATCCATCAGCTCAGTCCTGGTAACAGAGGCCTCTTCCACATCAGCAGTGCTTCGAGCACAGCTCCAAAGACTTTGAAAGAGACACCTCGTATTTCACAACAGAAAGCAAGGTTGTGCCACACATTGTGAGCACACGTCACACCTCTAAATGAAGCAGGTGACACACAAGTCTGCAGGAGGTTTTCCCAAACTCAGGATGCGAATCCAGCTCCCAGGGCTGTGCAGGGAGCAGCAGAGGTGCCTCTTACCACTTGTGCCTTCCGAAGGAGCATCCCAGCACAGGAGGAGCCCAGGCCTCCTTTGAGCAGCACTCTGCTCACTTCTCAAGTGCTTCAAGGTAGCACTGGAAGCCAGCTGTGGCACCCAGAAAGGCACAGGACTGGTCTCCATCCCATTTAGTTCCAAACTGGTTCCCAAGAGATCTCAAGGAACCAAGGAACCAGCCTTTTCTCAGCCTCTGCTCCCTCCTCAGCTACAGCCTTTGAACAGTGCCTGATTTCCCTTCCACCTAGTACAGCCCTGCAGGCTCCAGGGGCTCTAGATCAACAACTGAGTTTACAAAATTGCTATCTACAGTCACCTCAATCAGAAAAGAACCTAATTGTTTAATGTGTTGGTAAATAAACCATAATTGTTGCTTGCCTCCCTGGGCTCTGGGATATCATCCACAGGAGCTCTTGCACATAATTACACCTCTTCCTTTCTTAAATCTCTGAGCCACATCAGCTTGTAGCATTAACTTACATGCATTTCTCTCACACTACTTCCCACACTGCATAATCGGCTTCAAGAAGAAAAAGGAGACAAAAAAGTCACCATTTTACATTATCTCTATGAGAAAAACACTAAAGTGCAATCAGCTTCTTTTTGCTTTTCTTAGGAGAGGCTCTGAAGAAGACTCAAGAGATAACAATTTGCACTCCATGAAAACAGGAATAAGTCACTTAAACTACTCTCTGGTCTAAACCCAGATTCAAGCTGGAAACATTACTGGCAGGTCCAAGCCCCTACAGAAAGGGACTTCTAAGTAGCAGAAGTCAGTCAAGCTGCTAACTGCTGCCCGGTTCTTATCAGATAATACTTTTTTTTTTTTTTTCTTTAAACTAGATCCACACAGAGTATGAAACCTCCCATATTTCCACATGAGCAGCACAGCTTAAGCACCACTCCCTTTCTCCAGGCAACTAAGACTAAGCTTTCAAGCTCTGTTAACCATCTACCAAGTAGCCTCCATAACCCACAACCTACCTTCTGAACAGCCAGGCAGCACTGCTTTTCACAGCTCCTCCCAAGCAGGTTCCCTGGGCCCCTAGCCCTTCTCCACCCCATTAGTGACACCACCTGCTCCTAATTTGGGCCAACATTCAGCTGTGGGAAATAAGCAAACAAAAAAACAAACAAAAAAGGTCCCTTTTAACCATTTCCGTGCTGCCGTGTAGCATAAATATGCACAATTTCTCACACAATTTCCCCATGCTGCTCTTGCCTTAAATATACTTGATTCAAGGATAGCAATTAGCAGCTGTGTAAATAATAAAGCAGTATCATTTTTAGCAAGTTCAATCATTTAACTCTGCTCAGGGAAGGTGCCTGGAGGGAAGAACTGTTGTCCTCCCTCTAGCTTTGTCTCCCTTTATGGCACATCCTGGACCTGGCCACTTTCTAGGTTGTATTTAAGAGGTTTAAAGCATCTATTATGTTCAATTAAGCTATAAAGGCTGCAACAGGTCTGCAAAGTTGCTGAAAAAGAAGCCTTTTTAAGATGGGAATCTGCCTCTTCTATTTGTTATAAAGGGGAGGAAAAGGAAACATGTTTGCTTGGTTGATTTGTTTGTTTTCTTCCCTGGATTTAACAAAAGAAAACAAATGACTCTAAGATGCAATTTAGACTAAGCTCTTTCTTGAGAGACCAAGAACTACTCATGTGTAGCTAAGCAATAAACATCTGCCTACCGTAAATCAGATGACAAGCTTAAACAGGGGAGTTATGTGTGCCTAAACCTCTGTACAATGAGCAATTATCTCATTAGTTTTTGTTGCTGGAGACTATGTCTCCCCTTGGATTTGTACTGCCCAGGGATTTGTAGACCTTGATGTTATTGTGGCATGAAGAGCAAGATGGCCTTGGTCCAACCAAGGCTGCTCCAGAGCCTGAGTGTAATTCACCTGGATCCGAAAGGACTGCCGAAACCACCTTCTCCCTATCTGAAAACAAACCAGGAGGGAAGTTATTTGAGCTACAAAAACAAGGACCAAAAGCTCTACCTCGAACTGAGCTATGGCTTCAAAGTCGATTGCAAATCCTCCACTGATCCAAGGTGGAAGGGGCAAAGATGTTAGATAGTGAGAGCAGAGTGAATGAGATGCACAAAACAGAGGAGCTTTCAATCTCTAAAACAAACTGAGTTTTATTTTTGCACTCGTGCTGCATAAGCTAATTGCCATAATAAGGCTGAACCAGATTTTTCCAGAAACCTTCCTGCAGTAATTACTAGCATGCAAATGCTGGGAGCTTTCTGATTAGCTCTGCACCTCTTAAGAGCTCAGGGTTACACAGCTACTTCGGTTTGAAATAAGCTGTTCTGATTAATAGGGTGGCTTCTATGTATGCCAGCTTTGCTGCCTTTTAGGCAGCAAACGCTAATATTGATCACTTCAGAAATTGTGTCTTGGCTTCAGAGACCTCTGTCTCAGAGCGAAAGG
The DNA here is from genome assembly GCA_003342815.1 of Eudromia elegans. Taxonomy (NCBI): domain Eukaryota; kingdom Metazoa; phylum Chordata; class Aves; order Tinamiformes; family Tinamidae; genus Eudromia; species Eudromia elegans. Next base: position 9,664,007 of record PTEX01000002.1, read on the forward strand.
GGTAACAGTGAGTAGCAAGCTCAAAGTGGGGAAATATTTAGTCTTCCTTTGTGGTGTGAAGGATTAGTGACTGAAAGCAAGAGGCAAAATCTTATGAGGGTAATTCTAGCAACAGCAAAACGAGAATAAGGTAAATAATAGAATAAAGAATCATACCAGGTCATCATGATCATCAATCATTTGAAGGGTTAGGCTTGTAACACATATAATCAATAGGGAACACATCCAAATAATCTCATGTCCACTTATCTTTGTTAGCATAGCTGCATTTGTCTGCTCTACTTTCCCCCTGTATCTGTCTTTGACTCTCAATGGTTCATATCTTTGGAAAGGCCTAACTAAACCATAGTTATTGCAGTGCTACATGCACATAAACAAACATGACTGGTGACTCTAAGTTACACACTGCAAGATGCAGTCTGTGGTTTTAGATTTCTGTTACACCTCTGCGTTTCGGGCAGTGCAGGTATCGTGGAGAGGTCCTTCCAACCCAGCCAGGAGCGGCTCCTGAGGGGGTGCAGCTGAGGCAGGCACTGAGCAGGAGGAGTCAGATCCCATCAGCAGCTATGGCCAGGCAGACCCAAAATGCTGCAGCTTGGCATTCTTTGGATTGTATTTATAGTTTGGAAGCAGATAACTGCTTCTGTATCCAGGGCCGGCTGTAGAGCATTCGTAGCCTCAGGGAAACTGGAAATCACGGAGCTCGTGGCCATGCAGAGCGCGAGAGCTAAATGGTTTGCAGCCCCTCATATCTTGTTGCCCTAGGCAACAGCCTGCACCGCAGAAGTGGCAGATCAGCCTTGCTCATACGATGTACGTAACATATGGTGGTAATATATGGACTGACACTACGAAAGCCGTGCCGTAGTACTAGTGATGTGCCTGCATATTGGATGGAGGGGGTGCATAAACAGGAAATTAGAGCTGCAGGCTGATCCGAGATGGTCTTTGATGCTGAATAAAGACTCGTGGGATACAAGTAATCATAAAGATTATGGCCAACAATATGATGTGGGGCACCTGACTCAAGGACAGCTACAACAAGTGAGCTCTTAAAATAACTGACCCACGGTCCCCAAAAGAACCCAGGGGGAATTTTGGCACTAGGCCATGAATCTCATCTCGCAAAGCAGTGTTTGCACTGGGCTGCTTCTCAAAGCGGTGTGCAGGAGGGTCTCTACCTGGGTAAGGTGCACACAAGACAGCAGTGCTTGCAATTGTTGTAAGGTCAAGCCCCATGGGCTGCTGAGCGACAGCAGTTCCCACTCACACAGGAGCAAAGAGATCTGTGCATCTCTCTGCATCTGAGCCTCTCTATTGCACAGTCACCTCTGGGCCATGTATCATAGGAGTCTGGTTTCTGTAGCAATATAACAGTTATTCCCTGTTTGAAAAATCCAGGGTCAGTGACCTAATATTGCAAACTGAACGACATTTTTTCCCAAAGGGATCTTGCATTACCTTAAGCTTCCATACACTCAGCTTTGCATTCACATAACAGAGTCTCCAGAGGACTGGATCTCAGGGAATTCGTGCAGCCAGGGAAGCTCTGCCCATGCCAGGGAGGGCTGGAGCAGCTTCCCAGGTTACTCCCGCAGGACAGACCGCTGTGCTCCCAAAGCAGGAGGGCACTTCAGGAGCAGCTGGCAGTCCCTGACCACGGCTAAGTGTTGGGGCCATTTCTGCCAGGCAGTTGGGGTGATGCGGCTGAAATGAATATGTCTATTAAAGGAGTGCAGAACTAATGCCAGGGCTGTGATGGCTTAGTTCCCAGTTGTCCAGAGGATTCAGGACTCAAATTTCATGAAGAGAGTTATTTTGAAGCGATACATTTTCAAAACCACTCCAAATACTGCACAGCAGCTGCAAAGCTGCTTTTGAGCTACATTGTGCTTGTTCTGATGAACTAAACAACCATTTCTTGACAGCATGGATTTTGGATCCAGGCAACCTGCCTTTTCTTTGGTTGTGTTAGCTGTGATACTGTTCTGTACTGTCAAGCTGATTCAGATACAGGAAAGGATTGGGGCAGAAAGCAGCTTATAAACAAAGCCCTGTGATTTGGGGTTATCTGCTACAGTTCAGCCCTTCGTTCTCTCAGCTGCACTGCAAGGAATATCACAATGGAAAGCAGGAAAGAGCCCCAAGCCCCATTCATTAACCTTGAATTATTTGGTTCCCTTCACTAAAAAGGTGTCAGCCTTCTGTTGCTCTGCGGAGGACAAGCAGTGATTTGGTACAAATCTAATTTATTTACAGCCTGGAATAAATGCTGTTCCTTTAGTTTTATTCCGACCTGAGTTCATCTGCTGGACATGGCTCTCTTCCAGCGTGTGAGCTCAGTCATCCCTCGCAGGCAGTTGCATCTCGACTCACTGATGTTATCTGCCGTGCTCGCATGAGAGCTGGGCTTGAAGGTGCCACGGTCTCATGCCCAGTGTCCCCTGCACACTTGGCCACACGTCAGAGCAGAGCCTGCTGTCCAGGAGCGCTGCCTTTCCTCACTGCACCCACGGGGTTTTCCTCGCGGTGTTTCTGCTCTCAGGTAGTGCAGCACCTCCCCTCCTGCTGTGACTTAGCCATCACTCTAAGGCGCTTGGGAAGCACCACCTCATTTTCCATCTCTGCATATGAAAACTGACTCTTTCCTCACTCCGTCTCCTTTGCCTTCCTGGTTTTAATTTTAGCAGTCTGCTGCAGTGGGTACTGTGAATCATGAAGGCCGGATGACTAACAAACCACACACCATTTTGCTCATCTCGCATCATTCCCCAGCATTACTTCATGCCAGCAGGAGCAAGCAACTTAGTGGGGCACTTGGATTCCTCCCAGCCACCAACCACCTGGGGAAAGCCAGAGCTGATAGTGCTGAGCCGTGTGTTGTGGAAGAGGCTACAACACACCAGCATTACCTCAACATTCGTGGTTTCCTTCCCTCATGCTCTTGAACATAAGCCCAGCAATGGACATCAATATATCTACAAAAGGCTAGTATTGAGTACCAGGCTGCTGCCAAGCCATGTTGGCAGCTCTGCAAGCCTCATCCAAAGGGGCTCATCCCTGTTTGGATGCTGAGTCACGGCACAGGCCTAGAGAGGCTTCAAACATGGGACAGGGAAATGGAAGGGAGAAGCATCAGTCGAGCTATTCAGCTTAATCTCCAGTCATCAAGACATCTGGTGCTGCTGAGCAGCTTCCAAAGAGCTGACCCCCAGAGCAGGATGTCCTCTCAAAGGATCCCTTTGATTCAGGTAGCATATGGAAGGCGAGAGAAGAGATTAAATAAAAGATGAGGCAAGAAGGCCCTCCTGTCTGACAAGCTCTCAGGAGCTGATTGATGGCTGCTCAGTTTAATATCCACTGAGGCAACCTGAGCTTCCCTCTGCTGCAGAGAGGGGAACAGACTGTGGCCCTCCCTACCTCCTTTCGGCCCTATTTGCTTTTGTTTTGGGGACCAGGCAGAAGCTCAGAGCTACCGTTCTGTTGGCGAGCCTTCATTGCACCAGACCTTGCACTCAAGAACCTCCTTTACCTGTTTTCCCTGGAGAGCCTCCCCTGCCTCCTTCCAAGCAGCACCGGGGTTGCTCTGCTGTGTTTGAGATGAGAGCCACATTTTCTGTTCAAAGACAACAACAAACATCAGTGTCTGCAGAGCATTTTCTGAAAGCTGACACTTTCTATCTCCTGCTGGTCAAAACTGCCAGAGAGAGCTAATATGGTTTGACAAACCTGAGGTGGGCTAAGGGAAGCCACCAGAAGAGCTCGCCATGCAGACCTTTCCTTGCACAGAGGGGACTGGCAAAAGTGAAGGCTAGAGCCCTTTGTCCAGGAGAAGGGTCTTCTATTAAAATCTTCTTATTGCAGCTGAGTGGCTCTGGCCATCTGGATTCTGCAGGTAGGGATCCTGCAAGGCCCCTCAGGACTAGGATTTCTAGGACTCGAGTCAAAACCAAGACCTCCTGTAAGAGCTTCATTCCACTGCACCAAACAAACTGTCTTTTGAAACCGGCAGATCTGTAATGGTTGGGATCACAGAGTTCTAACCAGCCCAGCTGAGCTTCCTGAGGATGCAAAGGAGCCAGGCTTTAGCATACAGCTATGGAAGGGATCGGGACTGTCACCAGTATTAAGAGCAAAACCTAGATTTTGCCACTTGGTTTTCTTCAGTAACTTCAAGCATTGCTCCATGCATCCACTTTCAACCCAAACACCTACAAGCCATTGCTGAGATAGGCTGGAAAACAAAGGACGGGGAAATTGCTGCAGCATCAGATTTAACAGCAGCAGCTTGGAGGCTGTGGCAAGAGACAGACAGTGACCTACAGATTGGCACATTGGATCACACCTCAGCTCCATGAAGCCTCCTGTCCTGTCTCCAACAGTTGCCATCACAAAATGCATGAGAAGAAAGTGTGAAAACCCCGCAGGAACCAGATGGTGGACGGTTTCTCCTCCTGTTCCCTTTTCTCCCCAGCATGCTTGTCTCTCATGGCTTGAGATTGAGAGCGGAAGATTTAACAACCACAGCTTTGGAAAGGATATCACTAAATCAAAAAATGAGAGCTGTAAGCAGCCTTTTTGTTCTGCATGGCTCTCATCCAACCACTGCTTCCCTCGTGCTAATGTAGTACAAATAATGGTGATAAGCCTAGATATTCCAAGATAATTCTAACTGACTTGAACTTAAAGGGCTTTGGAGTCCATATGAAAAGTCTTTAGTGAAAGTAAAAGCTCAAAAGCAGAAAGCAAAACACTTGTGAGTTCATCTCTGAGATAAGACTGGCCTTAACATGACCTGTTATTTTGGCTGTTTCTGAGAAGCTCTTTAGACACCTTTTTCTCCAAAAACAGCAGGTCAAATCATCACATAAACACTTTGGCTTCAGGCTGGTAACAAAACCACTCTTGTGGGTCCCTAACCCTTAAGAGTTCCTCAAGGTCTTTATTTCTGAGCATGCATCAACACACCAGGTTGGAAAGTAGTCTCTTAAATAGGTACCATGTGCTATTCACACGATGTTTTGGCATATGCTACAGTCATCTGTAGCATATTCACGACCTTCATCTCCACGACCTTCTCAGAAAGTTTGATTTCCGCTTGTTATAGACACAAACGTTGCAACGTTAGCAAACCCCTTTTAAATAGTTCCACAATTACAGTTTCCAGGGAAACAGCTGCACAGAATGGGTCCTACAGAATGGCAGAACACTCCTATAATAGCCACGATCCGGGAATTAAAAAAGCAGACAAACATCAAAACTAATCAGGACAAATTGTCGCTCCTCCCCCCTTCCTGCTTTCCCCCCATGTGGGTTCTCTGAGGTCTAACACAGGGAGCTTATTAGCCTTTTCCTTGCTAATTGCATCTTTTTCTCCTATCCTATCACTATTTTCATATCTTTTATGAACTTAATATTTTATGACCTTAATCATTTCATCAAATTTAGTCCAAATTGGCCAATAGTTAAAAATCTTACAGAGGGTACAGAGAGAAGAATCAGGCAATGTCTTCACAGCAAAGCAATTTTTTAAGGAAAATTGGCTAATGTGGAAAGCAGCTCCATAAAAGCACTTTACAGCAGAGTTTGCATGAGGTGCCAAGCAAGTTTAACATACCTATTTCTTTGGATTTTTATTGTCCTGACTCACTGGGAATGGCAGAGCAGATGCACAACCCAAGCCCCTATCTTACTTCCAGGTAAAGAAACGTCATGTGCTATGAGCTGTGGAAAACACCAGTCACCCCTAGCTGTTCACCAGCAAATTAAAAGTAGGACAGCTACAGAGTCAGTGGTTCGAAAAGATCTCCTGAAATGCATGAATGCTCTAAGACAAAGGGAAGAATTTTCTGTCACCAGGCAGGGGAATTTCCATTGCTCGGATGTGAGTCTTTGCATAAAAGTAAGAGGGTTTAGTTGATGTGGTACTAAGGAAGCTAATTCATTGAGAAATCTCTTCTGAGCATTCTTGCTGCACACAGACGCAGACCAGCAACCCTGCAATGGTCTGTCCAGCTGTGACAAGTCAGCCCGTTTGGGGCTTTGCAGTATAAAACACATTCTGTGACGTGTGATGCTAAGCCCTGCGCTCGGACAAGTGCCAGCTTGGGTTATTCCATTCTGCTGACCTAAATTCCTCTCACACAGTCAAGTGGATGCAGCATCATCCTTCACTTCCTGTCCCAAATTGTGGCAGTTTCTCTGCACATTGATATCTATTGATATTTTACACAGCTTTCCAAAGGTGGTGGCTAAACTAAGGGGGGATAGGAATTCACCTACTGTCATTAATGCACAGGAGTACTGTGTGATTGTGTAAGTCCTGAGCAGTCACTCATAAACTCAGTTCTGCCCCAACTTGCCTTTTGACCTCTGTAAAGATGCGTAAATTCATAAAATGGGAAACTGGGCCAAAGGAAACATGTAAAGCCGCCTGAAAGGTGCCATATGAACGTATACCCTTTTAATTGCATATATCATTTGTGTAACACACTGCTTTCTGCAGTTTCACATCAGGGCTTCCCTGAGAGCTCCTCTGGATCCAGCTGTCATCAGTAAATATGAGGAGCCCTCATGTTTAACACAACTGGGAGTTATGGGGAGCCTCTAAGGAACCACGCTTCTAACGTACCCGCAGGTCCTTCGCTGCTGACGCAGGGAGGCCAAGCTCTGCTGTGGCCCTCTGAGATGGTTGATGTCTCTTCTGGCAGCTCCATCTCATTATAAAATCATTATAAGAATAAAGATCTGTGGAAAATGGGGCACTGGGTGGAGGTGCTTCTGCATGACCGTGCCCGGAATAGAGCCCACACACAGCAAAGCTTCTGGGAAGCAGCTGCCAAGGGTGGGTGGGCGGTGGGTGCTCGAAAGCTTCTTCTGGAGGGTTGACAGGCAGGAGGAGCCATCCTGCCACCAAGCACAAACGCTCCTGCTGTCAGCACCAGGCACGTCACCAGCAAGGACGCTCCCTTCTCCAGCACAGAAGAACTGCTGGTTGCCCACGTACCCAAGGGACACAGCCTTGCAAGCGAGATGAGCGTTTCCTCAACACCTCCCAACAATCAAGCTTAACGAAAGTAGGTTAAATTAAAAAAAGAATCGTGACGCAGTTTTGGTAACGAGATCGGGTGACACTTGGTGGTGCTGCCCGGGCTGCGAGCGGGAAGCCCATGGGCATCCACAGGTCACTCCTGCTCAAGACACCTGCGGTGGCCCCGTCATCTCGCCCACGCCAGGGCAATCGAGAGTAATCCCAGGCAGTCTGGGAGAATACCGGGCTACTTAAGGGACATGATTTGGTCTCCTATTGCTTGGCACTCTAAAGATGGGCCACAGAGTGAGTGCCATAGGAAAAGCACCGAGCTAGGGCAGCCGCTGTTGGGTAGGTAGGTAAGTTTTATGCTTCAGCTTCACCCTGCGTGATGCAGGTAGCTCCATGTCTGGAGCCTGCATGGGGTAAGAGGTGCTTTTTATGAGCACACGGACTGTTTAACACACCGTGAGTCAGCTAATGAGGGGTCAAAGTTTCTGCCTGGGACAGATAAGTTGAGCTCCAGGCAATTGGCTGTGTTTATGACACTCTTATTGACACACTAAAAATAAACTGGTGTGTCACATGCTTCATACAGACAACAATGATCCCACAAAGGTTTTATGGCAAAAGTATTATTTCTTTTTTTAATGTTTCTATAAGTTTTTTTCTATTTTTTTCTTATAATTCCAAAATTTTGGAATAAGTTTCCTTCCTTCTGCTCTTGGGTGAGCTGAGAGTTGTGCTCTCCACCCAGAAGGGGCTACTTTCTAGAGAGCAAAAATGCCATCAGCCAGGGGCTAATGCGAGGTGACAGATGCTGTAAGAATAGCAAACATTGTAAGGTACCTTCCTGACAAGGCAGTTACTCATCGTGCTAAGGATGAGAGCCCTTTCCTTGCCTGGGGTTTAAAGATTCCCACCGAACTTTCAAGAACCCCCAGCAGCCGCCCAGGAATCACTATTTCAACGAGTTACTGCTGATTCAGCTAAGACAACTTATTTTGCACGGGATGATTCATAAAAATAGTGCATCATCAGAAGGAAGAAATGCTTTTCCTTCAGACAATATCAATTTTTTGGTGGTGATTTGCTTCCATTTTTGTGCAGCTGAAGTTTCTAGCTATGTGATTTGATAAAAACGAGCCCTATCTACCAAAAGGCAGGTGGGCCCCACAAGGCAGGGCCTCATTTCTAGGTCCTGAATGATTGGGAAAATGGTGGGATCGTCCTCTCCTCCTCTGAAACCGGAGAACAAGGCTCCAGTGTGAGTGTACCAGAGAAATGGGGACCTGTGAGCTTCGTTCTGCTCACTAGCACTGACCTGCCGAGCGACCACCAGGAAACCAATGAAACTCTCTTGGCTCGGCCACACGGCCAGAAACCTCCCCATCTGTCAAGGAGCAGTGCACACGTTAATTACCACCTTCTAATTGGCCAGAGCTATAGCTTACATTGCTAAATTATAATGCGCTGCCTCATTATCTCTGGCAAATCCTTCCTGATATTGAGGAGGGTTCTCCTTAGTGCTGAAGGGGCATGGTGCTGAGCTTAGCCAAGGGGGACTCCTGAGGAAGAGCTTGGAGGGATGGGACTTTGTCTTAAGTGTTTTTTTCAGTTTACACTTGCTTAAGTGTTATTTCATTAAAAAATCGACCGATTGCATTTGCTTTCCTAAACTTAGTGCAACTTCTCCAGCTAACATCCAACCCAAGAGGATTTTTGGTCTAAATTTTTGACTGTACATTCTCCGAAAGCCACATTTTGGTCACATTCTTTCTTACATATGCTATACAGAATCAGTGGCACTGGCATTTCACTGTGCAATACCTTCAGCATTCATAACACACAATCCATTACAAACACTGACAGCTATAAAAATTGCTCCCACACAATTAAAAACGTTCTCTTTCCACGCACCAACACAGCCACAATCTGCTTTAGCTCAACTGTATGCAATAAAGAAGGATCCCCAAAGCTTTGATTAGTTGACATTTTAATTGCCAGCATCTCCCCATGTCTTATTAGCTTCAAGTTACTCGGTCACCACTGCCAGCAAGCGAGGAGCCAGTTTAGGCTTATGAGGATGCCAGTGAGCAGTGTAGGGCCTTGCCTGTGCTCACTATTGTTTGCCTAAAGGAAAGCAAATAGTAAAATCAGCCCTGAAAGGAGAAGAGCTTTGGGGATCCTGCCCTAGCACTTTCCAGGTCCCTTAAAACACCAACAGCAAAAGAGGAGCGGCTTTGAGAACCATACACAGGAAGAGAACAGTTTGCATTTCCAGCATGACAAGCAAGCGCAAAGCACGTTATCACTGCTCATCAGCATCCTTCCACCGGCCCCTTTCCTATATGACTTCCCTGCACGAAGGTGCTCGGGGTGGGGGTTACACAGATCAGCTCTCAGGAAGGACATTCTGCTCTTACTGCTTCTGCTTTTCAAAGAGAGAATTGCATGTGGAAAAACAAACCGAGTAATGGGTAAAGGGCTGTCTGATTTCCCAAAGGCACTGGGTTTGCAAGCTGCTGATGGCTCCCTTTCCACCTGCAGGTGTGACAGTGTCACACAAAGGCTGCCTGCCCATACAGAACATCAGCACCTCCGGGAAGAAAAGGACACCAAAATCTACACAAATGCCACGAGAAGAATAATAAAGATGCCTTACCCACATGGGTGATAACTGTAGTCAGTCGCTGGGTGAGCTCCTGATGTGACATCTCTTCTTCTTTTAACCAGAAAAGCATTTCACACAGGGAACTGCACAGCATCCAAAAAAAAAAAAGATGCGCCGGAGTGGGAGGCTGCACACTCAGTGCCTGGCTCACACACAAAGCGAGGACCACTCCCACGCTCGGCCCTTCCAGCCCTCACATCTTCTGCCTGCCGCGCACCTCTCCCAGCTTGCTACTGTCCATGAGCAGACCTGGAAAAGCCGCTTGTTTCCCTGCCTTTTAACAATGGGAAGAGGTTGGGGCGGGGAGAGGGCAGGGGGGTAAAGAAGGGAAGAGAAACGGGCGAGTTGGTCGCTTATGGCTTTTTTTCTCTCCTCTCCCGCGGATGAGGCAGGGGATAAAGAGACAAACCGGCAGGCAGATACCTTCCTCCAGGGAGACTCTTGGATGCTGATGCTGTGAGTCAGGAAAAAATCCTGGAGGTAGGAACGGCACGGGGAGGAGTGGAGCTGGCAGGGAAGCTGCAGGGCAGCGGCCGCTCCGCTGCGCTCCCCTCCGCAGCGTGCCTGGGCTCGAGGACAACCTGCCCGCAGCCCCAGTGTCCCCTCCCCGTCCTCGGGGCGCAGCTGCCCCATGGGATGTCCCTGGGGGAGCCCCCAGTGTGCCCAGGGACCCTCTGCCCAGCCCTACAGGAAACCTTTGTCTGAAGGGGGGAGGCTGCTGCAAACTGGGGGCTTTTTTGGGGTGTTGTGGCCAGGGGCTTCATTGCCCCCACTCCTCTCATGCACAATTGGGGTCCCTCGGGTCCTGATGCGTCTGTGCCCACGGCAGCCTCACCAGCAGCCCCATGCAGCAGCACAGAGAGCAGAGGAGCCCTGGGTGCCGGGCAGGTCCCTCCCTCCCGCTGTGGTGGCCGCAGAGCCGGCTGTGCCATGGGGCAGGCGGCACGGGCAGCACCAGGAAGGCAGCCGGGATCCGGAGCGTGCGGAGCCCTCTGAGCACCAGGGCACAGCTGGGACTCGCGGCCGACGTGCAGGGCAAAGACTGGCTGCTGGGGGCCCCGTTGCTGAGCGCATGGCAGCTGGAAAGGCCAAATGCATTACTGACCTAAAAATTAAGGTATAAAATAAAATATGGTGCAGCTGCCCCCAAAATTTGACCTGGTCCAACAGAAAGGATTCAGCTCTAATTCCAGATTTCCCACTCCTCCACAAGGTTTTTCTTGGCTCCATCTTTTCAAGTCATGTATGATCATGGCTTGAGCAGTCAAATATCCTGTAGGCACATCAGATCTTAGAGCACCGTCAGTTAGGAAGGCCCAGTGCTATTAAAGGTTCTGTGTACCTCTGTGATGGGGAAACCTTGTAAGAAGCTGGCTGACCTACAAGGTAGTTTGAGTATCTGTGTTGCTGTCCTCATTTCTGGATGACTGAGGAAATGCACTGAGAGGCTTCTTGCATATTTTTGTTGACTTAATTTAACAGCAAGTCTTCAAAAACAAGTGAGAATGACGAGGGTGACTAGAGACAGCCACCCACCTGCCAGCACATCCGTATCAAAGCCATCCGCTCTGAGATCCTCTCTCTAGCAGAGCACATTTGGGGAATGGAGTTCAAACCATAATGACCTTGACTAACGTCCGTAATGACCTTGACTAACATGGAAAGGTTTTCCTCAAGTGCAGAAGATGCCATTGCCAGGAAAGAGACTGCAGGGATCCGAAAGATCCAAGACCTCTTTATTTGCCTCTCGCAGGGTCACAGAGTCGAGGCAGCAACACCGCACAGGAAAAGCCGTCGTGTCTCCAGACATTTAACAGACATGCTTCTCTGTAGGCAGGCACGCTATAAAATCCCATTCATAAATGAATTAAACTCCACTGAAGAGCTGTGTAGCTGGTTTGCTCTCACTACTCCTACAGCAAGGCTGTTCAAAAATACCAGGGATTGCTAGGAACCTTTGCCTGATTTCTAGCTAAAATCATTCTCGGTTATTTTAAGACCATATGCTTTTATTCTAACATTGCTATTCAGCATCCTAAGTGCAGAAGCTTGCACACTTGCTATTTTAAGATCCTTTTTCTCTTTATTATTTGTTCTTGCTGTGTTAGCCAGCTTTCCGATTGTCCGCCATCCCTTCAGGAACTTCTGACCTCACAGGTTCCCTGAAAATGGGCAAGGCAAACAAAGCCCCAAAGAGGAAAGATGCAGGGGGCTGAATCACTATCTGCGGGGGCTGTCCAGGTTGTTGGTGGAATGTACCCACCAGGGAGCCCCTCAGCCCCTGTGCAAGCAGCACAGCACGGATGGCTCCTTGCCCTGCGGCCGCTGGGAGGGAGGAATGGGGTTTGATCGCAAGCTGGGGCTGTTGCCACTTGATGCGAGTTGTAAGGAACAAAAGGGGGAAATCTGGGTTATTTTGGTGGGAAGGACACAGCCACGCTTCACCAGACTCACTAATCCCAGAGTGATTTCATTACACTGCGAAGTAGTATCTGGGTCTAAATGGGGCTGCCTGTTTATACAGTATATCACTATGATGAATTCACAAACTGAAGAGCCACAAGACTGAACCAAGTCCAACCCGCCGGAGAAGCACTGGGGATCCATCAGACTCCAGCTGAGAGAGGGAGAACAGGGGCCAGGGCCCTAGGAAGCCTTTGGAGCCATGGAGCAACGATGGCCACGTGCCTTCGCTAAGGAAAGGCTCGGAGATAGAGAAGGAACTCAGTCTGTCACTGCCATGGCAACAATTTCCAGGGATGGGTATTTTTGTGAGAACCCGTCCTCTCGCTGCTACCAGATTTCCTATGCAAGATAAAAGCCCTCTCTGATCCATAAGGCTCAGAAACAGAGGACCATGACCTACGCTTGAGGCTCGAGCTGGGCTCTCACTCAAAAGCAAGGCCAGGGGCTGTACAAACATTGGGACTCCACTATTGAAATGACAGGCGACAAACAACGGAACAACCTGGTTTCTCCATGGAGTGACAGCCTGACAAATTAACAGCCATTTATTAGAGCTTGAAGCAAACAGCTGAGGCCAAGGCATCACATGCAATTTTAATAAACAGCAACTTGCACACTGCAGAAAATAAGAGCTTTGAAATCCCTGCAGCCTGGCCACATGGATTTCAAAATAAGTTCAACCCATAAATCAGCTCAGACTCATTATTTTGGGAAAATATTTTTGAAACTTTCTCAATGTATTTTTATAAGAACTTTTATTCTCACAGCTATTGCTGATACTAATGGGATCTAGTCATTAAAACTAACCTACCTTCTTCATTGTGTTATGTTTAGCCAAAACATATTCATCATGTCTCAAAAGCAATAAACTTTTTTTTTTTAACATTCTAATAATTATTTTGCTTTTGTGTGGACACTGTCAATCACACCATAATACTTTGAGGAGTAAATCCAGCATACACTGAATACTTGACATTTTAAAGCTAAGTTGGCCTTTCAGTGCATTAAGACAGTTTCAAAAGACCCCGAATTCAGGTGCACTGATAGGGCGGGTGAAAACAGTCTTTGCTGTGGGAAACGCCGGGGACAAACAAGAGGACATCATAATGTGGTTCGATACGTTGGACTAAGATGATCACTGAATGCAGAATGCAGCAAGAGGGAATTTCAGTCTTGGTCTGGAGCAGGCAGAGACAGAGCAGTTTCAGTTTACCTTTTTTTTTTTTATAACAAAGCAGAAAGTTCTGTTATGAAAGTTATGCTAATGCAACAGAAAGCAAGTCCCTTTGATGAACTAAATCTGAGGCTCAGATGTTGTTGACAAAACATTCAAATGCTATGAATAGCTGATGTGGCCCTAACAGGCAGGGAGACCAGAAAATATAACACAGTTTCAAAAATACAGTGAAAATTCAGTTTCAGAAGAGAAGCTGCTCAAAGTTGCCAAGACTTGAAAATACCAAATATTACCTTCAGGGGGAAAATACAGCATTCAATTTCCATCTAGAACTGGGCAACCTCTGTAACTATATGGGCAGGCATTTCTCACTAGCCCAGTTGTCACCTGGATTTCATGATTCGGTGACAGAAAGCCAGATATGAAAATATAAGCTGCTTCAGAATTGCCCAGACAAGAACTACCCGTTTCCGCCACCAGCGGGAAGAGGCACTTCCTGCCTCGCTCTCTTCTGCATCCTCCTTTTCCAGCTTGTTGCCATGGAGACCCTCTCCCCATCCCTTTTTCCCCGCTCAGGTCCTGCTCCAAGGAGCACGGGGAGCCCGGGGGTATCGGGGATGGATCTAGAGCTGCACAAGAAGCAGCTGCCGCTTCCAGAAGGGCCTCGTGCGATCCCTGTGTGCGCAGGGGGCGGACGCAGCCATCACAGCACGGGGGGGCACGTGCGGTGCGCCTCGCAATCCCCTAGGACATCTTCGTGTCCCTCTAAGGCGCTGTCCCACCATATCCCCCATCGCTCGCGCTCCTTCTCCCCTGGTCATGGCTGCGGAACAGGAGGGGACGCGGCAGTCTCCGCTCCCCCTCACGACACGACCACCCGACTATGGCGCCCACGCGCGCTCCTCGCAGGGGGGGGAAGTGGGGGAAGTGGGGCGAGGCGTGACGGACGTGACGTCACACGCAGCACGCGCGACCCGCACCCCTCCCTCCAGAGCATGCGCGCTACCGCTAGTGGGCCCGTGTTTGCGCTTGCCTAGAAGGCGTTACGTCACAGGGCGGGGCCGGGGATGGGAGGGGCTTCGTCGCCCGCCTCTCTGTGATTGGCGCAAATGGCGGAAGCAGCTCCGCCCCCTGCCCGCGCGCAGTGGCGGGAACGGGCGACGGGGTTGGGGTGCTGGGGTGTGAATTGTGTGGCGGGAAAACGGTGGGGTGCGGAGTGACGTAACGGTAACGGCCGCCGGTTAACGGGCGCCGCCATGCAGGCCTTCCTGAAGGGCCCGGCCGCCCTGAGCACCAAGCCGCCCGCCGCCAAGGAGCGGGGCGCGACGGGGAGCGGCAGCGAGGGCCGGCGGCCCAGACCCGTGCCCTGGGTGGAGAAATAGTAAGAGCTCCACGGGCGGCGGGGGGACGAGTGGTGCTCGGGGGGACGGGTGTTTGCAAGGGAGGTGAATAAACGTTTTCCCGTGGAGGGAGGAAAAAAAAAAGACTCAAGGCAAATTTCCTTCATTACATTTTGGGTCCCAAACACAGACTTGATTTGTTGTCAATGTCACCTGTGTTGCCTGAAAGGGAAGTGTTGTCGTTTTCAGTTTAATTTTTTGCTGAAACTTTTGTAAATAACAAGTTGTGTTTAATGTCTTTTTATTTAGTCGCCCCAAATCCGTGGATGAAGTTGCTTTCCAGGATGAGGTTGTTGCTGTGCTCAAGAAGTCCTTGGAAGGTGCTGATGTGAGTGTAATGGTGTCAGCTGCCCTCTTACAGAATGTTTAATAAGCACCTGCAGCTAGGGGTTATGAATTATCAATGATCTGAGTTCAGAAGTTCAGTTTTTCAGTAGTACTTCATAAAAAAAAAAAAAAAAAAAAAAAAAGGCTTTCTAGTAATTTACTGCGAGGAATGTTTCTGATATTTCTAGCTCTAACTATTGCAAAATCATCAGCTCTTGTGTTGCAGTTTGGAATCTACCCAAAAGAGTATAGTTGGAAACTTATTCAGTCTGGAAACTAGGCTGACAGTAGTGCGCAGACTGTTAGAAGGGCATCTTTGGATACGTTTGGGTGATGCTGCAATGGTATCTGTAGCAGAAACCCAGTATACTGTAGTAACTTTCTGTCAAACTTGGTCTATAGGCAATATCCAAATAAAATATGAATTGAGTAATTGAATTTGATCGAAGGTGTGATTGTGTCACCAAATGTCAGCCTTTTTTTGCAATCTTATAAACAGCAATTGGTTTGTTGTCCTTCAGAGCACTCTGAGCAGTGACCTAGAAGTAAAAGGCTTAGTATTATATGTCAGGAGTGGGTAATTTCTGTCCTATTATGTGTTGGTTTTCCTGTAGATTTTTTTTTTGACGATTTTTTGTCTGTTTTAAAACTGTCTTGCTATTTCAGCTCCCAAATTTGTTATTTTATGGTCCACCTGGAACCGGAAAGACTTCCACGATTTTAGCAGCAGCTAGAGAACTCTTTGGGTAAGCTGGAATCCCGTAGCTTTGGTATATTTCTGTATCAAATGTCTGCCAGTCATGTAGCCTAGCATCTCTGGTCCTCACTTGTTTTTACATGGCTTCTGGAAACTCTCATGCCTGTTGAAAGCTTTTTTTAAGGAAGAGGTTCATATTCTTGTTCACTTGTTACATGACATTTCTTTCCATGTTGCCCAGTCACGAGTCTGTTACCAATATAGATTCAGAGCACTTGCTTGAGACTTGCAGCTCTGTAACCCTATGTACTTTCAGCTATATGTTTGTAACAGAAAAGTGTGTGAAAAGAAATGGATTACATTTGCCTTGCTGAGCTTTACAAAGGAATTTTGGTGCTCATAGTATCTTCAGTGAATCCTTGTTATGCAGGTATCTCAAGGCACTTTGTGAGGAGGTTGGATCTTACTCTTCCCACTATGTACCCTTTAATTGTGCCTGAAATTAAAATTGGGAGTAGAAGTAAAATGCAGCAGGTGTTATATTTCTTATAAATTATAGGAACATAGGTACATTTGTGAATACAGGGAATTTTTGACTGGTGAACTCACATTGTTCTGCGAGCAGAAAATGGATAAGAAACTGGCTTCATCTTTTGAACATATCTAATGTCAGCTTTGGTACTTTTTTTCCTCTTGTCTTTAATTTTTGGTTAATTTTTTTTTTTAGGAGGAGGCAATTCCATTGTGCATCCATTGGAATTCTCAGATTTTCTGTTCAACTGTATTTATTATTTTTCTTGGAGATGCTACTGCCTAGTGCTCTGCTGCTAGATACTGCCTGTGTTGTGTTTTCTAGATGTATGCTTTATAACAGTGTTGCAGCTGCAAAGCACTGTAGATCACTGCAGTATCTGGAGATTTTTATTCCTTCTTGCACTCACTTCATTGCATAGAAGAGCACGTAACATAAATTAAACTTACTATGCCAACTACCTCCTTTTTCCCTGGATAACTGGTGTAATTCACTGTTTCCTGTGGCCTAGGAGGCAACTCTAAAAATAGCTAATGGCAATTCATATCTAACTTTTAATGTTTTCCAACATAACTGATTTTTAATAAAGATATTATGTAGCAAAAATGCCTACTATTCAGGAAGTCCAGATAGATTGTTGTTTTATTTTGTAATGTATCATTATAAAAGTTAACAGTTAATATGTTGTAATGCGCAATTTGCAGGCCTGAATTATTCCGGCAAAGAGTCCTCGAGTTAAATGCTTCTGATGAGCGTGGAATACAAGTGATTCGGGAAAAGGTGAAGGCTTTTGCCCAGCTGACTGCATCTGGAACCCGGGCAGAGTAAGCATGGGGTCAAAGCTGACCCTGCTCAATGGACTTTCTCTCCTAGGACCTTACATGTGGTTCTTTTTGGTAAAATTAGTTTTATAATCCTAATAAATGACTAACAAGGTTGTGGTAAAGGAACAGATTGTAGAATGTAATAGGAAGAAACTGTGCCATTGTCCATTTGGCAGGAAATGTTCTAAATTTGTTTACTGACAGTAATCTGCTGCAGAGCTGCTTGAATTTCTGGGAATCAGGAAAAGAAAACACTGTATTAGCTATTAAATGAAATAACTTAAAGCATGAATAAGAGTATTAGAGAATTTTATCAGTGTTCAAGTATAATTTTTTGGTATATGAAATCATATATACATATATATGATTCATATATTTATGAACATATATATATACACATGATTTTTTTCTTTCTCTCCAGTGGTAAAGTTTGTCCTCCTTTTAAAATTGTGATTCTGGATGAAGCAGACTCTATGACTTCAGCAGCCCAGGCAGCCTTAAGACGCACAATGGAAAAAGAATCTAAAACGACACGTTTCTGCCTTATTTGTAACTACATCAGCAGGTTTGTGTGGATTTTTGTGTGGATTTTTTTTCTTTCTTAGGTTTTTTTGCACTTCCTATTCAGTACTTTCCTTTTTGCTCCTATGAGACTGATACTTACTTTTCAGAGCACTCACTTAGAGCTGAAGCTATCTGAGTATTACCAAATCTGCTCTGGTAAATTGATCTGTTTGATTGTGACTCATCAAGTCATTTGCCAAGACCATTTTTTTTTGTCTCCTCAGAATAATTGAACCTTTAACATCTCGATGTTCGAAATTCCGCTTCAAACCTCTGTCAGACAAAATCCAGCAGCAGAGAGTATTGGATGTTGCTGAGAAAGAACACGTGAAAATCAGCGGTGAGGTAACTCCATAGTTGCTATATAGTTTTTTTGCTTAATCCAGTGCATAATTGCATTGCAGTGAAAGGAAGTTAATTAGCATTACTGTTCCAAGCTGCTCAGTTGTACTCAATATAGTATATAAAATAACTTAGATGTTATTCTCGTCCATAGATGGAGAAGAATTTTCATAGACTTCCTAAAACCAGAGAAATACCTACTAGAGCAAATCACCATAAAATCACAGGACTTTTACAGTTGTGAGAATAGTTGTATGCTCACATTAAACTATCCTTCATTCTGATGTTTTCAACACACATTGGCACTGCTTACAGTAAATATTATATAATTATACAGTAAATATTATATAATTAAGAATGTATTCAGTACATATATTTCCTATATTACCTATCAAACTACTCAAACTTTGAGTTTTTCACGAGATTTTAAAGATGCAAAGATGAGTAAAGGCAAAGTAAATACTCCATGAGTTACTTTAGTTCCTTTGTATCATTTAAACACAAAAGAAAAGTCAGAATTGTACTTCAGCATATACAAAGAGGTGTTGACAGATCAGAGGAGTTACAGAGAGCTTAGTCCACAGAACATAACTATGCATCTCATGTGTCTGTTGCCTTCTGTTTCAAAGCGCAAATAAAACCTGCTGCCTCTTACTTCAGAGAATTAGTTAAAAGCTATGTAGATAATGTAAGTCTCTGCAATCTAGGATAAACAGTGGATCACACCACAGCTGTGTGCTGCTATCCTACCCCTCATTTCAGCTTTGAGCAAGTAACTCGGGAAGCGTTTGAGATGTATTTGTAACCTGAAACGCTGTCCCTAAGAGCTGCCATCTGCATTAAGCTTGTAGTAATATTTGTATTAACAGACAGCTTGCTCTGTCAGCTTGTGTGTTGAAGCTGTCTGTGTTCACTCTGCTTCAGGCATTATTTGATATCTTAAAATCAATTTACTGAAAAAGTGTACTGGATTTTAATTAACAATGGAAGTATAAATTGTTATTTTTCCATGTTGCTCCTCAGGCAGTATCTTACCTTGTTAAAGTGTCAGAAGGAGACTTAAGAAAAGCAATTACTTTTCTTCAAAGTGCAACTCGCCTAATGGGTGGAAAAGAGATCACAGAGAAGATAGTCACTGAAATTGCTGGGGTAAGTTATGCTTTAAATTTCTTCCTCTAATTAACCTGAAAAAGGTTTGACAACCTGGTCAAGTGTGTTTATTACACAAAGTTTGATTAAAATGATTTTATTCCTCTTAGCATTGTGAGTATGATACACAACCAATACACAACTGTTTCCTTCTCTCTAGTTTTACTGACTGCCTGATTCTGTGTGCTTGCTACATAGCAAATGTCTAGCAACTTACTGCATAACTAAAGGAAAACTGTAAAATAGTTTTACAGATTAACCAGAGTTTGAAACATTCTGCCTACGGATGCAAGATGTATTGCATTTTGTTGGACAGTAGACAAGAAGATTGTCCTGGTTATTATACATGATATAGCATCGCAAAGCGAAGTTTGGAAGCGCTGCAGGACTGACTTGATTGGCTTGTTTTTCAGTGTGATGCTCACAGGAACAGTGGCCCTTTAAACATCTGTGCAGCTTTTGTGCTTCAGCAAAGCTGCGGTGGTTTCTCTAGGCTGACATTAAGTAGTACTGACAGGGGCAGCAAAAAAATGGAGAAAACAGATCTAATAACTTGTGGGAAGGTGTTTCTATAGCAACAGAACGTTGCCTTAAACAAGAAATCTGAGACTGAGAGTTGAGGAGTCAGTAGTAAATGGACTCTAATCTTTGCCTTGAAGGTGCTACCATCATGGCTAATTGGGCCTGTTTGGGGTTTGCTGCTTTGAGGGAAGAGAGGAAAAAAAAAAAGGCAAATGCTGCTGTAGAACAGTTTTTGTTTGTTAAGGATTTTTCAGTGAACTGTATTCAGTATTCTGTTTATAGGCTGGATTTTACTTAAAAGTAACCCTAAGTGGTAATTTCTAAGAAACCTGGCAGAGAGATTGTTGTAATGATAGGAAAGAGAAGGCATAAAATTCCATTTGGTGGTTTGCTGAATAACGTTCATTAAAGCAGAGGAACCCAACTTTACATTTCCCATTTAAAAATGCCAGGTGTTGGCTATATGTTGTGACCCTGGAGTAAGTTTGTAAAAAGACAAATGTAAAAAAAAAAAAAAAAGCTTTGTAATCAGAGGAAAAACTGTCCAGACACTTACCTGGCAGGAATGACAATGAGGAGAGGGAGAAATGTGGGTTGTACTTCTCTGCTTGGAGCTAAATAGAGGCATCTGCTGACTTTGTCTTCTGATTTATTGATCAACTTGGCTGCACTGAGCTTGTTTCTGTAGCTCCCCAGTGCTTAACTGGAGTGAAACTAAGGTGCCATTTTGCTTGATGAAGTAGGTTTAGTCAGTGTCCTGACTAAGTAATTGCATGTCTTTATTTGTGGAGGTAGCTTTGACAATTCATTATCATTATGTAGTTTTCCTTTCAAAATTACCAACATAGAAAAAAAAAAAATCAAAGCCTAGTTCTCAAACTTGGGTATCTTTGTGTTATACTCAGCCCCTCTCAAGTACGCATGTATAGGGGAATAAAATGCTGAAATGGCCTCCTCTATTTAAAAAAAAAAAAAAAGTTTTAATCTTTTACTGTAAGCATCAGCTTTAGTCATGACTTTATAATTTTAGTCTTACAAATTTGAAAATTTAACATGTCTTTACAGGTTATTCCTAAAGAAACAATTGATGGAGTGATACTGGCTTGTAAGAGTTTTTCATTTGAAAAACTGGAAAAAGTGGCAAAGGTAGAGTTTCTAGTTCTCTGGTCTGCATATCTTTCTATATCTGCGTTACTGGGTTGCAGTTGAACATTTGGCCTTGGGTCACTTGGGATCAAGTTTCAGGAAGCACGCGTGTTACCAGGTCATAGTGATTTATCCTTTGGTGGAAGAGCTTTAAGGAAGGTGAAAATAAAGTTCCATAGCAGCCTGACTGTGGCCTTCCCCTGCGTTAAGCTATTAGCTGTTAGGTGGAATTATGCAGATAAAGAATTTGTAGTTAGACCTTCAGCTCAGACCTTCAGGACTGGGTCCTCACTGAACGCTCTGCACTAGAAACCTTCTAGGTTACAATCCAGGTTGTCAAAGGCAATTTGGCAGAGATGGCAAGTGGGAGAAAAGTCTTGTCTTCAGCAGTTTATGGAGAAACAGAGGCTGTGTAATATTTGCAGTGTCTGAATAAGGTTGTAAAATGCATCTGGTTTTAAAATATGACATGTTTACCATGAAGTAACCTCATAAGTAAGTTCATCTCACAAACCACAGTGATTTCAAATACAAATTGCTGGAGAAGGCACAAGCTGCATAATCACAGAGGTGGATTTATTTTCTTCAGTACAAAAAAATCTATTTGAAGAATGAGAAATTCCTAAAGTCCTGAGTTTAAAGGAGGCTTAAACAGACTTGAACTGCATCTTGATTCCCTTCCACCCTTGACATAGAGGGGACAGGCTATAGTGCCATTCTCTCCCGCACTGAAATGTGTCCTACCTGTGCAGAGAAAGGCACCTGGCTGAGGTGCTTTCTACCTGGCTGAGCTTTGTAGCATGGTTTTGGCTGGACTCGCAGTTTTAAATCTGCATTTGTTCTCCCAGAAACCTGCAGCAGGTCTCAGAGCTGTTGTGCCAGCGTTTGTACAAGCATCACTGCCTTGCGCTTCCAGGTTCTGGTTTGCATCAGGTTTGATGAAATTTACTGTAGCAGTTGGGAACTATTCTCCAGGTTCTAGATCAGGTGCCTTATAGTGGTTGCACAGTTAGCAGAACTTGTATTTATGGGAGTGTATTTTGCTAGGGGAGAAGTAAGGATCTTCTAATCTTCCTATAAAACTTCCATTAAAGTATTTCAGGTTTTGTCTCTGCTGCCATTTAGTTCTTGCTGCCTTATTTCTGTTTTCCTGTATCCCTGAAACAGAATCTGATAAACGAAGGTTATGCTGTTGCTCAGCTTGTAAACCAGCTTCATGATATTGTTGTTGAGAGCGAAGACTTCTCTGACAAGCAGAAATCCGCTATAGTTGAGAAACTTGCGGTAAGACTATCTTGAGCTCTCAGCAATAATAATAATCTTCATGAATCTCAATTGGTCAATCTCTGTTTGCCCCACTCTATCTCCCAAGAAGTATTCCCAACTAATTTTTTTTCTTCTAAATGCTGCATTTTATGGTAGAAGTTTTCTTTATTCTTTGTTTTGTTTCTGGGAAAAGAAACTTCTGGGCTGAGAAATTCTGAGAAGGAATTGAAATCCTGGTTAAGACAAAGGAATTTCTAGCCAGATCAGCTTGTCCTAATGCTGTCCAAGCAAGAGACTACTATGGTTTCCTTTTTATATGGCTTCGGAGAGGAAATTAAACAATGAGGGTGGGTGCTACATGAAGTAAGAGTGAGGCATATATGGGAGTTTGCAGTGCTTATTAGGCACAGAAAATGCATCCCCAGAACAAAACGTGCAGCAGCTTCTACACTCATGCCTGTGATGCCCTCCCAGTGCACAGGTTGAATGTAGTGAGGGAAGAGGGCAGGGCTGGTTGCCACCAGAGCGCTGCTTCTGGCCAGCGGCTTGGCACAGCTGGGGCCTCCCCTTGCTTACATGACCTGGGGAGGTGACAGTTTGGGGCTGCTGTGAGCAATATGGGATGCCATGGCTGACAATGAATAAACACTTTGTCCTTGTGCGCTCAGGGGCTGTAACTTGTTTCTCCCCTGGCAGGATGTGGACAAGTGCCTGGCGGATGGTGCTGACGAGTACCTGCAGCTCATAAGCCTCTGTGCCCTGGTGATGCAGCAGTTCAGCCAGCACAACTAGTGTAGCAGCCATGCAGGACCCCAGCAGCTCTGTCTCCTGGGAGGTGGGGGCTTGGAGTGCAGCAAGATGGGCATTTTTGTATTGGTTTTGCAATAAAGAGACTGCTCAGCAGTTGAAAAAATGCTGTTAGAATAAAATGGTTATCTTTCTTTGTATTATTCCTTTAAAGAAATCACAAGTTAATTGAAGGGCCTGGTACCACTCCTGCATTCCAGCTGTTAGCAGCTAAGTGTGTATGTGCACCTCACTGAGGGTACCTAGTGTGCTTCATGAGCACCACCAAGAGCTACAGCAAGTACAAACTCTTCCACTATTATATCTGAGCTAACTTCCTAAGTGGAACTTGCCCCTAAAAGGGGCTTGGGCAAAAGCCTCTCATGATGGAGCTCAGGGTTTCAGACAGGTGTCTTACACTGTGTATCTTGTGCTGACTCCTCTAATGGTACAGTACCCTATAAAGTCCCTTTTCAACACCGTGACTGAAGCTTTTAGAGATCATCTTAGTGATTAACATTTTCTTAATGAGCACCTTTTCTTTTCCAAAGTGTTAAAAGTTCTTACAGCTCTGCTGTTACCTGCATGAGACCCTCCCCTGTTACCAGCCCTGCCCAAGCCAGACCCCACTTCCACAGCAGGCTGCAAGAAACCCTTCCAACCACCCCAAGAAAGAGCTCTTCACGATTAAAGTGAATATAGAAGTATTTTATTGAACATTCAAACTTCATTAAGACATGTGCAATATGGCAAATTTTACTGGGTTTAACCCTAACTAAGACAATAGTATGATTGCTTGCTTGCTGGGGCTTAGCAACAGGGTCCAGATCACACTTACCACTAATTAAATACTTTATTGAATAAATACATATCAAACAAAAATGCATTTTAATGCTCTTATAAAAGTTTAGAGATTTTGAAAGGCCTTTCCAATTCAATCTAAAGTGTAAATACATACAATAAAGGAAGGTAGGCTAGTTTAACATAATTGGCTGATTTTATACAGCACTTATATCTTTTAGTCCATAAGTAAATTATTAAATGATAAAGAACATCTAATACAACCACTTCTATGGAACTAGGAAATAAATTTCTAATAAAGAAAAAATTTACAGACCCCATGACTTTCCACCCAACCCCAACAGTCTAACCCTAAAGTGGATAAAGCCAATGGCTTTCCCCACAAGAGCTCACGACAAAAAGTCGCTTCGCTTATCAAAAATCTGTATTTCTGATCCGTTATGAGCATTGAGACAAGATTCAATAAATCCCCAAAGAAAGAAGCACAATGCACGTTGTGAATCGCCTATTCAGCAACAGCGAGCACTGCATTCCAAAACCATCTCTCAGGGATTAAATGAGATCAGCCACATTCATGGGCATCTCCTCTACTGTAGTATTGTAGAAAGTCTCAATATCTCGCAGAATCCTCTTGTCCTCTTCAGTGACAAAATTTATAGCCACCCCTTTCCTGCCAAAGCGACCACCTCTGCCAATTCTGCACAGAACAGAAAACACATTTACACACATGTTAAGTATTTTAACCAACTTAAATGCCTAAAAATGTAAGATCCATTCTTTAACTGCTGTTCATTTATCTGCCCGTAGCCACTTTGTGCTGTATTTACAGGACTAGCTGCTAAGCAAAGTCATGGCTGGTTAAGAAAAATGAGCAGTCAGCACCAACAGTACAGGAGTATCCATCCTATGGAGGTAGCAGAGCAGAAAAGGTTACTGTTTCAGCTGCAAAGTAAGATCTTCATTTAATGTTTGGTACTGTGGTATGAAGTCTCCCTCCCCTCCTTGTTAAATTTAATACCCTGTACCACATGCATCCAATCCTAAGCATATGGCAAATAAATATGTTCTATCTTTTGAAGAGGGGGGAAAAAAACCACTATTCCACACAAAGGAAAACATCCAATTAAATATAGTCATGGAACAGCAGATTTCAACTAATGAATTTTAATTGAACATACTGTTTCCAGTGGGAAAACTTAGTTTAAGAACAGAAAAATCCAAGCTCAACTTTTTTTGTGGAAGCACAAGCCAGTCACAACCACCATCACAATTTAATTACAACCCACCATCAGTTCTACCTTCCTGTAGAGACTGCACAATAAAGCACCTACTCAGCAAGAGCTAAATACACAAAAACAGCTCACAAAAATTAGTGAATAATCATGACAAAAAAATATATAAATACCAACTCGCTTTATTCAAACTGTGTCGCTTACGAATCCACGTCCTAAATTACGTCAACGCCGTTTCTGAGCACCATCTTGTGTCATCAACTGCTGCTACCGACTCCTGTATTTTTTTACATCAAGTAACAAAGCACAGTTTACTTAAAGGACAGTCACTAAAAGCAGTTAACTAAACCTAGGGAAGCAAAACTCAAATTGCTACCAGAAGACACACGCCACAGAGGAAAGAATCCCACTGTAGAAGGAGCCACCAAGAGCAAACAAGGCACAAAACATGAACACAATAAACCACTAGCAGTGAAAGCAATTCTGCTGCAGACCTAGATTTGCCCAATTACTCTAGACACTGAGTACCATCAGCAAATGAGGGTTGGCTATGAGCTGCAGATCTAGCTAACAACATTGCTTTCAAGAAACTTTGCTAATCATGCTTTTTGTAATCATAGTCCACAACATAAAAACAAAAAAAGGAGCTCAGCAGCTGGCAATTACCCCATATCCCAGCAATGAATGATTAGCCATTACTGAAGTAGTTGCACAGCTAAGTTTTCCCACTGCTTTATTGGCTAACAAAGTTCTGCTCCTCCCCCATTTCAGGATCACAAGCGTCAAGTTAGTGCTTTTTTACAAAAAGCAAAAAGAGTAATAATTCTGCTTTTTTTTTTAGCAGTTATTATGAATGGATGTGTAACATTTGTTACTGAAAAAAGACTACAAAAAAAGGAGAGCATGTTCTGTGCTGTTAGAAAAAAATATATTCAGCTTCATGTACAAACTAAAAAAGAAGTAAACTAACCTGTGAATGTAGTTTTCACGATTGGTTGGCAGGTCATAATTTATAACCAGTGAAACTTGCTGCACATCAATGCCACGAGCCTAAAACACAAGGCAGAGACTTTAATGCAAGTCAACGGTTATCGGTTCAATTATTCACTCCATGTTTCTGTTGACTACATGGTTAGTGATGAACTACAACTGTGTAGCCCATCGTGGAGCATAGTCCTTAATCTTCCAAGAAGCTCCGAGTAGTTCGGGTTATGAGAACCTTCACTATATTACGAAGCTTTTGGCTCATTACTGAAAGTTCAAGATTGATACTCACCAACAAGTCAGTAGTGATCAAGACACGGCTTGATCCTGATCTAAATTCTCTCATGATAACATCCCGTTCCTTCTGGTCCATGTCACCATGCTGTAGAATTAAAAAAAAAGTTTCTCCATTTCCAGTACTCTAAATTGGATCATTGGATTTAAACAGAAACAGTAATGTTTGAAACCCAGCGTCCCTACCTGCTGTGGGAGCAAGGCAGGTAGGGATAGAAGGAAGCAGTTTTCTTTAAGCAGGGGGAACGATAATACAGCACCACACAGCTATATCATAACTTTTCCTGCTTTTCCCTTCCTAAGATGAGTTTTGTACGTTTGTCACATACCATGAATTAAATCAAAATACAAATTCTCACCAGGGCTGAAACGGTGAAATCCCTGGCATGCATTTTCTCTGTAAGCCAGTCTACTTTTCTCCTTGTATTCAGAAAAATAACAGCCTGTGTAATGGTCAGTGTCTCATATAAATCACACAGGGTATCCAGCTTCCACTCCTGAAACAAATAAGTCATCAGTAAAAGAGCTGCAGTTGATAATCTAGTACTTATAAAATCCTAACTAAGGAGTAAGAACTTAAAAGACACAACCAATGAACAGTTATCACCAGTATGCCAAGAAAAACTGAGTAAGGCATCAAAGTTTCAACTGTTGCACCAGATCTTAAGACAAAGGACACCGGACATTAAGAAAGAGGTCCACCCTAGTCATGTTCAATCCAGTGCAAAGTTTTTCTTCTTCTTGCGTGTACTCTACTAGCATTACCACTGAAACCAAAGCACAGCCTCGATTTCTGTAGTTTTAGCACAGTGCTTTAACAAGAAGGTGAAAGAGTTTGATTTTCTGAGCTCATCCAACCAGTGTAAACACAAGCAATACAGACCTCTCTTTCAACATTTATGTAGAACTGCTTGATACCCTCCAGAGTTAATTCTTCCTTCTTCACCAAAATGCGTATGGGATCTCTCATGAACTTTTTGGTCACTTCCAACACATCCATTGGCATTGTGGCCGAGAGCAACACAACCTAGAAGGCACATCAAGTGTTAGCAACTAACCCCAGGACAACCAACTTCAAAGCTGTGTCTATAATCAAACCATTGAGATCATTAATAAAAGTCAGTAAAGATGGTTACCTACATAAATCCTGACCTGCTGCAAGGCCAAAGGAGAAAGTAACAGCACAGAACAATGCAGAATTAAGCACTTTACAGCCACACTGTCTAAATCTGCACCGATGCATGCAAACAGCTCAGCTACTTTTCATGTTCTTACCTGGATGTTTGTGCTTAGCTTTTGGAAAATCTCATAAATTTGATCTTTAAATCCACGGCTCAACATTTCATCAGCTTCATCCAGAACAAACATTTTGATCCATTTAGGTGCTAAGAGAAGAAAAATCATGACATTTCAAAAAATGCACTATACACTTCTAACAGTAACCCTCCTTTAATTATTAGTTGTCAAATACAACTTTCTACAATGGTAGCAAATGCATAACAGAATAAAGGGCTGAGGTCCTCTTACAAGGTTTGAAATGTATAAACTAGCCCTTTTATTCATAAGTGACTTCGCTACTGCAAATGAAAAATTTAAGTTCAGTACTTACACAGGTAGCGCCTGTTTAACATGTCAAACACACGCCCTGGAGTTCCCACCACAATGTGCGGAGCCTCAGCTTGCAGTTTCTGCATTTCATTGCGAACATTTGTGCCACCAATGCAAGCATGGCACGTTGCACCCATATAATCTCCAAGGGCCAGAATGACCTTCTGAATCTAAAAATAAAAGCTTTCCATTAACAGGAGTTTTTGGTACAGTCGAGATTATAAGCCTTTTATCACCAATGCTTATGGAGTTTTAACATGGATAGAGCAAAGAAGAAAGTGCAGCCCTAACACAGTTACAGTGAAGACGATAATACTACTGATTTTGTTTAACTACCTATATTTGAACTGCTCACTAAAAAAATTCAAATTAAAAGAGAATGTTTAGTTACATTCTGTCCTTACTAGTGGCTACAGCAAAAGGAGTCACTTTTTTTAAAATCTCCTATTAGGTTAAAAAACATGGTATCCAGACATGAACTCAGAAGCTTTTCACCTGTTAACACTTGCAGAAACAGTTCACATGGAACAAGTGCACTGCTATATGCCTAGGCTTTAATACAGTCCCATCTTGCCAATGTCTTCGAAGCATAAGAACTAAATTCTGATCAGGGGTTCCTGCTCCATTTTTTTTCCAAAAATAAGTTCTCATCTGTGCACATTTGATTTTGCTTTTAAGAAGAATCTTCACTACATCTACTTCATTAAATCTACTTCATCTCCACTACATCTTCCTCCTCTTCAGAAGGAAGAAAAACTAGCAAGTTGTGTATTCTCTACTATTCGTTTTCTACTTCATTTTGAGTCCTGTTCTCTTTAAAAAATTCTCCTTGAATTTCCTACTCTTAAACTTTGCATCCAGTAAAGCTGGGTTTTCAGTTCATCCGAACTACGGTAGCCTTGCTCAAGCACTTCCATCGAGTAAAGCAGAACGTCAAGCCTTGGGGGAGTGAAGGAAACATGCAATGTGACATTCACCAGGAAAACATCACAAGTTACAAGAACAATGAACTGACCACATGTGCACTGCAGTTTTCATGTTGCACAACTGCACACAAGTTCAAATAGCTTCCAAAAAGTACATTTTGTTTCCACTCAGAACACTGTGCTTGAAATAACATATCTTGTATTTTGCCCTTTGCTGAAGATGTTCCTTCAGACCCATGAACAGCAGCACAGCAGCTGGGACCTGCAGCCCTGCCCAGCACACCCTCCACATGCATCGCAGCTCAACTTTTCAAGCAGGCAGAGAACTTGTGGGACAGAAGCCAGTTTATTTTCCCCATTACTCAACACAAAGAAGGGTTCTGAATGGATATTAGTTACAGCCCCTTAAAAGAAGTCTGTTAGTTGTCCCACAGTTGTGAAACCTGAAACCTATGCAACACACAAGCAGCTTTTTTTTTTTTTTTAAACTACACTATCAATACCTGTTGAGCCAGTTCTCTGGTAGGGGCCAATACTAGTGCTTGGGTCTCCTTGAGATCAATCTCCAACTGCTGCAGGATGGAAATAGCAAATGTGGCTGTCTTGCCAGTACCTGACTGAGCTTGAGCAATCACATCATACCCTAAAAAAAGTAGGATACACATTTACTGTTCCCACACAGGTCATTCATATTTAGTTTTATTTTATTCCCTTTGAAATAAGTGATCAGCATTTAGAATTTTCTCCATTTCAGGTCAGCCCCGAAAGATGGTGTACCATCATGTCACTTGTTCAATAAAGATTAAAAATAGGTAACAGCACATACTAGAAAAACTAACAATATAACTGCTTTACAACAGTTTCCTAATTATTTGGTGCTGCTGTTAACATCAGGTTATACTTTCATACCTTTGATACATGGAATAATAGCTCTCTGCTGAATAGCTGAAGGCTTCTCAAAACCATAAGCATAAATGCCCCTGAGAAGCGATTCCTTTAAATTCATATCATCAAAATTGTCAACAATTTCATTCCAGTTGCTCTGTAATATAGACAAATAAAATTAAAAAATCAGATTATTATAGTCACATTTATCTCCAGCAACGGTTTTTAAGTCAGACTCCATGTGCTCACCTCAATGACACCATCGGGGTCCATTCCCTCTGGGCCGCCATGGTCTCTGTCACCAAAAGAAAAACGACATTTAACACATTACTGGGCAACATGGAGAAGGGAGCTGCCACTCCAGTTGCCAAAAAGCCTCATGGGCATCACAGTAGAACCACTGACAGATCATTCCAGCAGGTGCGTTGGTATTTCACCAGTGCAAAAGCTGCTGTCCTCTCTCCCCACCAGGCATAGGTGCCACTAGCCCAGCTTGTCACCACAGTGGCTCTCGACATGACACAGGATCTCCGCAGCCTGCATTCCGCAGCGAGGCTCTCCGGGCATTTCCGACTGCACAACACCCTCCCCCCAACTCCATGGCAGGGTTCCCGCGCAGCGCCCATGCCTACAAACCCTGTGCCAGCACACAGCGCCCCCCTCACCCACGGCACGGCTCGAGGCGGGGCTCTGCAGAACGGGCCCGGTCGCCATTTCGCTCTCCCAGCCGCAATGCCCCCGTGGGGGCGGGGGGGGGGGGAAACACGCGCAGCGCCGCTGCGTCTCCCCCCGCCCCCGCCGCGTCAGAGCCGCGGACATCTCGCGAGAGCTCCACCCCCGGGATTGCGCAAAGCGGCCGCCATGCCGGGCGGGGGCGGGGAGAGGGAAGGTGCCCGGCGAACACGCAGAGGCCGCCACCCCCCCCCTTCCCCCGCCCGCCGGGAGAAAATGGTCGCGCCCTCGGCCAGGCCCCTGGAAAAATTAAGGGAATGGGAAACAGTAGTTTTAGAAAGTAATTTCGAAAAAAAGTGCTGTTAGAGACAGGCTTTTCAGTCGTTGCGCAACGTGACAAGTAGATAAAAACAGATCCTTTTCGGGGAGTGGGGTAGTTCAGGTGACCGAGAAAGCCACGAGAAAGCGGCCCCCAGGCGAAGCAACGAGAGGCTTAACTGCGAGGAGAGGGAAACGCAGTGCCAAGGCGTCTAGAAGCGGAAGGGCCGCAGCGCCATCTAACCGCCCTCAGAGCCCCGGGGCTCGCGCGCGGGTATCCACCTTCCCTTGCCTCGCTCCTTCCCCATCCCGCCCGTCTTTTTCCCCACACCCCAGCCTACCCGAGGGGGAAGTGGGCCGCGACACACCGCGCCATACCTGCCATAATCCGCGGAGCCGCCTGACATGTTCCGACCACCAGCTCTGTCCTCAACTGAAAAGGCAAAGCCGCTGCCGCGCCCGCCTTATATAGCCGCCGGCTGCCGGACTCGTTTCGCTCTTCCCTGCGCATGGATATGCGCCTCATTCCGCAGGGCAAAAAAACACGAAAAGCGCCCGTTTGAGTCCCCTCCCCACGAGTTTCCCCTCGACACGCGTGTCGGGATCCTCAACAGAGCATTCCCGAGCCGCGCAGGGCCGAGAGGCGAGTGGGCGCCTGGCACTACTTTTCCTCGCGGAAGGATATTGCAGCACTGACGGCGTGACTGCACCACGCTCCTTCCTCCTGCTCCGGCCCCCCCTCCTCTCTGCCGTGCACGGGGTTTCCTACCCGGCCGGCTGCAGCGCAGGGGCGGGAAGCGGGGGGGGCGCCGGGGTGGCGGTTCCCCTGTAATGTCGGGCGTCCTCGGACCCGGTGTGGATACCTGGCCTACCCGGGGCTGTGGTCGCCCCTTTCCCCGTCACTCCTCGTTGAAGCCAAGCGCAGCCCGCAGCGCCCCCCCCCAACCGACCTCTCCCCCGCTCTCGTAGTCCGGTGCGGGGGCAACTGGTGGGAAGAGGGTGGCGGCGGGAATGAGGAGGCAGGAGCAGCGCGGCCCACGGTCCCGCGTGGGCGCCCCTGGCGGGCGCGCATGAGGCGCTAAACGTGGGGAACGGCGCAGTGGGAGCGGGCCCGGGGTGGTGCAGCCCGAGGGTGAGCATGGTGTGGGCCAGAGTCAGGGTGCAGCTGGAGAGTAAAGGACACGGAGCCTGCGGTCGCGCTCAGCGGTGTTTCTGAAGGAGGCCCGTGATTTAGGCCGTAAGCGGTTTCCCCTCCTCGCCGAGGTGCGTTTGTGCATGTCGCTTCTGGAGTTGTTTCCATAGTGATTATACAGGAACGAGAGGAGTCGCTTTGCAGAGTCCGACCTCTGAGGAATTATCTAGAACATCCTTCGGGAGAAGCCTTGGAGCTCTTCCTGTGCCCAGCTGCTGGGCACTGCTATCTGTAGAAATAACGTGGGGTTTGTCAACCTAATATTGAATAACAATTTATATCAGCAATATAAGCATAGCTCTTCTCCTGGCTCGCCCTGGTGCTTCCACATTTCTGTCCTGTTTGGGGGAAGACATTGAGGATGCACCTTGCTTGTGTTTGTAGTTTAGGGAGCCGCACAGTAATACGGGGCTCTTTAAATGGGTGATAGCAGTTTACATTGGGCCATAAACCTCAGGGTTTAAAAGGAAACGGGATGGGCTGAGGAAAGGATCTACGCATGAGTTAGGGCCAGCATGGTTAGATTTCCTCTGAAAAAATGACGCTAGGCCTACGTGGAAGGAATAATACCACCCAGTATTTATTTTTGAAATAGGAATTATGAATGATCATTAAGGGAGCATAGAATATATATAGATTTTATTAAAGTACTGCAATTAGGACTTAATATGCCTGCACACCTAGGTGAAAGAGGTTTCTTGGCATATTCAGGAAGGTAAGCCATAATTTTCCACATACTTTAAAGGATTTTTTGTTTGTTTGTTTTTTAGTCTTCTCATCTCAGAATTAGGTGTCTAGTTCTTTTTTTCCCCCTGTACTGCAGAAATTACTGTCATTTCAGACTGTGTATTCAACTCGTTTTGAAAGTTCTATTTTGACAAAAGTAGTCCTTAAATAGCAAGACTAATAGCAGTTTTCTTTAAGGTTAATTATAGGATAAACTATGTCGCTATTGCTGTAACTTGCTATAAGTCTATTTTTTATTCCATTTGACGCTAGCTGTGATCTCCCAACTTCATCCTGTTCCTAAAAGAAAAGTCAGAAAGTATTTTTTGACTATGGACTTCAATCAAGACAGGATTTTTAAAGGTATTTTTTGATATTTACTATTGTGGTAGTAGCATCTGGGAGTCCCTCAATCAACTATTGGGATTTCTGTTCAGGCATTAGGCAAGTAGAGAACTGAATGGCTGCCTGCCCTCCAGAACTCATAACCCCTTGTTTTGGTAGAGGAATGTGAAACTTTCAGATGTCTTTGACTTTTTGTTCATTTGTGACTTATTTAATGCTTGAATATACAGGAAAGTCCGTGGGTGTTTTGGTATCTCCCGTCACATATGGTTGTATCAGAGTTTGGCAGAGTTTAGCAAATCTGATTAGCAGCAAGATGCCGTTGGCCATATTATTTGCTCTGGCTCATCATCATTTTAATCCACTCTCACAGTCAGATGGTCTTTAGTCAGATGTCTTGTCTAAAGTATTCTATGACTAGAACGATGAATTAGGATTTAAAAAACAAATAATCACTTCTCATGTTAAAGAAATTTATGTGGCTGTTCCACATCAAGAGGTATGAGGAAAGGAATCTAGTCATTCCTCCAGAGAAAGTCATTGATTTATATCACCAAATTAAGAGGAAAGAGTTTGATATCATTACCCTTAGATAAGCAAAGGGTTGGAGATGGTGAATCAGACCTCTCGTTATGTGATGCACTATCATCAAACTCCGGGATTGTCATCCTGGCAATGACCATAGCTATACCAGAGTGAAATCCGGGTACATTTTATACTCTTGCAACATTATTTTTGAACACAGATCCAAGAATCTTGGATTGGTAGAGTGATTTGTTATATTCTCCTATCTTTAAATCTTCATGAATTTTCTGGAGTCTTTTCAATTGAAAACTTGCTCTCTCAGGACTGGTTTCATATTATCATCAAGCAGAAGAGATATCAAAAAATTACTTAAAGAATAGTCTTGTCTATACTACCCATTTTAGGATCTGTGGCCATAGTTGTATGTGCACACTGTATACTTCAGTGGACATCCCTACGAAAGACAATCTCGGTAAATCATGCGACCTTTAGTGTGAGTGAATATAATTATACCCCTAGGAACACAGGGTAGCAGATAGACTAGCTGTTTTAGCAACTAGGTTTCCAATCCTTATTCACACAGGTTGAAGTAAAGAGTGATATATCTAAAGAAAATGGTAGGAGCTGACACCTCCCCAAAACTGGGATCAAGATGAGAAAACTTACAACATGAGCAAATATATAGGGAAGTCATCATATAGTTCACTAGAAACCTGCAAGGTCCGAGCAGCTCTCCTACATTTGCATGTCCTATGGTAGTTACATGCCACCTATTATTGCCACAACTTGCAAGGCAGAGAAATAATTGTAGTTGGTCTGAGTTTATTTGTAGTAGATCATGTTGAGGATCAACATGTCTTATTAAGGTGTCGTTAGCAAGAGGTGATATTCTTCAGTTCATCATTCCTAAACAAACCTGCCTAGGTAAAGTGGTACTTCCTCAGATGTAGGAGTGAATAGCAAATTAGCCTGGAAAATCTCCTGGAGAAAAGTCTCAATTTCAAGAGACTCATGCTTGTTGTTTAACTACAGTCGTAAGGTTTCATTATCTGTTAATTTAAACTTTTTTTTGTCATTCTACTGAAATTATAATCTAAACACACTAAATAATAATTTGTAAGATGCAGTGAATTTAATGCATTAAGAAAGGCTTGCTTTGTGTTCTTTAGTATCTCAGTGTAATTCAGAATCTGCATTATATTAATTTTAGTACATCAGGCTGCTGGATTTGTTTTGTTGTCCTTTCTTCAAACTTATTTTACAGCTCTGTTTTGAGCTGAAAGTTATTTCTACTCTTTGTAATTGTAATCAAACTTGTTTATGTTGTAAAATCTCAATTGTGTTCTCATCAAGTGCATTGAAGTACCTCCAGATGAAGATTTTTTTTTTCTCCTTTTTGTTTCATGGCATAGCTGTGCTTTAGACCAGTATGGAATGTTTTCAAAAATGCTTAAATGATTTGGGAGCCAAAAAAATATGGAAAGTCAGTGGGATTTAGGCTGCATTGGTTATTTTAATTGATCCACGTGCCTAGTCTAGTCAAGCTCGTCAGACTTCTGGGAAGGACGTAGGTTGGATGGGACCCTTTGCCTGCCAGCTGAATCACTGGTTTGAAATGTTTGTATGGTGGTTTGTGGCTTATGCTGTTGTGTTCCTGAAGAGCTGCTCAGCACAAGATTCCAAGGAGTGTGTTGGCTTCATTTTTGCATGATTTTGTTGCTTAGAGAAACCTGGCAATCTTAGCTATGTTCTAGAGGGTAAAAAATTAAAAGAATTAAGGAAAGTTAAACATTTCTTACATTTACAGTAGATAGATATAATTTGATGCAGTGCACTCTCTGAACTCACAAGAAATTTCCTGTTTACTTCAGTCCACATTAGGTTGGACTGCTAGTAATAATAAAAAATAATATTAAGCTAAAAATATTAGTTTCTTAAAATATGTAAGTTGCTGTTAATTCTTTAAACAAGTACTGAATAAGAAACCTATCAAAGGTGATCATTTACAGTCATTTTATGATTTTAGTAGCTATTGAGGTAAGAGGAAGAAAGTTGGCACAGTAAAATCTCATCCTTTAAAACTTAAAATAGGGAAATAAATTTCCTACTATGATTTGGTGTATTTTCTGTAGTTAGACAGTCCTCTGGCTGCTATAAAAGTTTACGATCATAGTTTAAGGTCTTGAATAGGCTCCTTGACTGAAATGCTATATTCTGACAATTACTGCGTCTGTAGTTGAGTGTAGGGCACGGAGTCAGCAGAGTTCTGCTCCCTCTTACAGGCTTCCAGTGTGACCACAGTCATGTAATTTTGGCGCTAAAGCTGCACAGATGATATTGATTTTATTGGAATAAAATCAAAAGCGTGTCTGCACTTCAGTATTCTCCTCTGCGAAATGGAGGACACTATTTGCCTCAGATGTGGGCATGTGTTTGAAAAAAACATTGAGATCTGTAATGGGAGGAGGCTTAGAAAGTCTTTGATAGAAGTTGTGTGCATACTTTCAGGGCAGAGTTTGCTCTTTCTATTGCAAGAGGAAAGAAAGCTAGAGAGATTAAGCAGGTGGCAGCTGCTGATAACATCCTGAAAGAGTACTGTAGTTGAAGTTATTTTTCAAGTCAATTGGGAGACTTTTGCGGTGCCATGAAATGCTGTATATCATGTATTTCTATTAGACACAGTATGCCAAAAATACTTTTTTTTTTTTTCCAATTCTGAGGAAAAAGTAATTTGAGTATATGCATTCTTTTGAAAAAAAATAAAGTCAGTGACCTGTTCCTCGTGGTATTGGTTAACCATCACTGTAAATTATTCTCATGATGATTGAATTTGGAATCTACTAACAATAAATGAAATTTTTAGTTGATACACTGATTTTAGTGGCTTTATTTTTTTGGATGGCCACTAAAGGCTGACCTGTTCTTCAGGTATATTCTAGAGAGCTTTTCCTCACTGATACGAGATGAGTGCTGTCATGTTTTTATGAGGGAGAACTAATGCACATGAACTAAACCAAGATAAAAATACCAAAGAGGCAAAATAATTTTGCTTCGATACAGGTATGCCCATAAGGTCAGAGTAACCCCCTACCAAGGGCTTAGTTTTAATTTTTCTACTCTGCTCTATGTTTTCAGTCTTAGAGGGCCTCTCTAGGCCAGTCCTTCTTTCAATCCTTTGTGCTCTAAGCCATTCCAGAATGCCATTATATATTATTTTGTATGCTCAATTTTTAAGACCAGATAAAACAAAAGTGAAAATATAAAGAATGAGATAGAAAATTGATTCTTTTCCTTTCAAGTTGCACCCAGGAATATCTGTCCAGATTTTCCCAGAGTCCAGTGATGCCAAGGACAGACACTGATTGCTGCAGGCACTGCCAGGATGCAGGTGATTTTTAGCCCAAAGTAAATGTGGACTAACTTGTGCTTATCCAGGGCCTGCACTTTAACACATCATGTCACAGCAATTGGCAGCAACCAGAAACCTTTGTTGATTACACGGCAGGAGCCAGAGCTGAGAATTCACATTGAATTACAGAAATATATTGCTCACTTATTTCATGCATGTCTTGAAAATAATTAATTTATAATATATGGGCATTTTTGCAGTCAATAGTAAAGAAAGCTAATGTACGTCTCTTCAGAGTAGTTTTGCACTATTTTTATTTAAGAGCTGTTGTTAATATATTTCTGAGTCTTTCACAGTTATTTGCTATTGTATACAACATTTATTTATAGCCCATTCTTCAGGTTAATAAAAAAGTAGAAAAGTCAGGGGAATCTTCATTTCCAAGCAGGCTGATACTACAGATAGGCAGTAGCGACCTAGTTACTGGTATTTTTTCTTTGTTCCTTTTTTTGTTCCTCATAGCTTGTGTTATCATTTCCAAATACACTCTAATACACTTTTTTTTTTTCATGGATGGCGAGACTACAGGATATCTCCTTCTGTTTCAGTAGGAATTAAACAAACCACCGATTCCTTGTATGTTTTAATATTATGTAAAGGCTCAGTAAAAAATGACAAAATATTTGCAGCTTTCAGGACCTCATTGCCATGTGATGCTTTGTATTTCAGAGGTGTTTTTTTTGTTTTTTCCATATTGCTGGTCATTAAAGCTCACTGTCACAAAGATGATTTTGTATACCTTATCATCATTACATGAGAGGAATTTTCTGATTTACTTTGCTACTATTAATTTGCATTGCTAATATTAGGCTCTTCTGGGAATGCAACTTTGTATCCACAGGAGCACATTTTCTTCTGAAATCACATCAGAATCATCTTTGGTAATTTACTGGGCTAACAAACTATGTATCTTCATGCAGAATAGAAGAGGAAAAAAAAGCTGTAAGGGACTGCTGGCTCAGAGCTGCTGTTGCCATAGAGCTGCTGCCGACGAAAAAACTGCAGCATGGATTTCTTCTGCTGTTGGAGGTAAGATGAGGGCACAGCAAAGACTGTAGCAGGGGGAGGGGAAGAGAGGCAAGAGGAGGGAGAAGAGGAAGAAAGTCTGCGTCCTTGCTGTCTAAAAAAGGAAATCCAGTTTCAGTGCCCGTGAACAGAACTGCTGGTGCAGAAGAACAAAGCTATCAGTTGTTTAGGGTAGCAAGAGTGGATGAGCAAGCACACATGCTCCCATGCTTTCAGAAGGAAATAGTGCAAAGGAAGGAAGGAGAAGAGCGATTTTGCCATTTAGAAAATAGGCACTGCTGCTTCGGAATATCTGCTTTTTGACACTACTTTGGCATTAAAATTGTTCTGGTGGGTTAAGAGAGTTGTAAAAAACTAAATAGACAGATAAGCAAGAAGAGTTATGCTAAAGTTATGCTAAAATTTTCCAGTTTAATCCTGAGCAGTTGGTTTCTGTCTGTATAAGAATGTATCAGTTGCTGCATTCAGCTGCATAATACCGTGAAACTTCTAAATGGGATAGCTATATTTACAGCAAGATTGTTATGGTAAATTGATCTTCAGATATGCTTATAGTAGGTGCATTTTGCATGAAAATGTATAACAAATAATTGGAAAGTAAATATTAGATACTCAAAAATACTCATGCTTGTTCTTACAGACAGAGAACTGGCATCAGACTTGCTTTAGGGGCAATCCTTTGAACAGGAAGTAAGATTCTGTGTGATCTTTGCAGAATTATCTGCAAAGTGCTCATCTCACAAGCTGCTGCTGACATTTCTACATCTGTTTAGCTTGCCTGTTACATATTGCAGGTTTTTGCTGTGCTGCCCTTGCTGGTTCTCTCTATATTTCAGCTTTCTGAGATGAGCTGAACCTATGTGTCCTGTGCAGCAAACTCACTGTGCCTGTGATGTTTGCATAATGGGGCCTCAAAAAGAAGGAAATTTTTAGAAGGTGCACTAAATATAATGATGATTGTCTTTTGTTATGTAATTAGTATTTTGATATTGCTCAACCATCTGATCACTTTATTATTGAGAGTGCCTGGGTAGAACAGCCCTTCCTTGCAATTTTTAATATTGCACTTTATTATGTGTTTGACCATTTCTTCTCAGTCTTTGTTTGCAGATTGAGTCAGAGTGAATTTTTCCTACAGCAGCCTGTTATCTTGATCCAGAAACTGCAGTTGAGGTTGCAAATAAATAATTGCATACTAGAGATTTTTAATTTTGTTAACATTCCAGTCTCCCTCAGAGCAACTACCATTCTCTGATATTACTACACTTAGATCCTATGTGTCATTTCTCAGTTGTGAGTGTCACTGGGCCAAGTATATTGATCGTGAATACTTTAATAGTCATTTTGAGGATATTTCATAAGGAATTGGATTTTTAAGTGTATCTTTAATGGTCAGATTTGTTTTTTTGAATGCTGACTGCAGCCTATCTGTGGGCCCTGGGGCGATTATGTTTACCTAATATAGAACCATATCTATAGGTACATGGATATAGAACCACATAGAACCAATGGTTCAATCATTGAAGGCGTGGTATTCAGGATTTGCTTGTCTCCCTGGGCCAGTACGTAAAGATCAGGTCCTAATCAGTGTTTGAGGAAACCCTTGATAACACTAACATTTATGATTTGATTTCACAAGATGTTCAGTCATCCTCGTTTCAAACAACTGCTCATATTTTGCTGGAGCAATAACTGTTAAGACTGAGGTCCACAAAACATGAGGTAGGCTATGAATTTCAGGCAACTGCTAGCTTGTGGATTTAATGTGTCTGGGTTCTTCAGAGTCAATGTTTTGCTCAGCTTTCACTCCTCTGCATATATAGCAGACTCGTCTGAATAGCTGTCCAAGAAGAAATGGAGGATTCCTATGTAAATTAAAATCTAATTCCAATCTTAGGTACAGTTTTAGACTTACTCAATGTAATTCTGCACTGATAAAAATAGGTAGCCCAAGGCATCCATGTTGCTAAGTGACAGGTTTTTATCATATGTTGCAGAAAACTCTTTTTTAGTAGTATGTATGTGTATATGCTGAAAAAGGCAAGAGCTAGAGCAGTACTATACAGAAACGTTTTGACTGCTTCTCTGCATCCAGTACACAAAATGGACTGCAGATGTTTTATGACCTTGAATCTACACCATGCCAGCCTGTGTCAAAGAGTCTAGCTGTTTAGAGTCTACATCTATCAACTTTAGTGGAAGTTTCACAGAAATTGTTAATGTCTTATGGTTGGAAAGTGACCTCATCTAAAGCTAAACTAAACATAAAAGAGGAGTTGTTTGTAAACATTAATCTGTCTCTGTCTATACATTTGCACAAAACTGTGAAGAAATGAAACCTTGTAGTTCTGTGCTGGTTTTTGTTTGTTTGTTTTTCCAACTTTAGTCTGATTTATACTGCAGGATTGGACTAGAGAAGAAAGTGTGGCTAAACATTGTCCAAAATATCTGTTTTTTTGAACAGGGGAAGTGCTGTTAAGCCACTAGTGTTGCTGTGATTAGTGCCAGAACCTGCATGCACCCCAGAATATATGGCATTCACCCTCAGACCAGCTCTTATATAATCACCTTCTTCAGCGTCCTAGGAGATGATGCAATGCACAGTGTACAGTTCTCCCTCTTCCAAGTAACAGTGTTTTTCTACACCGTAGGCTTTGGCTCAGTGCTCCAAGGCTCAGTTTTCAAAAGTGCTGGCACCCACAATGCTATTTAAAGTTAAAGGGAGCACTGGCTGCTCAGCACAATTTAAAATCAGGCCTCTGTGCTCAAAAAGGGTAAAGGTTTTTGGGTTTTTTTTTTTTAAGTTTAACAGTCACAAGATTTTTCAGTGACTGGTCTGAGTTCTTCTAGACACCTTCTGCAACAAAACATATTGTCAATACTTGATAGATTCCTGGGAATTGCTGGCATATCCCATTTTAACTCTTGATATCCTTTTCTTTTTCTTTTCTTTTTGTCAGCATTATTACTTTTTTAGGTAATATGCAGGAAGTGGAACAGCTGGCATGTGTAAGTGAACTAAGTGCAGCTCTAATAGATTTCCTTCTCTATGATATTTTATGTAATTAATCTTTTTCTATTGGATTGAATGGCAAGACATCAATTTCTGCTGAACTGCCTAAGAGTTAGAATAAGAAACAGAAAAATGTTCCTTTGTCTTAAGTTTTTTTTTTTTTTTTTTTTTTTTTTTTTTGCGCATGTCCAGTTGTCATTTACATTTACTTAGGTCTCGTACTTGGGCGTGCTTGTGGTACTTCACTGTGGCACTGGTTCCTACTATTTTCATTTTATTGGTTTTATTATTTTATTTTTATTTTTATTTATTATTATTTTATTTCTATTATTATTATTTTGTTGTTTTTATTTTATTGCTCACTATTATATATCTTTTTGAAATCAATAATGTAATATTACCTACTTTCTTTTTTTGAACTAATAATCTAACATTCAATAAAAAATATATTTCCTGGATAAAAGAGACACATTCATTTGTTCCCCTGCCTTAGACAGTTTTGTTTGATCATTCCCTTGGTTTTTTTTTTCCTTTTTGCTCACGCACAACTTTCCATTTCAAGCCACGCAGTCCATCAAGCTTCTGTAGTAGGTAGATCAGTGAATCATTTCGCTACATGTTCATAGTGACTTCTAATTAAAAATATTTGGGGTTAAAGCTCTTCAACTTTGAGGCAAGTGTACTGCTTCAGCATCACTCTTGCCTCTGTGGGGAGCTGTGATTCCCGAGGAACTGCTTTGAATTGAAACAGCATGGTAAGCAGTTTGCTGCTGTATGAGGCCAGCAGTTTAATGCTTGGTCTTCAATTCGTGGATTACCAATATCAGCATTTGTGGCAGAAGGGAAAGAATCTTATTTCCATGATCTCTGTGAATCCGTACTAATAAGAGTTACTTCTTTGAAGCTTTTGTTTGGCTTTTCACTGAGCTAGTGAAAAGTTTGAAAGCAGTTCAGTAACAGGAGCAGTATTAGTATTTTTATAGCAACATGCCTTACCCAGTTAAGAAATCTTCGCTGTTTCCTCCTTTAAGCAGCATTGTTTCCTTCCTCCTCCTCTTTTAGAATGCACTAAAGATATTGCATTATTTGTTACGTTTTCCCAAACCAACTTCAAGCTTCTTAAAGATGCAGAAGCTGAATTATTCTGATAGAGTCTTGTAAGCACAGTGACATTAGTTGGTATGTGAGTTGCTCAGAGCTGAAATGAAATATAGATTTCCAGCATTTTGTAAGGATGTTTAAGGAACCTGACCACTAGATTTGGGTGAGATTTGTCTGTGCAACAGTAGCCGTGCAGTGTTGTCATTTCTGGTTTGGTAGCCATATAGGCCCATTTTATTCTCAGAGCTGTGATTCTTAAATTGGAAACAGTTATCTTTCTGTCTGAAAGAGTTAAGAAAACAAAGAAAAAAAATGAGTTCTTGCATGCTGCACAATGCCCATTTCATCCTTAATTCTCCCCACTTCCATTCCCAAGTGCCTGTACATCTCTTTGCCATGGCTTCCAGTGCATGTAGAGTGAAAGGATGACAGGAATTGTTGAACATAATTAAAGAGTCGTGTCTGAATTACAGCAAAATGTTGTGTGCTATCTGTAGTAAAACTGAAGGGTTTTTTTATACAACAGTCAAAAGGCATATTTTGGCTCTGCAACACTGCTGGGATGAATAACAGAAAAGACAGCGCATTAAATCCTGACAGCAGTAAAATGGCCATCAGGTGGCTCTCAGCAATTTTATGAACAGTGTATTAGTAAAGACATATTTTTGCACCCCAAGCTCCCAAGTCTGATTATCTTGTACGAGTCAGAATGCTGTTTTTTTTCTCCTGCAGGGCTGTCTGTTGCTTTTTACATTATGTTATACTTCAAGCAGTATCTATACAGCTTGCACATAACAAGAAACAGGCAAACTTTCTGTGCTCTCAAGAGAGAGCTGCAGCATTTAATAAAGAGATTACACAGCCGTTACAGAGGACGTGCTGAATGTTAAACCTAATAAGCCTTTGCCAGCAATCACCAAGCCCTAATACGGAGATTATACAAACCCAGTGGCAGAAAATCTGCCATCTTCTGGCCGCAGAGAAGAGTATCTGCTGCATCGGTTTGCATGCGCCAGCCGCAGAGGCTGGTGGTTCTGCAAACCTTTGCAGCAGCAGATCTGAAACTGACCTGCTCGGAGGTTTTCTGGCAGCATATTCTTCCCTCAGAAAGTGTTTTGTTATAACTAAAGCCTGTCTAGGGGAACGCTGCAATGAGAAATTAAAATGTTCTGCACGAGTTACTTAAGTTTCTACAGTAATTTCAAGAGAAACCGTTTCAAGCTTAAACTCTTTTTAATAATGCCACATTATTAACACACACACATACACATACAAAAATAATTAATTTCCAGCCCAAATCATAGTAGTCATTATTCAGGAAAAAGAAAAGAAGCAAACAACTAAAGATGAATCTCTAGAAATCCCTTTGCCTGCCGTCATAACTTTAAATCTGTCATGGGCTAAAAAGAAGATAGACTTTGTATTTTATCCTGCAAGGAAGGAAGTAAAAGACAAAACTACAAATCTGATTAATGATACATCCAAGAATTCTCGTTTTTCTATCTTACTTATCATGAAGCTTCTGCTAAGTTGCTTGGTTTGTTAAAGATTACTAGTTTTGCTTTCAAAAATAAAGGTAAATGCAATGGTTCTGATTGTATATCATCCAGTTGCAGCAAGTAGTTTTCTGTATAATACAGGCTTATATAGCAGAGCGTTAAATGGTGTTAAAACATGTTTAGATGCGGGTAACCAGGCTGAACTTGGATTTATAGGGGCATTTTCTAGTTTTGGAGTTTGTGTCTTTTAAAGTACAATTTCAATGTAGCTTTTGATAAAATTAATTTAAAAATGAGAAGAAATTGCCCATGGGAGCTGATACTGCATCTGCAGTACTCCCTGGAGATGGTCGACAGGGCCAGGTTCTT
Organism: Eudromia elegans; assembly: GCA_003342815.1. Taxonomy (NCBI): domain Eukaryota; kingdom Metazoa; phylum Chordata; class Aves; order Tinamiformes; family Tinamidae; genus Eudromia; species Eudromia elegans. Next base: position 9,707,834 of record PTEX01000002.1, read on the forward strand.
CCTCTCAGAGCCAGTAGCTGCCGGCAAGGCTGGACAGGAGGTGGCACCACATTGCTGGCACCTGCGGGCAGCGGTGCTGGAGCAGCAAGGCTGGTGTGCCCTGCAGCGAGCTGTGCAGTAAGTGGACGTTTAGCTTGAAGTGTGCGGTCAGTTCTGTGACTTGGAGGGAAGTGTCCTCCAAGGATTAGAGAGCCCTCCTGCAGTCTTTGGCTGTTGACTTTTCCTTCTATCTCCTTTCTTCAGCTTCTGCCCCATTTTGTGCTGCCCGTACCAGGTCTCTTGTCCAACCCGTTCACTCTATTTCCACCTTTGACACTAAGATTCCATTCTGTTCCTGTTCTTCACCCCTTCCCATGTTATTCTACTGATAATCCTGTTCTCTGCATCTCTGTTTTCTGACCTGTCCTTATAAATATCTCCTCCTTTAAGAGCCTCCCCTCCATCTCTGGACAAGGCTCCTGGCCCAGTTCATCTGTTTGCTCCACATTGGTCGTCTGGCTAGTTCTTCCTCAGCTGTAGGGGCGATGGCAGTAGAGGTGTAGTATACAACAGAGGGCACATTTCTAGCTGTTGTTTTTGTAGTCTTAGTGTCTGTCTTTGCAGCTGTGTATACTTAGGCTGTGGCTTCTCTCTGTGTGGTCCTTTGCAGCAGAAACGGTTAAGTGTGATCCATTTGTAGCCCCTCCCCCTTTCAGAAACTGGACATTACCGAGTATCGGTTCAAACTGGTGAACTGATCTGATTTTTTTTTTCCTGTTTTTCCAGGTAATGTGTTAATAAAGCCATACAATGTGAAATTATTTGCCAGAAACATTTGGTACTTTTTAGCTAAGCTTCCCCCCAAGAGCTCAGCCTTTGGTAGATTCCCAGAGTTAAGCTAATTCTTGTAATGGAAGAGGTCAGACAATCGTTTGGTATCCCAAGTGTTTGCAGTTCTGTCATCCAATCTACAAAATTTGTGCACTTCTTGACACATGAAAATCTGTCAGTCAATAGTGCCACTGCTGTGCAGTTAATATACTACCCATAGGGAATATGTTTGTTTATGTTTGTCAGCTGTCCCTATAAACTCTTTCAGCAAGACCACCTGCTAGTGATAGACTGATGGGAATATTAAATAATGACATTGAGGGATACACACCAGGTTCCTGTATTTTGTTCTTAAAAATATTCAGTCCGGTAAATGAGAGAGGTATTGTTTTAGATACCTAGAGGAGACATCCTTCTTCTAAATTGTCTTGCTTTTGTCAGAAATAGTTGGTTGAGATTCTTCATGCAATTTGCAAAATTCTTTATGCCAACATTTTAAATGTGATATAATGAGATTTGGTGCAGTGATTCACTGTGGGCTTATAGCAACTTGAGGCAGATAAGGTACTTATAACTGTAATGTCTGTACAGAAAACTGTTGACTTACCCTGCATTCTTCAATAGACTGGTTCTGTACCATCATGCTCTACCTGCTTTCCAGCTTTGTGCAAAGATATGCAAACATGTACTCGTAGTCTTAGACCTCCAGAAGTGCTGGAGACATATTTGAATATCTTAGCAAACAAAATAGGAGCTCTGTGCCATTAAGATTTGTATAGATTTTAAAGGACAGATTTTTTTTTTTTTTTTTTTTGATTATCTGTGTGTGGCCTCAGAATAGGATCGTACAAGGTTTGAGCTACTCTAAAGCATCTGAAAGGTCAAAGCTTGTGTCTTCGTTTTGGATAGGATTCGAGTTTTCTGTTGCTGGACTGGTGTTTTCTGCTTCCGAAGGTAAGAGGTCTTCATCTGCCAGTTCTCTGGGTGAGTTAGGAAGAACTGGGAGGTCCATAATTGGTTTCCATGGTTTTCCAGGACATCGCGGAAGAGGAGATGCTGAGGGATCTGGCAACCCATTAAATAAAAAAGTATCAGAAAGAGTTACTGTTTCTGCAGGAATACTAGTTTCCTGTCTTGCAGCCCCAAGAGTAACTAGCTCGGATACCATTTCAGCATTGGATATTGGGAGGGTTTCCTTGTGATTAAAAACCCTTTCATCAGATTCCTCAGAAGATTCAGGCTTGGGATGTTTGTGTTTACCGTGTTTACCGTGTTTTCGGTGCCCACACCCGTGGCCAGTTCTGTGCTTGCAATCAGTGCCCTGCCTTTTGTGAGAACCATGCTTTTTAAATCCATGCCCATGTTTATGCTCATGTTTGTGCCTGTGTTTATGCCTAGGTTCACCTTCACCTTTTGGTCCATGTTCGGGATCTGTTCTTGTTTCCTGGCTGGGTGTTTGACTTTCTGATTCCTTTTTATCAGCAGATGTTATTTGTCCTGGCTGATACTGTACAAAGGACATGCTTCGGAAGGGGGTGAATCCAGGAGGCCTTCTTGCAAGGATAAACTAAAAAACATTGCAATAATAGTTAGCCATATTGTTTTACATGACCAAAAATAATTCAGAATTTGACTTGCTGCAATATGCGAGTTGATTAGCAAAAAATTTTAGAAGTAAACTGAATTTATTCTAGCTATATTAAGGGTCAAAACATAAATACATATCCAGGTGACTCTGGACTATTTTAATGATGATGTATAAGCAGAGCAATATATTTATAGTTGAATTTTTGCCAGTTTTAGTGTGGAATGACACCACAGAGAAGAAAACAACAGTAAGCTTGTGTATTCATTTTAGTTTGTAACGAGTACAGTTGATTTCTGGGATGAAAATGTCCTTACTCTTGGTAGAGAATAGCATCTGATTATAAAAAAATAAAAGTGCTGGAGGTTGACAGAATATACGAAAGATTTGGACTGTTGAATCATATGAAATATAATTTCAATTCTTTGTTTCTAGTTTTAAAATGTGTTTCATAAAGCTGCTTAGAAATAATACATGCAAGTGAAGACATGTATTCTAACACATTTACCTGTCGCCAAGTAATCTCATTTTCCCTGTCACTCTTCAGCTGAAAGATGAAGACTGAACCCATGATCTGACATACGTTTGTATCTGACATACGTTTCATTTTTGTCTACCAAAGTTGCTGATCCTTATCAACCTGCCAGTCAGGGATGTTTAGAGGCAGATAAATTTGAAAATTGATGTGGATACTATATCGTAATGGGAACTGAGAGGGGAACTACTTGGTAGTTGGTACATAGTGAATGGGTGGTTAGGAAAGGGCTGCACACAGCTAAATCACTGAACCCATAATTATCAGAACTAAGGGAAATTTGTCTTAATATTCTATTCTGAAACTTCAAAACTGACCCATGTTCAGGGCTAGCTAAGAGTGGAGCTGAGCTGGGAGGAAACTCTAAAATCTGTTCCTGCAGAGACTGGCAACTCTAAGCAGAAGGAAATCTGCTCCTCTACTAGCAAGAAGAGAGTGGCAGATGCTTTTGAAACCTGTGTATCTGTGGGATATAGTTTTTACATTACCAAATACATTATTTTCCCAATTTTTAAATGTAGTATGAAGAATGATTCAAAGGAACTGATGCGGCTTAATGCCTTAGAGCTTAACTGATAATGCAAAGAAGCAATCAGTAGGGAGGATGCTCTCTATACTGCTGCCTTTCTTTGCACTTCTGCAGTCACTGTGTTGTCTGCTGTCTGATGTTGTGTCAAAACAGACTTTGATGTAACAAGTTTGTTGAAGTTAGACAGTGAGAGAGGAATGTGGCATTACTGAGGTAGTTTTTTGTAAAAAGAAGTGTGTTTCTTTGTTTTGGGTTCAAAGTATGAGATAATTTGGGATGGATAAAGAACGTAATGTCTTTCATTACTATATGCTCTGCTTATGATGGTAGATAATAGCAAGAAATCCTACCGGTGAATATTCTTTAGTGCAGTTAACCCGGGGCAAGATTTTATTCTCCCAGGGGATTACATAAATTTGTGCTTCACATCTCAATGATGCCTGTTGTCAAAACAAAAAAAAACATGTTAAGACCGCAAAACATCAGGCAGAAATGAAAAGCATTATACATGAAAAAAAAAAAATGTTTTAAATAGTATTTTTAAATACAAATGTACTTGGAGCTTTACCTGAATATCTATGAAATCCATTTTAGTGATGGAGATTTTTTAATACTGGCATACATCACTGTTTAATTTTTCAAGGTCTTATGATATGTGTGAACACTTCAACTTCTGACCGTAATTATTGTGGGTTTTTTTTTGTTTCTAGTACTTTTTGAACATTAACTGTTTAATCTTCATGATATTCCTAACAAATGTTGTCCATTGATGTTATTACTCCTTGTTAAAAATTGGGAATTTTAGAGAAAGACACATTTGTTAACTAATTAATATCTGCTACACTTAAAGGTTTTGACTCTGAGGTAAGCACTGTTCATGTGGTAGGAAGAGAGAGGGAAAATAAAGACTCTCTTTTCCGAGCAGCTCCCTTGCAAATATTTTCAGGTCCTATCAGTGTTGCTTCCCAGCAGCTGCACTGGATTTTCCCAGTATCAACAGTGTGCATTCCCGAAACATCCATTCTTTGAGCCCCAGTAATGCCTAGTCTGATACTTTCCTTTAGCTGCAAGTGCCACAGATCAGGAGTATTACAGCCATTTCTCAGCAGTCTGTCCCTCGTTTGCACGATTCCTAATTAGGAGAATAAGTCCCCTTCACTTTGCAGTGAGCACTAAGATATTGCAGTTGAGATGACTCAGTTTCAGCTTTGTGTCTTATTGCCGGTGGCTTGACTTGAAGATACCGAAAGGTGTCTCTCGTTGAGGCAAATGTTTACTGAAAGAGCTGGTGAAACTCAAAATTTGTTCTAAGTGACTACCTTTTCTAGTGCAAATAAATTTGTCATTTTGGAACAATTCTTTTGACATTATAAATAGCAACATCATCGCAACTTACGCTGTCAGGAGCGGCTTCACAGTCTTCATTAAGTTTTTCAAACTCTTTCTTTGAGCAGTTTGTCTTCCTGACTGTAAATGCTATATGGTAATTTTTCCCTGCAACCACCTGAAAAATTAGCAAGAAGGCTTTGAGTGGTAAAGACATTTTTATCTCAAAAAAGATGGTTTTCCACAAATTTATTTCCTAACCACTGGGTCACATATGTTAAGAGCAATATTAAAATACTTGACTGCAAAGATATCTGCTTCTAATCAACTTGTTTACTCCAGTCTCATTCTCAAAAAACCCAGCACTGAAATTGGAGGAGACAGAAAGGTCAGAACAACAGCAGACCCACAGTTCTGGCTTTGTTTTATTGGATGTCTGTAGTAATTTCATTAATAACAAATGAAATCATTAGAGACATCACTGCAGGGAGCCAAATATGATGCAAGAGAAGTTAGATGTAAGTAAAATGAAGTGCGTGGCAAATGGGCTCAGTTGAAAATGGACATATTTGGCAAATGTATTAAACAAAGGAACTACACTGGATCAAGAATCTGTCTGGAATGAGTTTACTTAGTATTTCTTACAGTGCCCAAAATAATATGTATCTTGCTGTAGAGACAGCAAGCAAGGCATGAAATTCTGGCTCTTTATAAGTCTACTTAAAATATTTCCTTGTTAATATCAATCATGATATGAAAAGTTGGGCAAGAAGAAAAACAGTAGGAAAGAAAAGGCACATGCATTATTAGTGAGAATATGAGCTACTTGGAAAAAAATGGTGCTTTTTTAGTGCTTTCTCCAGTAGCACCCTGCATGCTTGTGACTCATTTTCTACAATGTATCTTCAAAGCTACTTCATTGTTTTTGCTTTGGTTTTATTTTTTATTTTTTTTTTTGTTTTTTGTTTTTTGTTTTGTTTGTTTTTGGGTTTTTTTTTTAATGGTTCTGTGGGGATTTCTAAACCTCTGCAGGACAATTTCTGGTTTAGAAGTCTATGGAATATTACAAAGACTGATTAAGAGGTGGCATAAAAATACAGAAATTAGATGCTCTAAATCATTCTTCTTCCCATGCCTTTAAAATCACATTTAAAAAAATCAAGAGATTGGCAATTTTTACATCATTTTTGACTGCAAGCCCAGATGGGCAAAATTTTGCAAGAAGTACATGGATGTTTCAGTGACCACAAGCAAAAAAAGTTATTTCAATTCTAATTTCAAATTTTAACTAACACACAGTTCAGACCAATAACATGGCTGTGTCTGTGCCTCAGGTACAAAGGAGGAATTTTAAAATGAAAAGCAAATCCTGACCTGAACTGTTGCATCTTCTATGTCTCCAGCTTTATAGTAGAAATCATCATTGGTCTCCAAGTTGTACTTTTCCATAGAGGCTTCCAATAGCTCTTTCAGTTCTGGACTGTCCTTTGGGATATTGCTTGGGCAACCAGCACAAATGCGAGTGGGAGGATTTACTGTTTCGTCAGCTGAAAGAAACGATTGGCTTTTAGATGAAGGGAGCAAAAGGTTCAGCACAGATAGACTGGGAAAAGCATTTACTTTCAAACTTCCACTTCTGGAACTTAGTCCTTGAGTCTGTCAGATTAAACCAAAATATTTTGTGTGATCTGTGATATCTTGTCTTGATTATCTAAAAAAGCACTGCTTCAACACCTACCATCACACAGGACCCTGAACAATAGTCTTCCCATAAAAGCAGATGTTAAAAACTGGATGCGGATAGTTATGCAATATAAAATAAAACCAGTGATAGCGTCACTAAATGAATGAGTAATTTTGGACAAAATGTGGAACTAGTCAGCTCCTATACCTTTTGAAAGAGTGTATCGGAACTCATAAAGAACATGATATTAGCTACCTGGAAATTGTGGTGGAAAAGGAAATAATCTTTGTAGGGCAGTTATATTCTTCAAGTTTGTATCTGCTAATATCCAAGTGAGAGTCCATTAAAAGCCCCATGACACAGAAATAGGTCAGTGTATACATGATAAAATAGAACTTTTATTTGTTTGAAAAAATATTTGTAGCAAGTGAAAAAATTCTTTGATAATATTTCATAAAAGGGTACGTTTTCTGTCACCAAATAATTTTCTTTCCTTTTATCTTTTGCCATCTCTTGTATTTTTGCTTTACATTTTTTATGATCGTAACAAAACATTTGAAGTTGCAGAACTTGCCCTTACATACCTGGAAACTTGCATTGACTTGCAATGTCTACGATCTCTGCCTGAAGACTCTCGTATGCTTTGGCCTCACAGTTACCTACACGCTGGAATAAGAGGGAAAAAAAAAACAGAGCAACACATTATTATTTAGAAATAATGAACAGTAATGAACATGTAAATGTCCTAGTGGCTTCCTGCTAACAGAATAAGTCAGTCATCATACCAGGAATTCATGTCCAATGCATGTGCCAGTAAATGGTCCGGATATAGAAAGAGCACTCAGAAAATAAAATCATAAAAGCTAAGTGAACTATTTGTGTTTATTCATTGCAGAAGAAAAAAAGGAGATTCCTAAGCCAGAATCCTATTTTGCAGAGAGGTCCTTGGAAATTATTTTTCAAATTACAGAGACCACAAAAGGAGGTTATGGAACTAATGAAATAAATAGTACTGAGTTTCTGGATCTGCTGCTCTTCATTAAAGAAAACCATGGTAGATGACTTCTTGCTTAGAACTGCCTTGGTATCCTAAAAAGAAATGAGAATTTTTGGAAGAAAGCAAATTTTATCCCATTCTTTTTAAAAAGATTTCTTTTGATTGTTTTCAAGGAAGGAAACTCCTTGAAACCCCTCATTCTCTCTGGGTAACTTGTTTCAGTGCTTTGTTATCCTCACCATAAAAAAGATTTTTTTCTCATATTTAGATGGAGTTTGCCAAAGAATCTGCTTGTGACCACCGTTAGGAGTTAAAATGCAAGCTTGTTGAGTTTGACCAAATAAGGCCACTTTTATCTTCATGATTCATGCAAAAAAAAATAGACAGGTGAGAGACCTGACTGAAGTTTCTCTCGTAATACTTGAACTGTGTTGTCTCCGGTGAATTTTCTCTTCGTTTACCTTTCTGATGGGGACATAGAACATCAGCTTAGGTCCAGTTGTTTGAAAAGGCCTCTCTGCTGTTTCGGAGCATATTTTGGAGAAGTTGGCAGCATATGACAACAATTACAGATGTAGTAGGGAAATATTTCCATATGTGACGTGTTCTGTTTGGGCCTGTAGATTTCTAATAATAACTGTGAATGATTGATTAGCAAGGTTGCTTAACTCTTCAGGAGATAAGTGATTGAGACCTAATCCCACAAGCCCCGTGCGTGATGGAGACGGCGTGTTGGTGAGGTGGCACTTCTGGATTGTATGAGATGAGCACGCGTCGTTATCTCCAGCTGACAGATGGGAGAATTGAGATCTGAGCAGATTAAGTAATTTGCTTACATTTAAAGGGCAAGCCTGGGTAATGGAGAGATTTGCTTCAGCTAGTCTGAGTCTCCTATCATTTGTTATAGTATTTTCATTCTTTCCTGTCCTGATCAGTGCTTCTGAAATGCTGTAGCATCCCTGAGACATCCAAGGAGTAATTTTCCACAGCGGCTAAAACAGATGAGGGTCGGGGCGTGTGTGTGTGGTTCCTTCCCTCACATTTACTACCACTGTTCACTCTGGCCGTACGTTTCTGCCCCTACTCTGCCCCACAAGTGCTCACCCAACCCCATGGTGAGATGGTTCAGTGAGGTTGATTAAAGAACAGCTTGCTCTCTTAGTACATTTAATTCTGTTTCAGCTTGTAGCATAGGGAGTGCCTGCTTTGGCAGCACTTTTTTAGCTAGCATATGTATAGTTTTTAATAATTCTTTTTGAAATTTTCTTATGTGGACTGCAGTAGATATAAGTTGAGCTACTTATCTTTCTTAGAAAATATGTCTTATGCTGGAAAAGTAGAACTATTCTACTTATCACCTTCTGGATTGTGCTGGAGTAGCTCTTTGGATGGAAACTTCTAGGTGGATTATTTATTTGGTTAAGACTGGATTCTCTAGAGAACTCTGCAGATGTTTTAGCAGTTTTCTTGATCACTGATTCAGGAGGACATGAAAGTTTTAACTGCATAAGTAGACAAGTTGTCTGTAAGCTTGGATTTAAACTTAATTGACAAAGTTAAGCAAAAGTATAAATATTTTCCTGAGTCAGATCTCAATCATTATTTGCTAGTATATTTTCTGTATAAATGGGTTTAGAAGATTACTTACCCCTGTAGAAGTGGTTTTGCACTCTGGACTTAAATCTTGAAATTGGTCTTTGGAGCAATTAGTCTCCTTGATTTCATATTTAATTACATAATTCCATCCAGCTACCACCTGGAAGATGTATTAAATAAGACAACACGTGCATTGAAGTTGAACTGTTAAATGCAATAACCACAGAAAGTGTCTTCCACACGTCAAATCACCTTACAGTCATTGAGCCATGCAGTACACAAAGACAGTGAGAAAATACTGTTCCTTTACTACAGAAAGTATGTTAAGCCATGCAGATATTGGAAATGCAGTTTATATTCAGGTTCTCCTGGCAAGCCTATAGCCTCACACCAAATGGTTTCTTGCACTTTCTCCAAAGTGTCTGTTATTTATTACTCTCAGTGACAGGAGTCTGGTCTAGATGGATGACTGCATTAATAGAGCTTGGCAATTCCTGTGTTTCAGAGTGTATGACATAGTAAAACAAAATCTGAATAATGTAACTTTACACCATTGGCATCATTTGTTGCTGAGTACCCTGCATTTATCATCTACCTGTAATTGTGTCTGCTTTGGGCTTTCCCCTCACCGTATTTTGTCCAGACTTTTGACCTTAGTTATTTTCTCTCCAGGAAGCAGTTCATTTTTTTAACACTGTGGCTACTGTTTCTCGTCCATGAAATCTCTCTATGTCACAAGTTAGGTCAGGCAGCATTTGAACAAAGTTCAGAAATAAGGATCAAATGTAGGCACTTTCCATACTAAGTACAGTGGAGGGCTCTTGACTTCTTTCTGTTGGCCAGAAATGACGTGATGGTCCTCTCTGTAGCTGCTGGAGTGCAGTTTCTCAGTAACATTTTACCACATGGCTTAAATGTCGTGTATGCTTTTCTTTCAGAAGGAGGACCATTGCCATCAGTAAGTAAAAGGAGACTCATCTGAATTAAATAATGGGTCAAACTGACAGAAGAACAGAAGATTCTTTTTTGGCAAAGTAAACACATCCATATTCATCCGAAAGAGTCTGTATTTGTGTTCAGGTTACATAGTATTTAAAATTCAAATCAGAAACTTTGCTTTCTAGCAATGTCTCTGCAATCCATAGGAGAGCCTTGTGCAAGGAGAGAGCTCTTGCACAGAATACCAACTGACACAGAATTTCTGTAACCTGAGCATTTGTTTTTTATGAAACGCATATTCCAACGCACAGAAATGACATGCTGGCTTTTGGTGTTTCTGACCCGTTTTTCATTATTGGTTTTACGTGTCTTAGAGTGTTTTTCAGCTGCTAATATACAGCTTCTATTGCTGTATATGCTGATACGGAGGTTCCATTGCAGAGCCCCTCAATTTGCCTTGTGTGAGACGTGCACAGGTTGGCAGTTTTGGCCCGGTCTCCAGGGACAAGGATGGACCTGCTGTGGTTGGTGCTTCACATAGGGGCCTAGTGGAATTCTCTAAGACATCTCAGGTGGCACAAAGTGCCCCAGTCAGCTCCACATACGGATGAACCAATGCTGGACACTGGCTGGTTGCAGCTGCAGATAGTGACAGCCTGGTTCAGTGACAGTTCATAAAGCTGAGAGCTCTGTGAGGAAAGTCAGTAAATAACTATTTTTGAGTCCACTGAACTGAACAGAATTGCTTAGATGGTCTGCGTACTGTATGATCTTATTGTGAAATATAACACACCTGTAAAACAAAGTATCTTTCTCTTTTGTAAAATGTGTGTAAAATCATATACAAACCTGTCTTTTTGCTTCTTTTATTTCAACAAGTTTAAAAAGGGCAGCTTCATTCCCATGCCTGTTAAACTTGTGAATGGCTTGTTTCAGAATTTCTGACACTTGTAAAGTGTCACTTGATATGTGATGAAAGCATCCAAGACAGTAAGTCTCCGAGAGCATTACCTTCATCACAGCTGGAAGAGAAACAACAACAAAAAAAAAACAGATCTGCATGTAAAGCTGTGTCAGTTTTAATTTTGCGTACATAGGATGGATGGAGAAGGCTCAGTGAGCAAGAATCTTTCCTGCTTTTAATCAGAGCAAAATCTAGAATCAGGTTTCATGGCCTGCAAAGATATTTGTTGTATTTAGAGACATGCTTCTCTGCTTACTGACAGGGACCGTTTTGAAATTTGGATCTAAGCGTGGTTTCAACAGCGAACTTTACCCACCAAGTTCAGGAGTCATTGACTCTGAAAAATCTTACGGGCAGTTTTTGGGAGGGGTTACTCCTCATCCAGTCTGGGAAGAGCCAGATTCACCCCACTGTGTTTTGCCATTGTGTTGTCAGAACCACCCTTGCTGGTCACTTTGGCTGCCAAAAAGTGACTGCTTGGTTTTAGCTTCCAGGCCTAGGCAACTGGAATGCTGTGGTTAGGCAAGCTTGAAGGAGATGCTCAAAATTCTCTTTCCTGCTACTAATCCTTTTAACCTTCTTTCCTTTCTAGTAATCATGGACTGGATTTTCATAAATTACATTCCTAGTTCTGTACATAAATTAATTTCATGATTCAGTGAGCTTGAGAATCAAAGTAAGACAATATATGGTCTCTGTGGAATTGAAATAAAATTTGTGTGCCTGATCCTCAGCTGGCATAAACTGCCTTTGGTGGGGTTATGCCAGCTCGCAGCAGCCACGAATCCAGCCCAGGGTCAATATGGTCAGACAGTCCCACCAAGGAGGTTGAACAATACAGGGAAGTCCCTCAGCAGATCAGATCTATAGTTTAACTCTTCTGTTGAAACCTTTGCATTTGATTTTGTTCCTTGCTCCCTCGTAAAATTGAAATAACTCAGTGTAAGGAATATTATTACTCTTAGCCCTTATGGGATATGTGAACAGAATGTGATCCTTCATATTTGTAGCATCACTTATTGCTACCTGCCTTTGACTGTGATGATCATATATATATATATATATATATATATACACACACACACATGTTAAGAGTATGACCTTGTTTTCAGGGAGCAATCACAAGCAAGATAATAAAACATTAGTACAGCCAGTTCTGAAAGGGCTGTGGTTTCAACCTTTCTGTAAGCATTGAACTAACATTTATTGCTTTTTGCAATAATTTGTTAATTAGAGATCATCTTTGTAGGTTGAATACCTGCCTCATTTAATTCAAATGTGCTGCTTTAGCTTTCTAAACAGAGATTCAATTGCAGATTTCTACACACCCTCTGCGGAATTCACAGACCTTTTCCTGGCGACTAGGTGTCACCATTGCCCTACAAATGCATCTGAAACCAAGCAGCTTTTGTTCAGAACATGCTCTCTGTGTGCTGCAGTTCCTCGTAATATAGCTTTAAGCAGAATAACTAGTACCACAACTCAAGGATGAGCTGCAGATCATCTTAGAAATCTTGATAAATATTTCTTTTGCTAGCTCACAGTTGGCTCTATGCTGCCACAGTTACATGGTTGTTTTAAAACTAGCTTAGATATGTCTCACCTGAACGTGAGTCACAGGTACGTAAAGATTTCAGCTACAGAGCTGACAAACTGTGACTTGTTTCTAATAAAGGAAGTTCCTTTTGAACATTGTAATCGTATATGAATATCTTAAAGGTAAGAAAAGTGGTACTGGCTGTTTTTAAGGTCCAGTAATTATCATAAAAAGTCTCAAGTAATTACATCACTATGGGATTTTTAGTTTTGACAGTAAAATTTCTGGAGTTTTCATACTTGATAGTTAAAGATTTCTCTCATAGACTTTAACAAAAACAAGTTAGCCTATTTTAGTTTTGAGAAATTTAAGATACAGTTTTGCCATTCAAAGTTTTATCTAAACACTTCTGGAACAATCTTATACTTGAGTAATTGAGCATGAAAATTTGAAGTGCAGCAAGGGCATATCTAGTTTCTAGGCTACTGCTGTGCTTTTGGTCTTAAGCAAATTCATTCTAATGGGGTATAATTTTAGTGTTTTTAAAAGCTTATTATGTACAGATGCTGGTTTTCAGTACCAGGTAATAGGGTCGTCCCCGCAGAAACTACCAGTGCTTCACTAAATTGGCGGAACAGAGGAGGGTGAAATTTCATCCTTAGCATGTAGTTGTACATGATTGAAGATGCTTTAGAAAGTCTGAACCAAATGACAAGAAATTTCTCTACCTTTAGAAAAAAAATGAAAATCTCAGTCGGATTTTTTCAATTCTTGTTTTTGATTGTGTTCCTTGAATGCTGACCTAAAAAGTTACGTACCTGGAACAGTTTTGCATACTTGTGAAACATTACTTGTTTTTTCAGCCTTATTGATGTGAACTTGAGCTGTGCATTCTCCAGTTTCCTGCAAATACAGATGAGAGCATTTGTCTAAAACTTGATTGATGGAGATACCCAGATTAGTACCATATTTGGTGGATAAGTTCATATGTACATGCATAGTTGCTGTTTTGTTATTGCAAAAGGAATGTATTTTGATTGTGGGAAGAGGCAGGGATGAACGGAGCATATAATTTGAAAGATTCCTTTCTGTCATGGTGATGCATATTAATTAACTAGAGAACATACAGCCAGATTAAGGGAAACAAAAACATTTTTGTAAAAAACAAATTGTATGTTTATGTAATTTTCTCTCTGCTGGTGTGAGGTATGCAGCAGTGACCGTGGCATTTCACATAGATTCAAATACTGTGATTACCTCCTTTTCTTTGCATTGTGTGCAATATGAAATAAAAGCGACTTCCACTAGGGATGCGTAACATTTCCTGAATGCTGTGAATGCCCCAATTGTACTATTTCTAGGTGCAATGAAGCTCTGAAATGTCTATGTGGAAAAGGTCCCTCCTGTGCATCTTCAGGGTTATAATGATTAACTTCAGGGTTGTGAACATTTCCGTACTATACTCCTCTAAGCTCTCAAAGGCAACACACACCCCCTGCTGAATCCTCTCCTCTGTTTTTTTCTCAGGAAACTGCAGTCGTGCTGATTATATTGCTGTTTGTGTACAGAGAATTTTAGAAGACGACAGACACTTACGGCTTCTGCGGGTACTTGGTAATCACAGTCTTTCCAGTCTTTGTTTTCCTCAATGGCACAAGTGCTCTCTCGTATTTTATATTTCACATGGAATTGTGTGTCAGGATCTGCCTAGATAAAAACAGTATATATAGTGATTTGCATAGTGATTAATCAGGACATCATTGATGAGGTAAGGCTTTCCAAGGGTGAATTCTATACTCTGTGTGTTGGTTGCCCTATTTTTTATGGTATGGTTTCAAATGAGCTGCTGTTCTCTGTGGAATATCTCCCAAATCTCACTAATTTAATTATTACCTTATCTGATTGTAATATCGAGCCTTCAACTACAGCTACAGACCGTTGATAGGGTAAATGCAGTGTGTTCGTCTGCTTACATGTCAGTGTACTGCAGCTGGGGTTTTTAAAACAGTGAAAAATGAGTTTCTATACACCCATTCAAATGTACTCTGAGTGAGCAAATCTGGGCTGCTGCTCGGGTAGTTTACATGCTTATGGTTTGGCCTATGCTCCTGTCAAGACTCGATCACTCCACTCCCAGCCTGATCCCAGAGGAGTCCAGTTCCTGCTCCGGCAGCCCCAGGCAGCCCCACAGGGTCCAAACGGCCCCGCTCCACGCGAGCAGGGCGCGTAACGGCTCTGCCTGCTCGCAGCAAAGGGCTCGGGAGGGCCGTACTGTAAAGCCAGCCCCAGACTGCCCCTACCCTTCTCCCAGAGGTGCAAAAGGCAAAACTGTTGGTGAGAGTGGCCTCACCAACAAAACACAAAGCCTAGAAGTTCAAGGTGGGCTGTCCTGGCCAGTGGAAGTTCAGGCCATTCCAATATTTGTAGCAGGGTTTTTCTCCCTGCGTGAGGCTCAGTACTGAGCTGTGCCTTCAAACAGCATCAACATACTGTGCTGTCCATGGTTCATCCTTAGGTCAGATGCAAAGCTGGTAGTTTATCATCTTTTACTGCTATTAGAAATGCCCTGGCAGTGGGTAGCTCTTGCAATGCACACATAGGCAGCTGCCCTACTTTTAGCCCTCTCAGCTGTATCATTTGAGGATAACCAGGATTTTTGCCTCATTTGTACCCTTCTCCTGTATGAGCAAGTGATGCTGAGCTGGCATGGGTGGAATAGACTGGATTTGCTTTGGTGGTATTGAAGGCAAAATTATGTTCTGTGTTCTCTCACATCCTATTGTATATGGCTACAACTATGAAAGAAATGGTGGTGCCTGAAATAATGGCTGCGGGTTTTAAAAGAGGGTGAAAGAATCTCTAAAACTATAATGGAAATAATCCTCAGCCGGTATAAATTGACATTTATGGAGCTGCATCACTATCAGGTTATGCTATCTGAGATACGGACTGAAGAAAGAGACAAATTCTGCTCTGTTACATGTTTTAAATCTGAAATAAATCAGTTCAGTTCACTGAGTACATCAAATACCTGAGGAGAGACATTGTTTCTGTTATGTTATTTTTTGTTGTTCTGTTTCACTGTTCCTGTGAATGACTATGGCTTTAACTGGTGCAGATTCAGTCTTTCAGCAGTCAGCTTTTATGTTTTATTACCATATCAATAATGAATGTACATGAATATGTAATAACCAGCTATTTAATTAATGCCTTCAACATAGTGAGACTAGAGATGAGTAAAATCTATATTCTTTTTAGAAAAGAAAGGATTCAGAATACAAGTAAATCTCTCTTGCAGACTCCTTTTCCCTGTTTTTTTCCTAACATTACAGTCAGATCAGTGATTCAAAGTAATAATTGATTTCCACCTTTAAGGAAAGGCAGTATATCTAGAGAAGAGTGATGAATAGTAATGACAATAAATATGCATTCTTAAAAATAAAATTTTATTTAAAATGAAATCTCATAGTAGCTTTCCTTAGGGGACCCTAGCAAAAATGAAAGTGGTGTTATAATCTGATATAAAGGAGTTTGCATCTGGCTTTTTCTAAGGACACGTGTAGTTCCATGAAGAAAATGGGACCATTTATTTGGTTAATATTAATTATATAGAGGGTTTGCCAGATTTTAGCCTTGTCATTACATGCTAAAATCAAAAAACAGGAGAAGAGCTACCAGAAGGTGGAGGTGGTTTATCATAAGTTATTGGGTAATCTGTGTCCCCCTTCTGAGCTCAGTTTCCATCTGGATAAAGTGTGTCCTGATTTTGGCACACAAAATATTCAGTCACTGGCTTTCTTTTGTTTTGCATCTGAAAATTCAATCCAGTAGAAAAAATGCTAATGTTGTTTTTGAGAAAAGTGATGCCTGTTGTTATTATGTTGGTATCCTCTTTGTATGCCTCTCAGAGGAATATATATACACACATATAAAAATATATATATATTTCTTTCTGACTGTCTATATACTTATTCTCTTTTTAAGATTAGTGATATGTAAAAGGACTCTAGGCAAAGGATCATGTTTCATTATTTTCTGTTCTTTACTATAATTTTAGTTGTCTCTCTGTTTGATTAAGATCCCATCTAGTGCTTTTAGATAGATTTGTGACTCAGAACTATTGTCAATCAAATAATATTCACAAAAAATTTATTCACACAATTTCCAAATATTATCCAGTCATTCTTTTTCTATGTGTAATACCAGCTTTTTCCAAGTCCAGCTAATATTTTTTAAAAAGTGTTTTTGTTATTGATCTGAAAACTTTATTGCTGATGGGAAAAGTTAGTATTCCTGAAGATAAAGCAAAAAACTGTATGTGGTAGTAGGACATACTGAATTAGTGATCAAAACTTTCTATTCTTAAGTTTTGCATTTATAAGCAATTTGTCATCACATCAAATTCCATTGACAAGTACAGAACACACATCCCTGCGAGTCCAGGTGACAAGTAGCTTACAGTGCAAGCCATTTTTGTGATTTTTAAAAAGAATTTTTGCAAGACACTTTGCTGTCATGTTTACCCTTTGTTGTGAAAGGACATGGAGAGAACTGGACCCAGAGAGCGCAAACAGTTCCACAACACGTGTTTTGCCAAGGTCTACTTACTGTTTTTTTGGCTTCCATCACTACGTATAGAGCAAATTGATTACCGGTGGTCCTCTCTTCATTGTATTTCTTCAGTGCTGTATCAACAGCTTCGAAGACATCGGGATCATTGCAGTCAGAAAACTCGAATGGAAGTGGGGTAGCTCTGCTGGAAAAGAAACTACTGCAGAGCACTAGCACAAGGAAAGGCTTCATAACAGGACAAAACATCCCCCTGAATTAGGGTGATTCTTTAAAAAGCAAATGGAATGGGGATACTTGAGAGGCAGTTAGTAACCTCTTCGGTTTTTCAGAAGCAATAGCTGAGCAAACAGAACAAGTAGATGACTCGGATTGGTGGACTCTCGTCATATCCTGTTTATCCTGCAAATAAACTTCTGAGTTTATCTAAACAAACTTTGTGCGGTAACTGGAATGACACTAAGGTTGTCTACCTGCCATCAAGATAACAGCCTAACTGGCTGCAGCTGGAGGCAGGTTTAAACTGCAGCTGGGCCCTCAAGAAAATAGAATGTTTGTAGATCTCTGGCTTCATTCTCTTGTTTGATTTTAATATCAGAACTGCTACTCAAGAGTGAATTTTAGAACACTTAAATAAAACATGTGAGAAGGTCACAGTAGTAATGAAGTTCTGGTTCTGAACAGCAGCAGTACAGTAAATTTTATAGATTTCTTAAGTGTTCAGACTGCAAGAGTTTTGGGACTCTGAACATGTTTGAAAAATATTTTTGAAGCGGTTTGTATCATTGAATGTCACATAACTCTCCAAAAGCACTTTATAGTCCTTGTACTTCACCCTGCAGTTGGAAGTGTCTGTCCTTGCCTGTGTCTGGACATTGCCTGTGTCTGTGGACCCTGAATTAGTCCACAATGTTTTGCTTCTATTGTACAGACAGGGAAAAGGAGGCACTAGAAGAAGAGAGTCTGTCAATGTTATCTGTATCTGGTGGAGTAAGAATTAGAACTGCCTGGTACCATCTAGAACCTATCTTCAGTGTTGAGCACCAGGTAATTTTATTTTCAGTCCACTGGACATGTCTCACTCCTAGTGGTCCAGCTGTGTCTCACTGTAAGTTTTAGCTGATTTTTTTATATTTAATTACAGGACAAAAATACTACTATTTACATTTTTTTGGGGGGGGGGGGGAAGAGGGTGTTCTTTGTATCCTTCATGCCTTATTTTATATCCTTAAAATTTTATTTTGAAGACCAAATAATTAATTGTTTGATTGTCTCATAAGCATATTAGGATATGCTTATGAGATAACTGATCTGAACTGATTGGGATCCTGGATCTGTCTGAACAATCTTTATCTTTGTGGGAACAAGAGTAAAAAGCAGCATTAAGATTCTTTGTTCCTGCTTCCTCTTCCTCTCCCCAAATTAATCTCTGCTGAGGAAGGCTCAGTGATAAACACTTATGTGGAACAGTTATTACAAGTCTCCCTCCCTGAAAACAATTATGAGATATTTGAAATGTGCTGTCCTTGAATGCACTGTTTCTGGCTTTTCTCCACCAGCAATTGTGGTGATGGAAGTTCCTATGCAGGCCACCCTGACGTTGCATTTCAGCTCGTTAATTCCTGTCAGAGCTTTCTAGATAACCCAGTGACCCAACCATCGTTCATCGATTTATGCTAGAGTCTGCCTCGAGGATGCTCACTGTGCACCTAGACATCCGCAGTAACAAAAAGGACAACAACTTGGTAACAGTGAAAAGGAAAAAACAAATATGTATCTATTTTTACTTTCTTTGAATCTTGATAACAGTGCAAATATAGTGCTGCATTATTTGTAGAGGGGGTACAATGCAGGCCACAGAAAAGCATGCCTCCAGTGTGATGTCCTTCCAATGTACCTGGAGAATGCAGGTTGGAGGATCTTTGCCTAGAGATAAAATGAGTAGGAGGGAAGCTCTGTTTTCTTGCCGTTCTGAACTGATAGATGTTCATAACTGCAGACCATAAGAACAGAGGAACCTGGACCTTTTCTAATATGCAAGGTCATCTGTTTTCCGTGGTTGTTTCAAATAGAAGACTTTCTACCTTGTCATCAGAGTTTTCATTTATTGCAGTTGTAGGTGGACTGACATCTGGTTGTGCAAAAATCCGTTCTCTCTTATTCCTCACAAGATGTTCTGCAATGTATGTGGCTGAGTGAGGCTGTCTAGTCCAGGAGCAACCTATTTGCCAAGAATAAGACCTGTAGGAGAAGAACTTGTTGACCTTTATCGGTGTGATCTTGGAATTAGTGGATCATTACAAACCATATAGTAGATATGTAGATATGTACGGAGGTATCTTAGGCATTATGAGAAAATGAAAGATACTGGATGGCAGTTTCCACTATTAGGGGAATTTTCCTTTCTGTTTGAATGAGAAGTACATTGTTTGCAAGGGAGATTTGCATCCACTCACATTAGTTAAGATCTACAAAATTTTAATCCTTTCAGTCGCAGCTACCTGAGATAGCTAGGGTCAGGAGACAGGTTAGAATATTTGTCTCAATTATCATTATTTGCACTGCTTCTCATTCCTAGAAATTGTACGCTTTCTTCCTACGCTTCGTGCTGTTTCTTTTTGTTGTTCAACTCTCATCTGTCTTCCAGTCCTGAAGCCTAAAACACTTTCTGTTGTGGTCACTTGGGAGAGTTTTTTACTGCGGATTCACGCGAAAGTAAAGGCAAAATATGAGGCAGATGATATTTGGGTTTTCCTGGGCATGATTTTGATGGTGAAGGGTGTTGTGGAAAATCATAAATTCTTGATGCTTTTTCTAGACCTGAGCTAGGAGAGGGAGTACCCTCACCAGTGTCCGAGAAATGATGGTCACTTTGGGATAGCTGAAGGAAGTTTGGAAGGGGAAGTGTGAGAGAGTCCTGCTGATTTAGAACTGGAATGCGATAGACAGCTCCTATTTGGAATGGAAAGTGCTTTCCTGATGAGCTTGTCTTATTGCAGTGATGTCTGTGATAGTGATGATGGTGGAAACGAGGGTGCCCCAGAGGAGGAGGAGGAGGAGGACAGTGCGGTCCATGATGGTGAGGATGAGGAGGATGAGGTGGTCCGTGATGGTGGGGAGGAGGGCAGTGTGGTCCGTGGTGGGGAGGATGAGGGGGATGGTGTGGCCCATGGTGGTGGGGAGGAGGGCAGTGTGGTCCATGGTGGGGTGGATGAGGGGGAGGAGGTGGTCCRTSATGGTGGGGAGGAGGGCAGTGTGGTCCATGGTGGTGGGGAGGAGGGCAGTGTGGTCCATGGTGGGGTGAATGAGGGGGAGGAGGTGGTCTGTGGTGATGGGGAGGAGGGCAGTGTGGTCCGTGGTGATGGGGAGGAGGGCAATGTGGTCCATGGTGAGGAGGATGAGGAGGGTGGTGTGGTCCATCATGATGGGGAGGAGGATGAGGACAAGGTGGTCCATGGTGGGGAGGATGAGGGGGATGGTGTGTTTCATCCTGGGGAGGGGGAGGAGGAGGACTATGTGCTTCATCCTTGAGTAAAGTGGAAGCAGGGTGCTGTGCTTCCTCTTGGGGAGGAGGAGGAGGACAGCAGTGGTGTGGTGGGTGACGATGACGTGGCCCCCCATGAGGTGGTGGTGGAGGAGGCCCTTCGTGGTTGTCTTCATGTTCTTCACTGAAATTGTGATGCTCAGAGTCTTTAGGCCTGAAGTGAGGTGGATGACGATGCCTGTGATGATGTCTGTGACCACCACGGTGATGGGGATGCTTGTGGGGCCGGCGCAGAGGTGGATAGCTGTATTTTTGCCCGCAGTGTTGCTGCTGTTAATAGAAATACCAGAGAAAGCAATAGTGAGAGATGTTAATATAACAGAAGAAGGTGGGGAAAGAGGTGAGAGTTAAACAGGTTCACATTTATGGTTTCATTGAATGCCAAATATGATAAAGCAAATCTTCCTTTTCCTTGCAGATACGTCTTCTAGCTCTAATGTTGCTATTGGTAGCACTAGTACAGCTCATTATCAAAACATGTTTATTCAGAGCCTGATTTTTTGTTTATATCCAAAGAACTTTATATCAGTTTTACAGCATAAAGAGGCTTAACAGAGTATATAATAGCTAGCTTAAAGAGGCCCCATCAATTATTTCTTTTTCCTTATTACTTCTGTCTTATTTCTACTCATTTTTGGCTGGGAATATATAAATATTTATTAAGGTTTTATGATAAATTCAGATTTGGTTGATAGGACTTTCTGGCATGGATTCCATAGCTGCTGCCTGAAAGTAGCTGGGAAGTGTTGATACATTATACATAGCTCATCTGTCCGCTTTTTAACGTAAGCTGCAGCATTCACGGGGACAGATGTGGACCATATCCCTTTGTAGCAATGGAGGTGATAGGTGGGAGGGAGATATTTCTGTCATTGGTTACATACCCAGGGATGGTAGAGTTCACAGGTTATATCAATTCCTTCCGTTTCTTCTGGAATGGTTGCATTGCAGAATCCCTTTTGCTAAGCAAAACAAAGAGGTGGGGGAAAAAAAAACAATGCACTTTTGGATTCTTACGGTGGGATTAATAAAGGCCACTGAAAGGTCAGTGTTTTGAAAGTTAGGCTAGTTCATAGGGTACCCAAGTATATTTGCAAAATCTAGCTAGATTCTGAGCTTTATGACCAGCGATACTTACCGTCTAAATCCTGTTTAGAATATATGCTGGGCTTGAGTGTTACTCACTGGGAAGTTGTCTTCCCCATGCACATTATTATTCTTCATCTTATTTCTCTTTTGATGTTCACAAGAAATTGGTCAGTTACTAATGCCTCCAAAAAGAGAACCCCATGGAGGATTCATTCTCTTTCTTCTGTCTTTGGTTGTTAAACATCCATTTAAATTGGACTTTTTTGAAATTTTGCTCCAAGCCCTTGATAACAGACCCTCTGTAGATATGTCACTCAAGGAGAAGCTCAAGAGACAGGGGTTTTTTTTTTCCACATTTCTTTCTTGAGAAGTAATTTCCAGTAGCCTTTTAGCATTGCTTCTCTTAGCATCCTGTCTGCGGTGACTTTGACCTGCTGTCAGTCTTTGTGTGTGCAACTGCTCCCTCCTTGCTCTCTGTGCTGTTACTTTTGCATGAGGAGCAGTGACCCCATGGGTCTGCTCTCCCATTTCAGAACAAGCGTGAAGCTTCTTACCTCTTTGTTCATGCATATGATCACAGAACCGACGGATAATTGGTTCTGTGTAAGCTCTTTGCAGCAGGAAATTTATCTGGATACATATTTGGGCAATCTGTAGCCTATGATGAAAACTGATGAAAACTGATTACTGAAGTAGCAGCGTGTTCTGCATGTAGCAGCAGGGGCTGCTCTGAGAACTGAATTCAAAGCCTTTGGCTGCCTGTCATGTACATCATCCTAATCAACTTGTGACTCTGCCACTAGCCTGTTCATAACTTTTTCCAGTCTTCTGGGGTACAAGGAGTTAGAGAAGAAAAATCATTGTGGACAAAAAGACATTTTACAGAGGTTTTAAAATATTTTTAAATTTCATTCCTTCTATTTCATTCCTGGGAGCAATTTATTTTGCTTTAATGACTCTACCTAGAGTTTCTATGGTATAGACTATTATTAGAAGAAAGTAGAATGTGAGGAGAGTACTTTGATATAATCTGTAGACAAGTCTGCATCATTGAACCCTCTATTTCCCTGCTGCAGAGGAAGAAAGCAAAAAAACCCCAACTCTCATAGGGATGAGATAGTACACCTATTTCATTAAAGATCTATAGCTCAAATTAGTGTAAAATGTTTTGTAAAAACAGCACTATTGATTTTCTTGGGAATGGCCACAGTTTAAATCTTGACACGAAATACAAGTTCAAATCTCGATCTGGAATATCCCAGGTTCTAGTTTAGTTTAGATTCACAAGTTCAGAGTGGTTTCTTATAGAAGACAAAGAAGCAGCTATGAAATTAGAATCCGGACTTGGACATGCTAGGTTTTAAATTTTGAGTTTGTATACATGCTTGTAAGAATCACTTGGAAATACTGTGGGAAGATCTTTCTGGTGCCACCCTTTCTAGCAGTTCTCCCTCTGAGACTTTACTTACCGCATGCCAGTCATCTAGAAAATCGCATTCCAGTTGCGTGTCTGGGTGTTGTTGCACAGGTTTGGAACAGTTGGTCTCTTTTATGGAGAATTCTACAACGTGACCTCTTGTGGAGCCAGTCTGAAATAAAGGTGTCAAACAGTGATTACTGTGTATATTTAAACACTCCTATGACTTTAAAAGCAATGATATTTCATACTGTTATCAAAATCTTGTCTAACTTATCCATTCATTACCTGTCCTTTGAATGTTCATACATGTACACGCAGCAAAGAAAATGGATTAGGCAATTTGTGCTGTATTTGCACTCCTAAATCAGTTCTGGCAGTGATTTCTTTATATCTCTTCCTGGTTTGTTATGTATTCCAAAACTTGTGTCTTTTATAGCCTGGGTTTTTAGGGAGTAGGGTCTGTACAGACTTTGCCACCAGTTGAACTGCTGCTCCTAGAGAAACAGAATGGTCTACTGATTGGGAATATTATCCGTTCCCATGATGGGAGTGCAGTGTTACGGAGGTGCTAATATTGACTTAGGGAAAGATTTGGCTATTTTCTTTGAGGTTGCTGTGTTCTCTTTTCTCACTGCATTAATCATAAAGGTTTTATTCCATATGACTGGAGAGAAGGCCTTTATGATCCTATTAGAATCCATAGAGAGGTGTTTCATTTTACTTTTCAATTGTTAGAGTGGTTTCATGTCAGCATGAAAGTGTCCACAGCTAAGGGCATACATCTGTACCCAAGTTTCATATTTAACTACTTTAGTTAAAAGTATACATACTTGGTTGTACACTGTTATGTCAGAAGTCAGAGTTTCTAAGGGTTACGTAATCTCTTGAAATCTCTTGATGATACAATCTTAATTCTCACTGTAGCTAGAGATGGAGAAGTGTGAAGACTCTATTTGCAAAACATGGGGCTTAGGAAAAATATATGACTCCAAGCAATCTGAAAACAGCCATGGGCTGAATGAGAATGGAGATATATCCCAGGTGAAGCTGCAGTCTAGAGCACTGGCAACTTTTCAAACAGTTTTGTGAGCTGCAGGGAAGTAGGATTAGGCTTGGGAATGTGGCTAGTTTCCCAGAACAATGTGGGGTTAGGGCAGAAGCCATGGGACCTCATTGCAGAGATGTCCTGAGCAGACACATGGGCTGACAGGTCTCAAGTATCTACCAACAAGAAAGGGTGATCATGTAAAGTTACTGCCTCAGAGCACCGATCAGATGAGTCTTTGTGTTGGTATCCCTGGAAGGTGGAAGAGGAGTTAGTTGCCAGAGCCAGTAGTTATGCAAGGAGTAGAGGATGGATAGTTTCTCTTCCTGTCCTTTCAAGCCCTCAGAAAGCTACTTTGCTGTGTAGTTGAGAGGGTCAAAATGATGCGGAGCTGATTCCACTTCTTGATGTACCCTAATATTCCAAGAGTGAAAAAATACCTGGTTTTAGCTGACAGAGTGTAGGATTGTGGTCCTGTACATGGAATGCACATCTTGAAGGATTCTGGTCAGTGGCAAATAATTTCCTTCATGTTATGCTATGTTAGATACATACACCAAACAAAAATAAGAATACCAAAAAGGCTCTGAAATTTTGAGTGCTGTAATTTTAAGCAGATGAGATATCCCTTTCCTTTCACATGTTTAAGTTAAGGTTTTCCTTAACATGATTTTGCAGAAGCAGGATCATAAACTTTAAGGAGATGATTTATGCTGTGAGGTTGCAAGCAATAGTTTTGCTCCTAGACAGATTTGACTTCTAGGCCAACAGTTTTGGAGCTGCTCATGAAATTTAGCCCTTTATAAATAGTTACAGGACAAAATATCACTTACCATCTTTAAAATTTTTTCAACTTTGTCCACATTGAAGTGGCTTGTATGGTTGCTCTCACTGTTGTATTTTTCCAAGGCCTTTGCAGCAATATCTTTGTGTTGCTCAGTGACTTCTAAGACTTCAATTTTCACAGGACAGTCTTCGCACTCTAATACATCTGAAGGAACTATGAGAACAGGGAGGTTGCTAATACTGGAATGGTTATTAATATTCATATGATAGAACCCAGCACAAGTATCTTTAATGTGAACTCATAAAGAGAAATTGAAACATGAAAGGATTTCCTTGGAAGTGAAATACCTGACCCTCTCTCTGAAAATACGAGTTTGTCCTAACATGGAAAAAAGGCAAGCTGTACACTGTATGTATGAACACATTCTCTTAACATGTACTTTATTTGGTATATAAATCTTTTTGCTCTTAGAATCGTGCACCCAAAAGAGGCCTTCTCTCAGAGTTTACCTTTTTTCTCATATTCATTTTTATATTTTGGTTGACTTGAGTTGTAATATGGTTTGACATCAATGCAGTTTGCTTTTGAAGAGACGGGTAACCTTTAATTCTATTATTCATGCTTAATATTTCATTTTAATTATATAAAATACAAATTTCAAACAGATGAATGAATCTGTTACAGTTACCATCTACTAGGAGTGTACAAAGTTGTACTTTAGTAGTAGGGCTCATTTGAGGTATATATTGAATTACAATAGAGGTTATTTTACCTGGACTTACTGTACAATTAAATCCATATAGCTTTTGTTTTTTTTTTATCCACTGGCTTGTATATGTGACAATCTTACATTGACCAAAGACCTGAGAGAAAGAAAGAACATGTGGCTATGATGTTATTTTTACTAGAGTTAATTGGATGTCGTTGATCCTAGGAATTATATGCCTTCTTTTCAGGTACAGTATTTCTAAGAATAACAAGTGTGGTCATTTATGGAATGTTTGACCTAGTACCACCCAAAATTTGTATTTCAGATAAAATTGCCTCTCTTTCTACAAAGAATAGTAATTTTCAGTTTGCATTACTAAATAGACAATGGAAAGCTAGTTTTTAATCATTCTAATACTTAAAGTAAAATAATGGTAGCTAGCAGGGAAAGCTAAAATGCCATAAATATTCCGAGATTACATTAATAGTTACGAAAAAGTAGATGAGTCTTTTATCCCATTTCTTTTCCCCATCATAATAAAAAGAGCCACCACTTTCTGTGCTGTGTGGCCTTCATGCTTTGTTCTGTGTGATAGTTTCACCACTCCCCTATAAATAAATAGTTTTTGGACAGGTAGTTCTCATACCAGAGCACACCACCACAATGCAAAATAAAGGACAAGTTATGCAATATATCATAGGTCTACTGACACTACTAATATTTTATACTGTCATACCGTAAATTCATTAAAATAAACTGACAAAATATAACCCTGACATTTCTGTGTAATATCACAGTTAAAAACATATATACTATAGAGCCCCTCCAGTTATCAGCAATTTATTCTTGAAACCTCATTTCTGTTACTAGCAGGGGAGTATGTAGTCTAGCTCCTTTGACAGAATTAGTTAAATGAAGTTGCCCTTGTTTGACAAGACCCGTCTGCCCTTTTCCAAACCTTTTGCTTATTTTGAACAACTCAAGAATCCAATAGTTTTTTTTTATTATTGTTATTATTTTATACAATGAGGCATTTTAAAACCTGACCCTTATATAGAGATTTCATGTCACATAAATTTCTTGGCAGTTCAGATAAACATCACGTCTGTGTTAATGCATTATTGACACATGGTTCTGCCTGGATACTCTTACTTGCCTGGGAATATGCATCGCTGTATTCACAAAACTCCCAATATCTTCCAGATAATATTGGGCACTCAGTTTCCAGCACATCCAAAGTTAAGTAAAGGACTGATGAATTTTCCTGGAGTGCAAGTTAAAAATAAATAAATATATAAATAAATAAATAGGATGCAAGACTCTTGGTTGGTCTACAAGAAACTTTGTTGGAAGTAGATATGCTTAGTCTTTAATGTAGCTTCCCCAGTTCCTTATTAAAGCTCTTCTTAGCTGACAAGCATAGATTCATTGAATGATTTAGGTTAAAGAGACCATAAAAGATAATCTTGTCCAGCCACCTGCTCAAGGCAAAGTTAACTTCAAAGCTGGATCGAGTTGCTGGGAACTTTGTCCAGCAGAGTTCTGTATATCTCCAAAGTTGACTGTTGCACAGCCCCTCTACGCAGTTCCCAGTACTTAACTACTCTTTTGATTATTTTTTTCCATATGTCTAGTCCCGATTTATCTCCCTGCAGCTTACAACTGTTGCCTGTTGTCATTTTGTTGAGAGTCTGTGAGAAGAGTCTGCTGTCAATCTGGCATGCATCACACAGGGCAAATGCCAGCATTGAAAAGTTGCCATTCCCTTCTGATATCCTCATTGAACATATCAGTTAATTAGCAGCCCCTTTCTCCAGACAGCCTGTTGTAGAGAAATGCCCATTCCAAGTGAGATTGGTGACCAAGTTTTCGTGTGCTTTGTGTCCTGTCCAGTTTATTCAGAGAGGGGAAACTGATGTAACCACTGCAAAATCAGAATCTTTATCCTGTGCTTTCAATGTGTTCTAACCCCAGAGTGCATATGATGAGGAATCAGAATGTGAATATGACTGCCAGGATAATAGTATGTGCTGTTTAAAAATTATTAGTGGCTCACAAACAGTTAATACTTAGGTTACGGGTTTTTTTTTTTTTTTTCTGGGGAAAAATGAATTTTAATTACCATTTGTAATGGGTTAGTCAGACTTTATTCTGCTCTGTTGTGGACCCTTCTCCCTTCCTTCCATTTACCCAGCTATATCCAAAGTCAAGATAATAACAAAATACTGCTAATAAAATACCTATCTTGCAGGATACACAGGACCTAATTAATGTTAGATACTCCCAGATTCAAGAAACTCTCTGAATGTAAAGTATGAATATAACATCTGAAACCAAAAACAGATCTGACACATTAATTTCAGGTGTTGTATAAAACTGTTGAGAGCATTTCTTCTGCTAACACCCTGTCTTCTGTAAGAGCTGAGACATTGAGCATCATTGTTGTCAGGCTTACATGCAATAAATCATCAACAAATGAGTATAGAAATAGTGTAAATCAGAGCTGGGTCATTGAATTGCATTAGCGTTGCTCTGTTAAAGGCAGTAAGGCATAAACTTTTAACAATCTGGCTCATTATTTAAAGTCATGGTGTTGTCTAAATCAGCTTTTAAATTGATACTTACTATATCTTGCTTGTAGGCATCAACAACACGGAATAAACCGAAAACGTAGCCATCTCTGCGGTGTCTGTTGACCAAATCCAGGGCCACTCCTGCCTCTGTTTCAATGGTGTCACAGTCTGCAGGGGTAATGCTTGCCTCGCTTTGGGCAGTGGAGCACTGCAGTAGCGTTAGAAAAAGAGCTGAAGCTAAAAGCTTCATTTTGTTTGTAATGTTAGGTCACTTCTGTCTGTGCTCTGATAAAGGCATTCGTCTGCTTTTAAATTGGAGTAGCCCACAAAGGACGATACAAATGAATGCTCAAAGGGCACAGTTTTATATAAATTTAAGTGCTGTGTAACTAGGCTATTACCTTGACCCTGGATTAATGTTTGTAAACAGAGGTAAATGATTATATGTCGATTGAGCAAATTTTGAGGAAAACAGACCTTACAATACCCTCTGGACCATGCATCAAAGTAACTACTTTATGCTTCTTAAAGCACGTATTTTGTAATTCAGTGTTTTGCTATGAAGAATATTTAGCTTCCAACAAGGTGCAGCTGAGCATATCATTATGAAGGTCCAGGTTATATGTGCAGGTGCTACACAAACTTGGCTTCAGTTTTCAGTAAAAATAGTAGAATTGTAAATATGCTGAAATATCTGGGGTCATATGGTGGTTATGTGCGCTTCCCTGTTTTTGCAGTTCCTTAACTAGCAGAGAATCAGCTAAAGGGAAGCAAGAGGATCTCCTGGATTTGGAAAAGGGGTGTAGCTCAGGATGCCCTTGCAGGCTGGTAGTCCGTAGCTTCTGTATAAATAGCTGGTACTCTTGGGCACAGACAAAATGTAGAGCGGACTTGTGTCAGCTCCGCGTAGGTTCAGGATGGTAGGTGATCTAGGGGTAAACATGGCATCAAGTGGCATAAAGCTGCCTCTGCGCCCTTCCCCTGAGTAGTTCTATGTGATCTTTGGCTGCAGAAGTCTTCAAAGGACTCATTAGCATTTTTGATATGTTTTACACTATTAAGATAATCCACTACATACCAAAATTGGTACTTTTCACAGGGTTTGTCAGTATATTTTGTTAAGCAGAAAGGAGGAAATTAGTGTAAAACATTAAAAGGCAGTAGTCATTTTCCTGGGAATGGTTGAGGTTTAAATACTCAAAACAACCTATCTGAATAGGAAAATTAAAAAAATAAACTTGGACCAGGAGTGAAAAGGCCACATTCACATGAGAAATTTTGCAAATCCTGGTTGGTGTGAGAGATCGGATCAGCTTCATTAGAAAAAGCTACTAGTTGTAGGACTGATTTAGATTTACACATTTGACTTTGGACTTTTGGGTTGACTTTTCTTTTTGAGACGTATTGGGAAATGTCATGGTAAATCACTCTTAACTCTACCTCACTACATTAATCATTATTACAAAAAATGACTTTTAGCATGTGTATTTTCTAAGAAATCACATTCTAACACAAGTGGAGCCAGAGCAGTGGCTCTCATTTATAGTTAATTCAGTTTACATTTGACAGTTCTCTGCTGATATGTAAGCTAGTGGAGCAATCTCACAGTATGATGCCTTGGGACATTCAAAACTAGTATAAGTCAGTTTAAAACAGATAAAAAATAGTGTTTTTTCTGTGCAATGGGTAGTGAACTTTGGGAACTTGTTGCAGCAAAAGGATGCAGAGCCGGATAGTATCAGCAAGGTCAGGAACAAATTCGGGGACAGCAGGTTTTAAGGTAAATATTTGCCAGAGTAGGCAGAGTAGTATTCTTATACCCTGAGTAAATTGGGTTTGTGTGCTGGAAAAATAAAGGGTAAATGGTCTGCAGAAAGGGCTCACAGGCCTCTCCTAACCACAACTTCCTTGTGCCACAGGGAGGAGTGAACCCGGGACTGGGCTGGAGCACCACTGCTATGATGCAGTAGGGCGTTCCATTTTGTATTATTACAGTGCAGCATTTCAGAGGTCTTTCTTCTGGAAGATTGAAAAAAAGGGGTGAAATAAGCACTGCATAAATAATCAAAGACATTTGAAATACTTCTTACAATAAAAAATAATATACATATCATTACTGAGTTCCAAATCCAGCCCTTCTCTGCATTCATTACTTACAATACTGTTTAATTTTCAAATGGGCAGTCACTGAATTATCAGGTTATATAATTTATAACATAATCCCTCTAGTTTTCTATAGCTTGCTGATTATTCTTTTTTTTCCTCTTCTGTGCTGTTCATCGTGACACATAATTTTCTTGACAGTGTTAGAAGTGAGAGTAGGGTTTTGTTTCTGATGCAGAGATTTTTCCTTGATCTCTTTGGAAAAAAAAAGGAAAAAAAAAAGATTGGAATCCATTATTAAAGTAGTGTATGGGCACTCAAGGCAGAGCCAGAGCAGTTAACTAATTGGAGGTTGTACTCAAGGCAGTACAATGTATTTTTATCATTTCTCATCCAGTTTGTTATCTTAATCTTTTCATATTTGTTGTCTTTTCATATCTATTGTTTGCAAAAAGTCTGTATTTTTTAATTAAGCTATTTTGATAAAGGATTGCTGGCAAGAGTGGGAATGTATCTGAAGAAGACATTTCACTTGCAGAACTTTGCAAAGGCTTATTTACCTCTGTGACATTTACCAGGGCTTGACTTGTGGCGGTGAGAGCTGATACATGTGCAAATTTTATGTAGGCACAAGAAAAAAAAATGCACACAACCCCTTCCCAAAAGCCTGGGGAAACACAACAAAAGGGTCTGGTACTTGATGAATTCATCTTCCTTACTTAAAAAAACCAATGTATTAAAAGCTTTATATCCAGAATTTTGTTCTAAGAAGAAAAGAACAAGACAACTGACAAAGATGGCACACAGTAACCGGTTATCTCTTTCTTAAGATACAAGCACAGCATTTCCCAGATACCCTCTGTGATCTCTGGGAGAGCAGTGCTAGGCGAGCTGCCTGTTCCCCCTCCCAGCACCTTGCTCACCGCTAGGCTCTGCCCAAGGCCCCAGCCCCTGCACTTGGCACGCGGAGTAGCAGCGGCTTTACCGCCCTGCTGCCGGTGCTGCTCTGCAGTCACTGCTGTTTCTGCTCCTTAGCAAGAGCTGCTGTTCAAAAAGACATGTGTGGCCTCAGTTTTCTATGGGGGACTTCTTTGCTAGTGTCTCTTTACTTTCCTTTGATCTGTGGTGCCTCACAGCTTCAGACCAGGAAGGGCTGACTTTGGCACTTTACTGCAAAAACTTATTTAGGTAGCTTTTATCAGAAATGTGGCCGGATTTGATGGAACAACGTATGTCAACACACTGTGTCTTTGTTCATCTCCTCCTTTGATCTGTCAGGTGTAAACAGGGTGTGTTTTCCTTCAGGGCTCTCCTCCCTCTAGAAATTGTGGGTTCGGCTGCTTCCTCTTTCGGTCATTGGCCACCAGGCTTTTATCATTCTAGAGAGGTGAGAAGTCATTTGATCTTGAGTAGAAACATTATTAGGGTAAACAGAATCTGGGCCTTATACAGAAAACAGAAGAATTTTGCTAAATGTTTACAGTCAATAGTTTTAGTCCTGTAAGTTATAAAATTGTTACTTTATACTACTAGGAGATTGCTTTTGATTCACTGCAAGGCATTGCTTCTCCACAGGATGGACCTCTTCCAAGCATTCTGGTCTGTTCTTCCATCCTCCTTTGCAATGCTTTGAACTGTTCCTAAGGGTGAGTTATTTAGCAGGAGTTATCTAGGACCTTTGGAGTTCGTCTTGTGTCTGATCGCACCTTAGCTTTTTCCTGCTTGGATCACCTGTGTCACTTTTGAATGCTAAGAAAGTCATTATTCCATGGTGTGATGTTTGTAGACAGGAAAATGCATCAGCTGAGACCCAGCTATGCGGCACATTGCCAGGAACACCTCCTGCTTGTGAGACAAACACAGTTGCACAAATTTGCTTTGGTTACGGTCTTCAAAGCAGCAGCAGTAGCTCTAGATTCCCCCTCTTTGCCTTGGCTTCAGTGGGAGAATGGAAATTTTCAGAAGGATGAGGTTGATGCTTTGAAAGATTTTTTTTTCTTCAAACAACATCATTCCATGGTATGGTATGATATTGCTTAATGGCAGAGAACTGTACTACCAAATTAGATCAGCGGGACTGGCTACAGAGGTTCAGGATAATGGTGAGTTTTCTTAGAGAAGTGTACGATGCTTGCTGCAGAGCACAGGCACAGCCTGCTCTATGGAATTTCCCTGTGACACCCACAAACAAAGTCTACAGAAATTCATGGTGAGCAATTATCAGGAAGTTTGTCCTTGTTTTCACAAATTAAATGATTTGTCTCAGGAACAGCAGTATTAATGAGGCCTGGTTTCTATAGATATGGTATACATATCTGCAATGCACCTCCTCTGCTCGTTATTCCTAGTACTCTGTGTCCTCAAGGCTCTTTCCCCCTCTCTCATTCCTGCTTAAATGTCTCCTGTATCTCCTTTTTTGACTAGCAAATTTGCAACACAAGCTATGTCTGGTTTGGAGCTATTCTGTTTGTCTGGCCAGTGCCTTGCCTGGATGGCTGCTGCAGCTCCAGGTAGATAAGGAATTATTTTATAGTCTCTGCCTCTGTGAGGACATTATTTTGGACTTTTTCTTCTTCGCCAGTCACCAGTTTTTATAAAATTCTTAGCTTCATAGCCTTAAGATCTTCTCTTGTCTCTTGAGTTTTGTTCAAACAGAGCTACAGTTGAGAAGCTATTTGGAGGAGGCCAGTGGACAGGTGAGCAGCGTGAAAATGTAGTTACAAAAGTCTTCCTTAGCATGTCTCCCAGAGCTAATGCAGGGAATGAAAAGGACATCAGTATTCCTTGTCTTCTCTGCAGTATCCTTGTCTTGGCAGTTTACTTCCTGGAACAAGCCACCATAATTTTGAGTTGTTGACCTTAAGGATATGTTTCCAGCAAGACTGGTCTGTTTGCTAAGGGAATTGAGAGACTGCAGGAAGACATTTGATGTTAAGAATGGGGTCAGAGGAAGTTCCAAGGGATTTGATTTTTGGAGGATTGTGTTGTTAAGCTTTTCTTAAAATATAAACTTGAAAATTGTGCTCATAAATTGTAGTAGAGTAACACGAGGAAAGTGTTGGCAACTCTCATAATTTTATTGCCTTGATGATTATATGTGGAGACAGATCCTTAAATTCTACCTTTGAAATCTATAAATTGTATGTGAATTACAGTTCTCATTAACATGTCATCTCAGGGATGCACAAAAAAAATCAGCTTTGGAGTGAGTACAGCCAGCAGGTGTTGAAATCAGGAGCTAAACAGAGTCTAAAATAGTTTATTTTATAAAACCCTTTATTTTGAATCTCATCTTGAGATTTTTAAAGCCCATTTTATAAAACATTTGGCTTGGCCAGGATGAGGGTGAGAGAAGGGTAACTGAAATCTAAACAAATGCTTAGCCAAAGTATATATTAATAAGCCAGTATATCTTATTCCTTATCCATTCAGCTTTGAATATCACTGCCCAGTTCTTGCATTCCTAGCGCATAGTCTATAATCACAGATAAAGGTCTGATAATATCTTGTAAAAATGTCAACAGTCCTGGAGGTCACTGGCTTTTGGTTGTCTGTGCCTGAATAAAGAACATTGTGCATGTGAAATTGCCATGTTTTCTTAAATAAACATCAGGCCACATTTTAGGTGGACAATGCCCTAAAGCAAGTTAGTAATGGGTTATATAATATCCTAAAATCACTACACATTGAAAGACTGAAATAAACTTGAAAAGTGAATCAATAAGCACTGTATTTGGAAGCTGAAGCCATAACACTGAGTGAGATGAAATGTCTGTTGATGTATGGACGTCATGGGCTTTGGGTGGTTTCTTGACTGCGTATGTTTGTATTTTACTAAGAGGTCACAAGTTTCAAAATTTGGCCACTCTGTTTCCTCATCGTAATGTGTTTCCATCTGCTGCCTCTTATTCTTCAGCTTTTCCCATAAGGAACAATTAATTGAATTATCCTACTCAGTAGGTAGCCAGACTGCAGAGAGAGGAGGACGTTCAGTCACGGGGCTGCTTTTGCTCAGGCCTGCATTGATAGCCTCCAACCTGCCCTAGAAAGGCAAGCCGTCATTGTGGATTAAGTTATGTGTCTCTTTTTGGTGTGCATATACAGCATATATCACATTATGGAGTTATCTAACAAAGGATTAAAACTTTATTCATTCAGCAGAAAACAGGCTAAAAATTACATTGTTTAATTAAAGGCAGCTATCAAGGAAAGCAGCCAGTTGCAGGGCTTTGAGTGATTCTCTCCTTCCTACTTATGTCCAGTGCCTGCAGGAGGAGCTCCTGTGTGTCCCTGGGCTGGGCTCTGCTGGACAAGGAGAAGCAGAGCTCAACCGTCTGTGGTGCTGGGAAGATAAAAGAGCATTTTGGGTGTGACCCAGGGCACACAGGATGTTGCTGACGACTGTGTTGCTCAGTGAGGCCAAAAATGGAGAGAGCAGGCCAGGAGCTGGAGAGATTCAGCACTATCTAGGTATGGTTTTTAAGCAGAAGATTGGCTGCAGTCTTGTTTGGTAGGTTTTTTGTCCGACAGTCTGTTATCACTTTGAGTAGATGTGAGACCGGATCTACTGCATCCCATTCCCTTCTCTCTCCATGTGGGCATGCTGGACGGAGGAAACCACACTGCTGACCTGCTTGCAGATTGGTTGATTGCCAGGGATTTAAATAGTGATGCCCCCAAACTGTCTGCTCTTAAGCATATCAGTGCCATCTGGTACTGATTTCCTTCAGAACTGTGCTTGGCCTCAGTGTCCAGGTATACCCTGAGGACAAAGAAAACACAGAAACTGCACATCTTTAGTCTCTGCTTGTGCTGCAAGGAGTCAGTCTGCAACGCTAACTCCAGGCCTCACTGACATCAAACATGGGTGATAGCCTAAAGCTCATGAGAGAAATCTCTGTGCCATAGCTGGCCATCCTCATGGATCTACACCAACCAGTGTGGACATACCAAGCCTGTTCGCAACTAACCTGCCATCACCAAGGATATGGAAGCTTGTGTCTTCATACAGATGAGGTATAAAATCTCATCAGACACCCCAGCTCAGGTATATTTTTGAAGTTTTGAACCCAAATCTCAGATACAGGCTTAAGGAAGAACTGATTCAAATACCATTTCTTAGCCCTGTTTGTGGAATTGTCTAAACAACATCCCAGTTGAGTGCTCAAAACTATGGATCCAGACTTTCAGGTGTTCTCTTTAACTACCCCTATTTATGTTCGGACCAAATCTGCTCCATTTATTTCCACTTGCTGCTGTTCTGTTCAGTTTAGCATTTTGAGCAACTGCCATCAGAAAGAGGTATTCTTTGTAGTAGTCCCCTTGGGGAAGACTGTGGTCTTGTATATGCTGACATGAATCTCAGTAGTAACATTTGAACAGATCAAGACATAGTGAGATTTGGATCAAGATGCAAACTGTTGATGAGCCACATTATAAAAAAGCAACAGTGAAACAGTATAGAGATCAACTGAAAACGGGGAGAAAAGACTTTTTAGAAATTACAGAAGCATCAAAAGCTGTTTCCCCAGTGCTCCTGTCCTTTGACTCCTAGCCTGTAGTGAGGGCTGCTGTCTTTGATTCCAGCATGAGGCAGATCAGCAGTCGCTGCGCAGGAAGGTAGAACGTGCTGGTCACGTTGGGGAAGCCTGAGCTGGCAAATATGAAACTTGATGAGGACAAAAAGCTGCTGAGACCTGATGTCTTGCTAAAAAGGGGAATGCTGACACAGCCTAGAGCTAATGTAGAGGATTGACAGTTGTACAGAATTTGAACCTTTTTTCGGGGAGAAACCATTTTAGGTTACATGATTTTGAATTATTTTCCACTCTGAAAGTTGTTGTTTTTCATGTAGGTGAAGTCCTTACGTTTTATATTATTTCCATCTTGGAATTATTTGAATTGTTCCTTAGATAAAAATTAAGGTTTAAAGAAATTTACAAAGTGACGAAAACGTAGTTGTTCTGAACACATTTCCACGGGATATTTCAATATTATTTTGTCTTTATTCAAAGTAAATTCACTGTATTCATTTATTTTGTTTGTAATACTAAAATAACACATTTTACCCAAATTATATATTTCCCAGAATATATTAGCTGAAGCAAACCCATGAGACTTTGTTGAAAGACTTCTGGAGTGGAAAATTTTCCAGGCATCTCCAGTGATGACTCAGCAGCATAACAACTTCAGAAACCATCAGACCTTGTTGATTTTCTTTTGAACAAGTGATTCATTCTGATCTGGATCTGTGAACAGATCTGTGGCCTCATACAGGTCCCATGCTCCTTTTCTTCTCTTTTATTTGTGTTTGTTACTGTCAGTACGCTGCTCTGTCTGGCTCTAGTGAGACTGATTTACCCCAACTCCAGGCAGCGGTGTGTCCCAGTGCTTTTTGTAATAAAGCAGTTGATATGACTATCTCGAGAAAACTTTAGTGTGATTTTGTGGATTGTCATTTTACCTGCACAGCAGGGTTAGTAAAGCCTGTGGATCTGAGTAGCTTGGGCTTAATTCTCCAGCAGACAGACTTAGGTGCCAAGCGTGGACATGCTGGTGAGTGGGCAGCCTCTTCCGTTTGCTATATGTAAGCAAGCAGCAAAACAGCCAGAAATAAACAGCCTTTATTGAAAAGCTCCAGGGTAAGGGGTGCAGATTCGTGTCTTCCGTGGGAAATAAAAATATACCAAGCTCATCCCATTATCATTTGGAGATTAGTCTATTAAGCTGTAAAAGAACCCTAGTTGTTAATGGTAAGTAGAGCTGAAGTCTTCCCCATTTTATACACTATTACCTTGGGTGTTACTTGGCAAGGTCCCTGCGAGCATCCCTGTCCTGGAGGTTTGCCCAGCAGGGCTTAGGGCCAGCCTAGTGATAGCACAGTTGGGGGCTGCCCCTTCTCCTTCATGCCCTTGGAGAGAGGCTCCCAGGCAGGGCTGCTCTTAGGCCTGGGACAACCCCCTTCCCATGGGAGCTGAAGTGCTGGTCTTGGGTCCTGCCCTGTGCTCCTGCTGTGCTGAGCCACTTTCCTGAAGCCCCCATATCCATCAAACTGGGCTTTCAGGAGCTCAATTCTTGTTTTGTAAAGGCATCTCACTGTTGCAATATTAAGATTAGATGAAGAGATACCTCTGGAATGTAGATTTCACAGGATATTTCCACAAACTCTCTTCCAAGTCTCTTCTTACCACAGAGCCTGTGCAGAAGCCCATTTTCTGGAGAAGAGAATGCAGCCATTTTATTTCACATTGTAATGCTGATTACCGTTTACCTTGTAAAATGGGAGGTTTTAGAAAAGCCTGAGTAGTTTTAGCTTCTGCATGTGTTCATAGTAGTAAGCAGCTTGGGCAAACTTTTATTTTGGGATTGGCAAGTTTACAAAAGAGGGCAGCATTTTGTTTGCAAAGGAGGGTCACGTAACATGATAGTAAGAATAAGCTGGCTGCTGAAGGTCCAGCTATGACAGATAACGCTGTATGTAGGCAAGGCCTGTAAGAGAACATAATATCCATTCACAGGGGAAAACAGTTTCACACCATTCCAGTTGTACAACTAGTATGGTGTGAAAGTGTTTGTTGTTACTAACAGCTGTGTATTTACCAGGCTCTGGAGGTAACATGGCTCTGATCCCAGTGAAGATGGGATTAAGGAGATGGACTCTCTGAGCAGTGTGTTCAGCTCCTCTCATAGCTTTTTTCCTCTTAATTTCTAAATGTTTTCTATAGCTGGCTGGATCACAGCGTGACTGTCCTTTTCATGCCGTGTTTACAGTTCTTGTCTGCGTCTGTTTACTCAAAGGAAATCCTTAAGGATTCACTTTTATAAAGCAGTAGCTACCACTGTTTTCCGGATGGATTTTTTGTGTGTTTTCTTTGTGGACTTTTGGACAAGGATTCAGAGCTTTATCTAAAATGCTTCTTTATTTGTTCCAAGACGTTTTATAAATTTGCAGTCTATATAGAGCGACAGACTCTTTAGATTCTTGTTTGCCAAGAACCCAAGGAGATAGGGTAAGTACTCGCTGAGGAATCATAGCATCTGCAAAGTAGGTGTTAATACTTAAGGGCAAATACGTACAGCTGATTCAATGAGAGAGGCTGGCACTTGGAGAAGTCAGTGACAGAATCAGATTTGGAGCAGGAAGTCTCCTGAATGGTAAACTCTACCAAATGTGCAGGACTAGCAACTCACTGTTAATGAGAGACCAGTGATGAATAGTCCTTTTGCATTTGTCAGGAAGAGGAAAAAATCTGACATACCTAAAATGGATGCAGGGTCCTGCTTACTGTAGGACCAGGTTTTAGTTGGGATAGTTCTGCTCTTTATATTACAGAGAATATTCTTTTGATTATTTTTTACTTACTATATTTGCACAATCCTAATAGCTCATCGTTTAGCTGTAGTTGAAGCAAATTTTTGTAAGAATTTAGCGTCTATATAGAACTATATATTTAAAGATCCTCATTAGTGAACATTTCAGGATGCGTTGTTGCTTTTCCATCGCTCTAAGTCAAGTACCACTGGGTTGGAAGGTGGAAACAGTTAAGTAGTGTATTGTAGTACTATATAACACTTTGAGACAGAAAGTGAACACCAACTTGACTTGTTATCTATATTTTAATGACTTCTAGAGAGACTGGATATTGCTATTGATAAACAATGGTTCAGGTGGTTCTTTGCTTACCAGCATTGAAGCTTTTGTGACATTGAGGACAGAGGAATAATGAGTTTGTTCACTTTCTTCACTGAACTTGGCAAGGCTTTGAGCAGCAACCTCCAATTGTTTGGACTCAGTTGGACAGTCATCAACGGGCAGTCAGGACACGTTGCCCAAATACATGTGCATGGAACTTTTTTTCAAACAAAACAGTCTCGCTAATTGAGAAGTGTTTAGAACCATAGGAGCTTGTTGACAGTGTTGGGAAGAGTCCACATCTATTTCTTATTTATGTCATTGTGTCTCTGGTTGTTATATATACCCTAAACTTTTGGCATAATTATGTTAAAACAATATTTAAAACAGATACGATTGCCATCAACATAGTGACTGAACTGTCACATAAATACATTTTTGCCTCCTAGCCCAGCTCCCTCACACTCCAGACCCTAAAATAACATATGGTTTGAGTGATTTTCAATCTTTCTGAATTTGCACACCCTTAGAAATGCTGTATTGGAGGCAGAAATGTTTGCATTGAAAAGCTCAGCTCGCTGACAGTCTGCTTGCTCTTGTCTTTCACAAACCTGTAAAGTGCTTTCTGGACCAGATGGCAAAAGCCTAGACAGAGGCTCTGCTGAGTTTCCCAGCAGAGAGATGAGATGAGAACAAAGTTATTCTCAGCCCTGCCCGGTGCTGCAGGACCGCACGGGTCTAATGATCAATGACCTCAGGAAATGAGGGCAGTTGAAAGTGAATGAAGACATGGTGCTGCTAGTAATACAATTAAAAATTAAAGTAATGGCAAACAGGGTTTTATTCCAGCTCCCTTTTAAAGTGTGTTGAATAAATACTTAACTGGTTGTAAAACACACACGTAAGTACTCAGATGAGCAATTTTCCTTGGCTGATTAGTGTAGATAATTGCTTTACATTGACCATAGGCCTAAAATGATGTAAACATGTAGGAACAATTAACTTTGCAGTGTTGCAGTGACTATGTGATATCAGTGAATCACTGTTTTTCTTCTTACAGTCATGAAATTCTGCTCAACTGAAAATTGTGTTAATACCCAAGTGGAAATGAAGCACATTTCTCAATAGACTCCATAGAAATAAATAGGAGGCCAGCTCTTCCCCAGGTGTACTTCAACATAATTCTTAGTTCTACTTGTGCAGTGCTCGTCTGCAGGTTAGTGTCTCCAGAAGCACTTTTCTGGCAGCTAAGAACTGCTCGAGTGTCACAAATTGTTGTCCCTGGCCAAACTCCTGCTCTGGGGGCTGGGTGGATGTATGGAGCTGAGGCAGCGTAAACCACTGCTGGAGATTAGCCCAGTGTGTCTGGAGCCAGTCACCTGAATTCCAGCTTTTCCCTCTTTCCTGTATCCATAGCGAGGAAGGAGAATGAAATGAAAGGCCTTAAATCGACGGTAGTAATGAAGGATCACCCTCACCCACAAAGAGACTTCATGGCTGAAAAAACAGTCATCATGCCTCTGTGTTTAGAAGTTAAATTTGTGTTCTCTGAGGGTATCTTAAACATTGCCACCTGGAGGATCAAGGCCTCTGGGACATACATTTCTGGGGTTCGCAGAAGCTTCCAAAGGAGTGAGAGGAGACTGGTCAACCTTTCTTTAGGCCTTTTCCTGGCTAAAACTGCTGTAAGTAGAAATGAACTTTC
Organism: Eudromia elegans; assembly: GCA_003342815.1. NCBI lineage: Eukaryota > Metazoa > Chordata > Aves > Tinamiformes > Tinamidae > Eudromia > Eudromia elegans. The sequence continues at coordinate 9,748,512 of PTEX01000002.1, forward strand.
TTTTTTTTTTTTTTTTTTCCTTTTTTTTTCCCCACTTTTGCATTCAAAAGATTGACCTAAGCAGCAGGTCAGGTCAAATTAATCAGACACCTTTTGTTTTATTTTCAAAGGCAAAGCTTCCTTCCAGACAGTCTGCATTTTAAAAGTTATTTTTACTTCTCCAGAATCATTTTGGACACCTGTAGCAGCAGGCTTAAGTCACTTTCTATCTTTGCCACATATGTTGCTGGATTTTCTTTCTTCTCTCCTTTCAGTACTATTTTTATAAGGCTGTCAGAGTAAAAGTAGAGTTAAACAAAACTAAAGGTCACCTGTTATATAAAAGTGAGTTTCTTTTATTTCATTTTTGATAAGCTGTCTTTAAAATAAACTCTTACAGAGTTGCTATAAAAAGTAGTCTGTGGATTCTAAATAGTGCTCTACCAGAGCTATTTATCCATGTCTGTTGATTAGCTCTGATCAAAAACTCTCTCTTCATCTTTTTAAATTCTGTAGTCTCGTAAGAAAATACAGATGAAAACTGTGAACCTTAAAAAAATGGATTCTGACTTATTCCTAACTAAGCTCTGCTGCCTACAAAAATCTCTACATGTGTAGAGATTTTGCAGTCTTCAGTAGTACCTGAGTAACTCTCATCCCTGAGATGAAATACGAAGTCCTCACAGTTTCGTGAGTAGGTCTGCTTTCACAGTCCTTCCATCGCTTCTTGCTGAGAACAGGGCAATTGCTATCTACTATGTCCAAGATGAGACCGAAGAGAGAACCAATGATCTCCTGAACACAGAAAAGGAAGGGATTAGATGCCAATTTTGTACAGAGTGAAAGAGAGATAGAGAAACAGACTGTGCAGGTGGGATATGCAAGTATGCACAAGTTAAATGTTCTGCAAGATAAATTTTGAACTGTGGCAGATCTGGTCTGCCAAATTAGATCCTGTTAAAACAGGCCTGGTTATGCATCTAGCTACATTTAATTTAAGAACAGCCTTTTGGAAATAGTTCTAGCCTTTTGATTCCGGTTCCAACTAGAAGTCAAGAATAAAGACCAAAATGGTCTGGCTAACTTAAAGCTTCAGTCCAGTCCTTAAGTTCTGAAACCTCAACTGAATTCTCTGCAGTGTAGGGACAAAAAGCAGCTGGGCCTTAACATCTGGGCAGCTGTATTCCCATGGGAGGGAGACAGGGAAATACTGTGTATCAAGTGATATATAACAGGCAAGCTCTGTTGCAGGGTGCTCATAGGGATACAGCTTTTGAGGCTCATGTTTTATTTACTGCATTGAAGAGCTGGAAAGGGAACAGCTGTCATCTCCAGCATTTATACAGCCTAAAGAACTGCACGTGGTTGTTAGATGCTTATTTCGACTGAGATTAGGCTGCTCCTAAAGAGGGAGGAAAGAAAGAGCTCAATGATAGGAGTGTTCCTTCACTCCCAGTTCATTTCACTGGTTTATGAAGAAAATAGAATCTTGTAGAAATCTGTGCCCAGGATCATGGTGTTCCATCTCCTTAAAATGGTAGCTAATATAGATTAGATCAGTAAACAGAAAGCAGGAGTGATCAAAGAGTTTTTGCCATTTTTGGTGAATTTAAGTGCTTTTTGAGGAGTGCAGCATGTGGTACAGGCTTGTAATTCTAATTATTTCCTCTTTGAGAAAAGGCATTAGTAAGACTACCCTACATGAACAATTAATAGCCGGGGAAAGTGCTTATCTTCAAGGAATCCCAAAGTTAGGATTGCTTACTTGAGCTTTCAAGTTGGCCATTTGGGAATTCCGGAGGCAAAAGCACACAACTCACATTAAAGAAATATTCTTATGATCAAATGTGTTTGATGTTGGATGGGTTTACTCAGCTGAATCGTGAAGACTGAGTGAAAAGCTCAGTAATCTTGGAAATACTAAATGCTACCAGGCTCTGTATTTTCTGGTAGTGTCTATAGTGCTTTTACAATGCCAGCTATAATACACAGATGAGGTTATTATAAAATAACACTTTTTTTTTTTTTTTTTTTGGTCTGCCTGATTCTGTGTGCATCACCCTCCACTGCGGAAAGGGTAATTGGGGGTTTATTCAGAGCTCAGCAGATCTCTGAAGGTTTCATTGTCCTTATTTTAATTTTCATAAAAGGACTGTTACACCAGGGCCTTTTGATATCTGCTTAGTATTGAATAAAAACATACCTGTTTTCTTTGCTGACAAAAAGATCCCCTCCTCACTGCTGCTGATGCTAGTGGTGCCGGTGCAGTGCAGGCCTTGTAGCCAGAAGGGATTTGGCACCAAGAGCATCCCTTTGTGGTGGGTCGGTCTGCTGCAAGGGAAAGAACTGAATAAATACTTCTGTGCGATCTGCAATTTTGTTTAAATGGTTGTCAGTGAGGATAATCCTGAGTATCTCCTATGAAAGAAAAGCTCTGTCCTACTTGCATATGAGCTAATAGCAAATGGTTCATTAGTTTCAATTAGAGCAAAATTAAGCCACGAGTTGCTCAGGGGCAATTGAAATTTTGAAAATGTTTTTATATTAAGAGTTGGTTAAAAATATGGGAGGAGAGTCTAACTGACTGATGAAAAAATATTGATTTTTTTGATTTCTTTTTGAAGAACAGCAGGTCGCAGAAGATGTTATTACCAGCTGTGAACATTCCTGACACAACCAGCTAGATGGTCTGACGTGTTATTACAGAGTGTCTGGAAACACCTTACTTACAGGATAAGCATGTTAGTGAATACACAAAAATAATAAGTAGAATCAATTAAAATAAACATAAAATTAAAATAAACAAAAAGCCAAGTATACCTTAAAGAAAACAACTAAAGCCCCTGGGGACCTAAGTGACAGGCCAGATCAGACAGGGAGCAGCAATCTCCTGTGGTGCGATACACTTGCCACAGATCGAGAGAGAAGTGGGGACAGGAATGAAGTGCTTCACAGCACATCAGCATCCCCCATGCCCAGTCTAAGTAGCCACTGGGCTGCTCATTTTTTTTTCTAGTAGAAAACGTCCCCTGATGGACTATTGTTCATCGTCTGCGTTCATCAGTCAACATACATCACTGACTGATGTCTAATGTCCCTACCACTGTAACTGGTGGCACGAATTCTGGGCCAACTTGGGGACGTCCTATATGATGTTATTACTCTCAAGGTAACCGATGTGGTTTTTTTGTGGCCACATTCTGTCACCTGAGCAAAGCAAAGCAGAGAACACAGTGCAAAGCACAGCAAAGTGTCTGCACAGGCTTGGAGGAGATAGATCTGGTTTCTAGAAGTCAGGGTGTAGCTGCAGAAATTATGTCCTTGTGGAAGAAGCAGGAAGTAGTGACATTCCCTGGTCCCAAGCTGGCCTTGTCTGCACCTTTTAGTGTTCACATCTTCTGTGCAAAAGGCAGTGACTTAATAGCCTTTGCACTCCAGCTGTTCAAGGCAGTGGGAGGAAGGTGTAAAATTAAATTAAATCAGAGTAGTAGTGTTTCATACTGGATTTGTACTGATGCCTGGAGCTGTTCCAGGGGAAGGCAGCAGAGAATCGTGCCTGAGCTTTGCTCTCTAATTGCCCGCAGTGGTGATGAAACTGTTTCTAGTCATCTGTGTGTAAAGTTGACATGGCCCCTGGGGTCCTGTGAAATGTAAATTTACATTTTCCTTCTAAAATATTTCTTAGTGCAAACCTCTGTTGTTAGTGAACAGTGATGGACACAGGGAGGAGCCTGGGTAGGGTAACTTACCTGAGGATGTCCTCGGGCACTGGCAACACGGTAAAGACTGAGCACGTAGCCCTCCCTTCGGTGAATGTTGATCTGCTGAAGAGCCAGATCCGCAGCCTCCTCCACGGCAGGGCCATCGCAGCAGGGGAGCAGCAGCCCTGGCGCAGCCCTCGCAGGGCAAAGCACCTGCGAGCCAAAGAGCAGTGAAACCAGTAAGACCACCCTGCCTAGAAAACCAGTGCAGCAAAGCAGCCTGCGGGGTCCAAGTGGAGGGATCTGCTTGATAGAGGATGCTTTGTGAGGTGTCTCTTTTATAACCTTTGTTCCCTTTCTTCTGTACGCTGACCATCACCTTTAAAGCTGCATCTGCAATTGCAAACACAAAGTCAGTGGGTACAGAATTTTACAAAAGTGTTGTAGCCCCCTTGGAGACCACATCCTCTTTCTGGCTCGGCATCTCCAGTTCAGTCTTTGCCTGGTCAGGTCAAATACCTCTGACCTCAGCGCAAAGGAGGAGAATACAGATCCAAAGCCACTTTCCTAAGAAGTGAGTGTTGCGTAAATAAAGCCACATGCAGGGCAGCTCTGGCTCTAGTCCTGTTCTGTCAATGATCCCATATAAGCCAATAGCCAAGATCTTACTGGTTTTAATGGGGATGGGATCAAGGCTGCAGTATTGACTAATTTTACATATTGCATAGGTTATAACTAAACACGAATTATAAACAAATGTACCAACCATCTAAGTTATATGCAGTCAGTTTGGTTGGGATGGAAGCTGTGTTTGGATTCATTCTCAGTGCTATTTCTGCCCCAAGCAAGCAAAACGTGATCCCCCTGCAGGCAAGAAGTCTATGAATAAGCAAGCAAAACTAGCTCAGGCTGGTAAATATTCTTAGAAAATGTAGTAACAAGGACATGTGCTGTAAAGAGTTACCAGTTTAATCATGGTGTCTGTTTTTAAGCAGAAATTTCTACTGTCTTCATTTGGGACTTAACAATCACAGTAATTGAATATAGTAGCATAGATGTGGTAAGTTTATAAACACATATTCTTGCCTCAAGGGCTTGCCTTCTTTTGGTGGGATGCTGCTGTAAGAGGTGGGAAAAAGTAGACAGAAAGTCAACCAAGGCTGTGGAAAAAGAATTAGGCTTCATTGCAGCCCACAATACCATGTCTGCAGCCAACTAATCCTCTTTTGAGGCCATTGTCTGAACCTCTCATTTTATTGCCACCCACCAGGTATTATTGCCCACCTGTCCCTTCTGATTCCCCCTACTAACTTCCGAAGCCTGGCACGGATCTTGTTTCATCCCCTTCCCCTACCAGCCAATTTTGTGCTTGCTGCTACACAACACAAAGCTCTCCGCTAACGCTCCATCCTTCCATGTTTCTTCTGATGCCAGAGGGCAAGTCCTGATTCCTTTTCTCTCCTCCCACTTTAACTTTCTGCCTCCACCTGGGTGCAGCCTCTGCCTGGCAGTGCCTGGCTTTGTATTTCTGTGGGTCTAGATACAGGGACAGTTGTATCACCCTGCCATGCTAGTTAAAACATACTGCTGCATTTTTATTGCCTGAGAACCAAAATCAGTGAAGTAAGAAATGCCTAAAGTTGCATGCCAAGAAGAGAGGAGAGGGAGGCGGCCTCCAAGTTATGTAACTCATACTGATCATACGAGTGTCGGTGCCAAAGGTCTGAGGGGGAAAATCTAACAGAATAAAAACACTTTTTAGAGAGGATAGAGTGTGTACAGTTAGCAAAGGAGAACATCCTTCGTCTGACTTTCTGCAGGCAGTAGCTTCCCACTCGTGCTACCTCTCACCTTTTGCTGTCTGTAAGTCTCCTGTTTGTGCTTTGAGTCATGAATATTACACCCAGTTGTTTTCCTGCCAGCTCGCATCGCCCTGCACAGCTCTGCTGTGTTGAATCCATAGGCCTTGCAGTGAAATGCAGCTACTTACCCCATCACCATCCCCTGGCCGGATGGTTTAGGACTGTAGGTCTTTTTTAATCCTTTTCAGTATTACTGTCTCCATTATACTGTATGGTTAGAATAGGCTTAAAGGACAGAATTCCATTTACTTAATCTTTAGCTCCCTGACTTCTCTAACCACTGCCTCAGTCTACCCCAGTTTAAATTGCAGGAGAATCCTAAGCTCGTGGCTTGAGGCCTGAGGGGCGAAGGAAACTGGTCCAGCAGAGCCACCATTTTCATTAGCTTCGCCCTCCTCAGTGCTCTGCCTTCGTTCCCTTTCAGCAACAGCAGAGCAGTAAAATCCTGATGAGGCTGAGGATGGTGAGCGTGCGAGCGATTCCCTGGCATGGCTCTGCCCCCCTGCACTTGCGAGCGCACGTTAGGCCGGGCAGCTTAGTTCCCATGCGCGTCCCTGATTCATCCCGTGCCAGACTCCCCCCTGCCAGGTTTGGGGCTGGTTTGCCAGCTAGGAGGGTGCACTGTAGTCACTGTCAGTTCCCAAGGGATCTGCTGAGTGCAAATGAGAAATGGTCACAGAGAGTTCTGCTCAGAGAATCGTTCCCATGACAGGGCACCGGGGTGCTCTGTGGCTAATCTGCAAGGCCCTGTGTGCCCGAGAGGGGTGGGAGAGCAAAAACCCTGGGGAGCCTCTGGGGCGCTGCCTTGTCACAGCATCTCCCATTGCGGGACAGCAGAAGCTGCCCGGCTGTTTCTCTGGTCCTTGTTTTGGGCCAGGAGAGGCAGTGGCCACAGCTGTGTTCTGGCTGATGTCGAGTACTTGTGTTTGAGGGTTACCCTTTACTGAATGAGGAAGAAAAAGTGTTTAAGAAGAACAGCAGTTTCTATATTTAACTGTGTTGTAAAGCTTTTATCTGATTTTATATATTATCAGATTTTTTGCTGATAGTATAAAAAACGTGAGCTCTTTAGCCTGGCAGTGCTCAAAATATGTACATTGGGAGGCTGCAGACACTAGCCCAGGGCATATCCCCAGGGCTGGATTGTGCAGCCAGGAAGAAGGAACCGCAGCAGTGACGGGGCTGAAGCTCTTTGGGGACTTCGTTTGGTTGCAGAGGCGGAAGAACTGAGGTAACGGGACCGAAGGGTCACACAGCAGCTCGGCCGAACCAGCCCGTGTGTCACCAGCCGCTTTTCAACCTGCGAGTGAGGGTTAATGTACAAGCTGTATCCTGGAGGGAAGGGAGGCAGGGAATGAATGTTGAGAAATGCGGCTGTAGCCATAGTAGGGGAACAGCGGAAGCAGCAATGCAGCCCCCCGCACATTGTTCCCTGGGCCTGGGAAGGCTTCCCCTGCGGCTAAAGGATAATAACTCATTTTCTTTATCCTTCCAGTACATGGCATTTCTATGGAGATTGGTGCCGGTTAGCACTGGCTGTGTTGGTGCCTCTTATAATGAGGAATTGTTACATCCCTGACTCTGTTCTTTGTGCTCTTCCACCCACTGGAAAGGAAAAACATTTTCTGTTTAAGGATCTGACCTGAAAACATGGGCACAGCTGGGAAGTCTGAGCATGTCCAGCCAAAGCATTGCATGAAGTACATATGCTCCAGCAATGTGGAATTTGGAAAAGCTGAGAAGTTTTGTCTGTTTACACTATTGCTCGTGCTGCATTTCAGAGCAGAAGACGTTTTTATTTTACATATTGCCATTTAATATCAAACATTGCCATGCAGATACCAAATCAGTTACTAAAGTTCAGTGCACGAGTACAGGGGAATATTGGGGTAACAAAGTGACTACTTCAGTGGTGGAAAATGTAATACTCCATAAGAGGGCAAGTGTTAGGAAGAAAGGAGATGAGGAGCAGTTTCTAACTGTAACTGCAAGAGAACACGGGGCTATTCTGCCTTTTTTCTTTCTTTCTTTTTTTCTTTTTTTTTTTTTTTCCCAGAGCAGTCTGGCCAGGTGTAGGAAAACATCTGTGAAGCCTGGAGGCTGTAACTGTACGTACCTTGTTTAGTGTGGCTGGGAAATGGAATGAGAGAATGCAGCGTTTTGTGAGCTCAGAGATCCCTGTGGGCAGGGATCCTTTATATAAACATGCCGTTTCTGCCATCGCAGGGAGAATTTTCTGAGAAACATTGTCCTTGTGACTTAATCCCCACCTTGCTGTATACAAGACGCTTTGTATGGTTTGGCTAAGGTGACTCCTGGATTTAAAAATTCAAAAGCTAGAAAAAGTAATTGCTGCTAAGGAAGTAAAAAGCCACCGTAACATATCTGAAGTTCTAGCAGTAATGCAAACCTAAATAATAAGTGTTTCTTTGAGGAGTTCCCTGGGTGCTGTTCCATACACTGTTCCATACCTTTTCTTTGCCCCCACACCCTAGCTGAACCGCCGGTGTGAAGGGGCACGTGGCTTTTCCTTGCCCGCTCGCACAACAGAGCAGCGCCCTTGTGCGCTGCAACCTGCTGCGCTGCCACCGGGAGCACGTTACTTGCTTCTTGCTTACTGAATACAGGATAATGGTGGCTTAGAGAGCAGAATAAGTTATTTGAAATAGTTCAGAAATGACATGTGTTCTGCAGGTTTCGCTGCCTGCCTGATAATTATCTTGTAGCAAGTGCTGTTCCTGGTTAAAGATTCATGACTGTGTTTGAGGCTGTTCCCCTGGGCCTGCAGAATTCCAGGCTGGCTGGCAGTGAAGATCCTTCTGGCCCCTGTCCCTTGTTACTGCTCTGCTTAGGATAGATTTTTTTCTCTGACACGTTTTAAGAAAGAGAGATTAGTACGGTGGTAAATTGCCATCAGTGTCTGGGTTCCATTGCATGAAACGTGTGTCAAAACTATATCTTTATTCCCTTGAATTTATGTTCCCAAGTGTGCACCCCTTGATCATGTTACTCCTCTGGAGAAGGAAGACAAGGGAGGACACGTGCTTGGTTAGAAGTTTTGGTGCCTTCATTCCTGCTGGTGCCACAGCCTGTGCAGGAACGAGCATATCCTGATTCTTTGGTTTTCATAGGTATGGATACCGTTATCACAGTGATTTGAAGGGAAATAGTTATTATTCATCCTGTCATATCCAGAAGTAGAGAGGTACTTTGGGTGGATGTTGAATGTTGGTGCATGCTAGAATGTGCTAAGGTGGAAGGGAGGAAAGCAGTTCTTGCCTGTCACTGTGTTAGTATTTCTAGTGTGTGATCAAAAGAAAGGACTGACCTGATTTTCTGCAGCACTCAGCACCCACACATCCCCCTGAAGCTGATGAGAAGTGCAGGAGCTTACTGGTTTTGAAATAGAGCCCAGAATATGAGTCATGCTGTGAAGGAGATGCTTGACAACTAAATGAAAATATATACAGATATAAGGTAACAAAAGCATTTCTGCTGAACATTTTATTGCAAAGTAACCTTTGGACTGGTGTTTCTATCACAAAGCTACAATTCTTGTACAGCTCAACAGTGTCACTGAAACAATATTTTCCGTGTTTTAACTAGAGCATCCCCGTGCGTAGAGACAACAGCCACTGTGTTTTGCAGTCCCCTGCATTTTGAGCAGGTCTTTGCAAAATCCTGGCTGCTGCTCTGCGATCTGCAAGGTGAAGCTCAGTTGGCACTCAGAGATTCAAGTGTTCAGAGCTGCTCCCATTTGCTGTGCTCTGTGTGTTGGTGATGCTGCTGCATATGGATCCTTTGGTCAGCCGAGTGGCTGTGTCTGTGACATGGCCTAGATCTTGAAATAGTGGATCCTTCCGGGGCAAGGAGGAGGCGGAGGCGCAAAGCCAACCGGACGGACTACTTTGTCGTGCTGAGCAACCTCTGCGACTGCTCTTTTTGCTACGGACTTTGCTGCTATCGCCGAAGTAGGAAATTCTGAAGAGCTGGACTCAGAGGCAACAGGGTTATTGTGGGAAAGCCTGAGGTTGTGGTTCGTGAAGCCTTGTACATTGGGCAGCAGTCCTGCTGATGTGTCTTGGCCTGGCTGAGAATAGGTAACTCCAGGCTGGAAGAGAAAAACAGAAAAAAAGTGGATGTGTGTTCAGTGCCTTGGGGCTTAGTGTATTTGGATCATTATCATATTACTAGGTGTCCTGCTTCTAACTAAACCCAGGTGCAAAGTGTTCTTGAACATCAGGACCATTTGGGTCTGGATTTGAACGCAGAGACAGTAGCCCAGAAGCACATTTTTAATATCCAGTGTATTATTAGCACCAGCTTCTGCGCAGTGTAAACTTCCTTTTCGTTTGATGAAATCTTCAAAGCCAGCTGATCTCCTAGCCTATATTATTCTTTCTTTCATATATCCTCAAGACAGCTATCGTTACTGTTTTGTTACTAAAATACCACACGTCCTCCACAGGAAGTACTCAGCCACCCATTAGATCCTCTCAGATCAAGATGGGGCTGAAATAGCTGGTTACTTCTCAGGTTTTGTGTGCATAGATTTCCCCTGTCGTTGCTGTAGCAGGGTAGTTTTGGGGTCCCTGAAAACAGACAGCCCTAAGGAATATGACCAAAAGTCCCACGCTGATTTCATTTACCACCGTGGCTCAATTACATCTTATACCTAGCTAGCCTTACCCTGCATGTACAGTTCCCCGATGCTTAGGAAGGAGGAGCTGTGACAGGCAGGGATAACACTGATAACTGAATTCCTGGCACAGAAATCCATAGGAGAGCCAGGAGCCATGTTATTGTTTTCCTTTTTTTAGGGTACAAAGTTAGTCTCGTTAGCTAACACAGATAACTAATGTACAGTGAAAGAGGTAAACTCAGGGTAATGGCTTGAGAGCGGTGCCAGTAGGCTGGAATATGCTGAAAAGGAAGCAAGTATTGAGCGAGTTGATACCTGGTGTCCGTAAAGTTTGCAGTCCACTTGGACATCCATGGTAGGTTGCGTTGCTATTGTTGCTGTGCAGAAACCGAAATTCTGGCAAAAGAGAGTGAAGAGGAAGTTATAAAATAGAAGTGATCTGCATCACATTTTTTACTGCTAATATATTAAGAAAGTGGTCACATTTTTTTTAGATATTTTATTTGAGTGGTAAAAAGTGCTTGCTTTTGAGCCTGTTGGGTTCACAAGCCAGACTGTGTGTGGGGAATGAAGGGGGAAATATATAGGAATCTAGCTAGGTAAAAGGTTCCCACCCATGAAAACTGCTTGGACTCAGATTCATTAGATAAATATGTAGATAGGTAAGTATGGTAAAAGTATCATTCTCAAGGGCTTATATTGCAGCAAAATAGGGCAGAGTCTGTCCTTCTGTTACATATTTGTTTACAGCCTGGTACCTAGGAGCCTGATTTTCTTAGAAGCCCTTATTAAGAAGAATATATATATATTTTAAAAAGTTATTAAAAGTAGTTTTTGTTAAGGACACTTCTGGCTGGCTTCAACCTCTTAGGCATATGCTAAAATGCATCAGGATTCAACCCAGGTACATCAAGGAGCTGAGAAAGGGGTGATACAGTTTTAGAAAGTTATATATTGAAAAGCATGCCTTGATAGTGTACAGCTCTTGCACTTCTATCCTCACAAAGGTCTTTTCCTGCACAAGGGCAGGTGCCTGAGAGCAAGTTTCTTTTCTACCCTAGGAATGGCCACATGAGGCCGGGTCTGCTGGCGCTCTCTACTCACAGACTCATCCTCCGGCAGCAGCTGACAGGCATCCACACTGGCTTTGCCTTCTTCTGCTGAGCAGTTCGTGGCAGCCACAGCAAACTCAACAAAGATCAAGTGCACTGGGTGGTACTGATAAAACAGGAATATTGTTTAACCGACTTTGCAGTGTGAAATTGCAGAGTTGCTGGGAAAAATTATAAGGCAGGTGTTCTAGGAAGCTGGTTTCCAGCACTGCATCTCCCACTGAAGTCAGAGGGAGTCGTGTGACTTAGATGGCACAAAATCCTAGGGCAATCTAGAGCAATTCAGTAGGGTAATTTAAAGCGAGCCAATTCTGTTTGCAGACGCAACTGGTTAACACCAGGCAATTACCATAGAAGACATACTCTGTTTACATGTAAGGATAGCCCTACTTCTGGCAATTACCTGTATCCTGGCTCTGCCGATCTCCAGGAGCTTGAGGTAGGCATCAGCAGTTTTGCTGTTGTGCTCATTGAGCGCAGCTGCAACACCCGTTAGCACCTCTGTGTTGTTTAAATTTTCCAGCAGTGGACAGTCAGGGCAGACTCGGGTGACATCTTCAGCTGAGTCTAGGGGAGGAGCCAGACAGATTGCGTTTTCATCAGGCTGCAGGTTATTTCTGAAGACATTATAGCTTGTTCAGGGATGCGAAACATTGTGTTTCATGGTCTAATATTGCAGTGGAAAGGATTTTTAGCAGTTCGAGCTATAGGTGGCAGTGTGTCATGTAACGTTTGCTGCTGAAGTCCTGAAATCTTCATTCAAGGAGAAATGACGTGGACTTTGGGAGCCCATTTTAAACATCAGTTCTCTTTCTGGCAAGCTGTCTATGACACCAATGACAAAATGTGGGTCTCAGCTTGCACAAGGAGTGGTGGCAGAATGAAGGTGCTCCAAGTTATTGGAGTTGCATGTGTGTGAATGTGTTGTTTCATTCAGTCACCCATTCTGAAAGCAATGCACAGGAAATCTCATACAGAGCATGCAGAATAGCAATTCTCTCTTCCCATGGCCGATGCTGAAAATGCTTAATCTAGTAAATAAGCTGCATCTTGCAAAGGGCTGTGACATTCAACAAGCTCTGGTTAATTCATGTCAACAAGTGATCAAATTCTTGGGGCTAAACTCCAGGGTGAAGAGCCTGAGTGCCAGCCATTTCCATGTCAAACCTGGGAACTTCTCCCTGGTTGGTCTGATCAGATCGGAACTCTCATAGTAAAGGGGACCAAAGCCAGAGGACTACATTTGTAGGTCAATGAAATAAGGCAAAAGTGAAAGGACTTTTGAAACAGATGGGTTTCAAAAACTCACGAACTGTCGTGTGTTATGACATATTTAGACAGAGCACTTGCAATACTTGAAAGCACAAGGGCTGCTGACCTGTAACCACTACCACCAGATTCAGACCTGAAGAACAAAATCTTTACCTGCGTGTGAATGGCATTTACTGGCAAGTACAGATAACTTCCCATCCAAATTCTGCAATTTAACATCACAGTCACCTTCAACCGCCTAGAGGGAGACAAAAATCAAAGGGTTACGTCATTAAGATAAATAGGAATTTCTGAAAAGGGCAACTACTGCTAAATTCAAAAGATTAAGCCCTGGCTGAGTGTTCCTAGCTAAATTGGTCTGATTATCTGCTCTCTGATTATTATTATTAGGGTTTATCTGTATTATGCATGTTTAGTTGAGATCCTTCTCGCAGGAAGAGCAAAGAACAGGCATACTCGTGCATGAAGACGTTCTGCAGGGCTATTTGGTAGCATTCACACTCCTCTCTGCTGGTAACAGCAGTGCAGAGCCTGGCGGGAGCTGCCATGCAAAGCCCGAATCACTGGTGAGAAGGAGCAGTTAGGAATTCCCTCCCCTTACTTGGAAAATGGGATCTGAGCCCTGGTGGATACAAGGTGGATTATGATTCAAATTTAGTCATGAGCTCTGTGAATTGAGCTCCTTCCTAGAAACAGCAAACTAAATTGTCAATTGCTCTGCCTTCTGTTCAAAAAGCGAAGCAGCTTGAGCTCACACAACTCTTCTGCTTTGCTTAGGGAAAGCTTTTCAGAGATGGATAGTATTTGCAATATGCCTGAAGTATTCAGGGGCCAGTAAATTCCAGTGGAGCATTATTTGGAGAGAGTCGCCCTGTCTGAGGGGAGCAGTTCTCCTGCAGTCCCTGATGGCCAGACTTGATAGGATTTCATTAGTTAACAGCCCACACACTGCCTAAGGAAAGCTGTGGTTTACACCAGTTCACAGCTTTCCCTGCCCACTGTTTGCAGCACGGCAGTGACATCTGAGCAGGTCGTGGAGGGCTGAATCTGCAGGCCCTGGGCAAGACCCTCCAGTGTGCGTGAACTGCTTGTGAAGTGTTACGCCAGCAGTGACCTGTCCTTCTCAAAGGCAAGACATGGAAGAAATCCAGGAGTTTGGCAAGCTGTGGGGACACCGAACTGGTGAGAAAGGTGCTAAATGACTGGAAGACAGAAGCAACAGCACTGTCTCATTTGATGTTTATCCAGCACTCTTTCCTGGTTTCTGCAGACTGAATTCTTTCATGTGGTTCATATTATAGACAAACCGAGCTAGACACAACAGGAACACCAATTCCCTCATCTGTGCTAAAAAATTGCTTTTTGCTGAGGAACTATGGTGTCAGTAACTCCTTATCTTCCAATCCCCTAAACAAACACAGAGAGACCTTTGCATTTACATCATAGGGAAAAAAACTTTGGAAGAGGGATGCAGGAAGTGGGTGGAGAAGATGCCAGGTCCACATTCTCTGGGGCAGCTACAGGAAGAATGCGTGGCATGAAGGCAGCTAAAGCCACAGGAGAATTACAGGGGGCTGAATAGGCTCTTATGGTGATCCAGCATTTGCAGCCTGAGCTTACAAGGCTGGTCAGAGAGGCTGTAGCACCAGTGAACTGAGCTGGCATTGATTTAGACACTCACATGTTCTTCGAAGCTCCTCACTGTGCAGTTTTCAAGAGGTGTAGGGTTGAGGATGTGGCACGTGGTCTCTAGTAAGTCGAGTTCAAGAAACATTATCTGGTTATTCGGCCCCTGGAAGAAAAGTACAGAAACTGTATTAATTACTTTGCAGAACAACACATTTCTCCTCCAGGGCTGAAGTGATCTCTGCTGCTCACTGCCAGTGAATAGCTCCAGGTATGCCCTAGAGTACCTGTGTCGGGAACATGTCTTTACTACATAATTTTAGAATAAATAAAGTCCTGTTGATGCTGCATGGATTTTTTTTTTTTGCTGGCTAAGGAACTGCCCATAGCTTTTAGAAAGTCCAGCATAAATGTAGTGGGCCAATTCTCCTGGTTTTATCTGATTCTGTAGTTCTGGAAAAATAACAACTGATTTTGTCTGTGAACAAACTCCATCTGTGGTTGTACCCAATGGTAGTTGCACCTTTTCAGCTGTAACATCAGACTTGTGAGTGGAAGCAGAAATGAGATTCTCTAGCTCTGTGAGCGACTCTACGGCTTGGAAGTTCATATAAGGATATTTTATTCCAATGCAAATCAAGTGACTCCATTTAAACTAATTGAGTTATTTTAGTGTAAAAGTATTAAATATGAGCAAAGCAGTGTCATTAGTGTTTTTGCATATATACTCTGGGTAAGCTCCTGATCTCATTAATGTCCTTTTTATTCTCTTGTAAATGGCATTGACATCCTCACTCTCATATCAAATAGAAAACAGCTGTGAAGCTTCGTTCTTGTTAGTATTTGAGGCCGTTTTCATTGTTTTGAGAAAACCAGAGATTCCGGGTGTGTACCTACCTGCACCATATCTTTGGCCTAGATTATCAGAACGCTGCAAATAGACCTTAGTGAAACTGAGCCATCAAGCCACAGTTGTCCCCATCCAGGTTCCTTGCCAGCCCAGGGAGATACTAGATCAAACTCACGCCTCCCACAAAATCACTGCCAGCACGGAGTCGGGATGAGTGCGCACCCAGGCAGTGTTACCTGCATCACAGGGGTTAGCCTTGCAGTTTTGCTCCACATCAGCTACCAGGCTCACAAATGAGCCCTTTGAATGACCTGCCCTGCCCAGCACACTCCATTCGGAGCCCTTTACTCTCACTGTACAAAAGATACCTGGACACTTATTTCTCCCCATCTGTTCTGCTCTTTGAGAGACCCTTTCCAGTGAGCTGCATCCCAGCACTGACAAGGTGCTGTTGTCCCGTGTATGCCAAGGGAGTCCTGCTCCACTGCATCCTCATGGGAGGATGCAGCCCTCTGCTGGGATTCTCCGTAATTTCCAAGCACTCCCGGTTTTAACACCGTGCCCTGCCTGCAAGTTGCTCACTTACCTGCGGTACCACGCGGACATTTTCAATTCTGTTTAAGGCAAACTTGTATCCGTGATGGCTGTGGTCATTAATGTAATTCAGAGCTAATTCAGCTGCTGCTTCAGTTTCTGGGTCGTCGCAGCCCAAGGGAGGACGGGGGGGAGCTGCTGGTACAGCCTTGTGGATTGGAAGCTGAACAAGCAATATTAAAGCTACTAGCACCTTCATAGCACCCGAGGAAAATGAATCCCTTTCAGAAATCAAGATCTGAGAATACTCTTCAGATGGCATCTAGGTAGCCAGAACTAGGGTCTCATTTATATAGTATATCACCCCAGAGTTTGCATGAGCGCATGTCTGATATTTGTCCCAGTTCCAAGCAGGCATTGCAAACAACAAAAGAGAAAAGTAAATGTTAGGACATCAAGATGACTGATTAATATTAGCCAAAGTAAATTTTATGAGGTAGAACATTGCGAAGTCTGCTAAAAAGAAGGAAGTGTCAGCAAAATTGCAAGATAGTTTTCAGAATCTCTTCTGTGAACCAACTGCAGTACACGCGAGAGGAAAACAATCCCTACTGTTAACTTTTGGAGATGCTAGACTTAGTTAAGTTTTACTGTAAACAGGATAGATTCAGGTAGGCCCTGAATCTCACCAGATACCAGTGTAAATTGATAGATCAGTACCATTATGAATTAGAAAATGGAATTCAGATCAGTTCTAAGGATCACATTCAGCAGCCAATTGAATTATATAGCAGTTTTTGTTACTGAATTCATTTAGAATAGGTGATGAGACATAGTTTCTAAACCTTTTGCATCAGCTCTCTGTTTCCCTAGCATAACCAATATAATTCCAGAAATTCCTGTTCAGTGATTCTAATTTTATTCTGCAGAGCAAGGATCTTGTTGAAATTTCTATGGAATATGGTATACAGACTGGAGGATTCAGGATAAGATACCAAATAAAGCAGAAGTGCTTTAAGAGGAATTTAGAGGAAATTCAACAACTTCAATCTAGAAGAGTATGCAAAAAAAAACCCCGGCATCCACTTAGGCAGTTACCATTATGATTTTGCACTGCAAAGTGTGTTTTTCAGCTCAGACCATTTGGATTCTATGAACTGAGTGATGCCATGCTTAAATCCCCAACTTTTTGCATGCTAGATGAACTCTGAGCACATCTAATGCACCCTAATAGCACTAACGGCCGTTTAAAACAGACTAGGTAATGATGGCTTTACTTAATAGTTTAATAGTTAAAACAGTTTCCTAATAAGTGGGAATGAGATTCAAATCTCCCTCATCCTAAAAGAGTGCCCTCACTTACAGAGTGTGAGTTGCCTTTACTTTTGAACAGTTACCTCTCATTTCAGCATCAAAAATGCCAAGATTATCTATAGAAAAAGAGGGGAGGAAGGAAATGTGTGACCCCTGTTTAGAGCTGGTGCTATTCAGTTAGAGAGCGGCCCGGGAGGGCTGATCTCCAGCTCACAGTCCCAGTCCCAGTTTATGCATTTACAAAACAGTAACCGGATAACAAAAATATTCTATGGAGCAGATGTCTTCCAGGATGTCTCTCCCACTTAAGGTCTTTAATTTAAACAGATTATTTTTCTTAAAGATAAGTGCTAGCTCAGCCAGGAGGAAAGCCTTTCCTGCAGGGATTTCACAGTAAGTGTCTATGATCCCTGTTATGCTGGGGATTGGACTGGAGAATTGGTTCCTTCTGACTTTCAAAAGTTTGAATCTCTGTTTTGTTTTTAAGGAGGCCAAGAATTAGTTGCACATTCAAGATGAATAGAAGGACTTCAGGATGTTTAGAAGTTTTCGTGTGAGCTAAGCACTTCTCAGCTCGCACAGTGGTGTCAGCAGGACTAGAAACTACTTGAAGAAAGCGGTCTTGAGTCATTGCCTCTTCCTCCTAGAGCTTGGAAATGTGGAAAAGAACATAAGTATAAATGGCTCTGTTGAACAGATTAACTGGTGAGGAATGAGATCTGGAAAAGATTAAAGAAACTGGAGATGGTTCTATGATGAGCTATGTCTAGTTTAAAGTGAGTTCTGGATACTAGGATTTACATATTGAAGAGATTCTCAGGGAAAAGAAACGTTCCTCCTCTCTTGAGAAAAAAAAATGATTCTGAGGATGATTCTTCCCACTACTCAACGTCTGGTGTTCAGGCATTTGTTCTGTCATGCAGATGATCATTTGTCTTCTGATTTTTTTTGGCCTACATGGAACACTTGTAGGATGAAAACTTGTGTCCCCAAAACACCTTTTGAGTGTTCCTTGTGGGTGTCTTTTGAATTGTAACAAATGTATTTAGAATAGAGTATTTCACTCTTTATTTTTAAATTGCAGTTCAGTTTCTAACCTATGAAATTATAACTTCCCTTTTCTGATAGGAAAATTTAGGCTAAACTTAAAACAGATGCAGAGTAGAAATGGTCTTCACCTAAGTGCCATTTAATTTCACCGGGGAAGGACATAGCTCCTTATTTATAAATTAAGTGTGGTCATTGCTGAGTCTCATAGATTTCATATGACACTTTTCAAGGGCCCAAGGCCTTCCTCTCTCTGAGTCTGTACAAGCTTCTTTGCTGGGCTGCAGTGAATTAGAAACTACCCGTATGATCATCAGAGACATCAGTGCCATGTGGAGTGTTGGCGGTAGCGCTTCTGAGGGGCTCTTAGGGTGTATATGAGGAAGCAATGATTTGTTTTCTAAAATGGGAATTTACAGGTATTATGAAAAGATGTCTTTCATCTTTTGGACACAGAGTGGCACAGATCTGCCTAATTATGCCCCTCTGGAAATGAGCTTAGCAGTGTCAGCTCCCTGCAGACCTGTGGCCTGCCGTGATCGGCCCTTTATTGGCAGCTTCACTCGAGAGGCAGCAAATGCAGAAATAACTTCTCACTTAACTCAGTGTAGATCTATTCTCACTTCTTCATGCCTAGACATAGTGGAAAGTCGGCCTTTTGCAGTGGCTACAAATAGTTCTTGAAGCACAAGAAATGAGCTGAATTCCATGGGCTCCTGGACAGAAGGTCACATCTCGACCCCACTGAAGTGAACAACAGTCTTTCACATCAGTAGCGCTAGGCTTCAGCCCCAGTGAAATTAGGTTGCATGAGAGACTTGACAGGGCTCCTGTGTGATGGAAATAGAACAAGTTGGGTTTATTGCCCTTGTTATATAAAATACAGTATTGATTCCATGCTCGAGAGCTGAGGCTACACTGAATCTCAGTTCTTAATAATTTATATAAACCACAATGGAAAGATGAGTTGATAGTTTGATTTCTTTTCTTTCTTTTTCTGTGTGAGGGGATTTATTTTGTTTGCTAAAAACTTGCTGCCCCTTCTCAACCTGATCTGTAAGGTAGGCAATGAGTTGCTTCCACAGGTTGTCAGTTTGACACCTTTTGGAGCTTTACATTTAAGCAAATTAAACAAGCAAACAGATAAATATCAACTTTTTAAAGCTTAAGATCAAAGTTAAACACTTGTGGGAATTTCAGAGGCTCTCTTTTCAAATTACTAAAATCTCATTTTTTGGTGAAGCAGACAGAACTGGTCCAATTCCCTGCACCACATCAAAAGGTGCATTTCTGAGCAGTCAGGCATTGTACAGTACTACCCAACTTAATCACCTTTTGCTTTACACTTGATTAAGTACATTACTTTTGGATCATAGAGTTCACAAGGTACTGGAACATCAGGACTGTCTTCTATATAGCCATCACCTACACAGAAAGCTGCACACTAAAGAAAGACAATGTCTGCAAAAGAACCGTCATGTGGTTCAAGAGACCAGCCTTGCACAGGCAGTGGGTTGCTTTCCTAAATGACAGTGTAATCAGCATAAAGTAAATCAAAACCTAGAGAGCTCTGGGAAAAAAAAAAAACAAAAAAAAACCCAAAAAAAACCCCTAATGACAAATGCAGTCTGTCAGATTAGTTGATTTGTTTAATCTTTTTCCACCACATGGGCAAATCTTCAACAAATATAGGTTATCTTAGGTGCCCTGCAGTCCAAGATCTCCGTTGTGTCCCTGTACCAGAATTTTCTGGCTGCAGAATAGTCAGTAATTTCTGAAGATTGGCCAACTGTAATGATACAATATTTTCTGTTAATTTTAAAATCTTATAATGTATTTCCTCTCGCCCTTTTTTTTTAATATGATAAACTTTAAGGGAAGGAAGTCGTATCATTTGCCATAACTGTAATATTTGTAGTTAAGAGATTTCTTACCATGGGAAAGAAAATGTGCAGAAATGGCATCTATTTTGGGAGTCTCTAGCTTTGGGTGCCCAGCTAGAGATCCCATTTCACTGAACCTTCCTGCCCTCAATCTGTTTATCTCTGTTTTCTTTTAACTGTAAAATGGAAATAATAACTCCCATTTCACTCCTGTGTAGTGAAGTGAATCACTGAATTTTATAAAATGTTTTGATATCTTTGAGTAGAAGAATTTATTCAAAACATAAGAAGAATCTAAGAGTCAGGGAAACCAGATGGCACTCAGTAAAAGGGACTCCTGCACTAACTGGAGGCATAGATGGACTGAGAGGATTCAGACTTTGGTTTCAAGGTTTGGTATTGATTATTTCAGAGAAATTTTATATGCTAGAGTTTCTCCATGAAAACTCAACCCGTTTTCAAAGGTTATGAAAAGCTCTTCGGAATTCTGAATTTCTTAATGGGATAGAAATTCTAATTTTTGACCAGCTCTACCAGGCGAAGGCAATTAAGTCTATTTTTGTTCTATTTTGTCTTATTCTCTTCTATTCTTTTATTGTCTCTGCTACTGAAATACTTGAGTACCCTCCAGAAACACAGTAAGTGACATAACCAGCATTTGTTACATGAGACTCTATTCTCCTCTTCTTCCTGATGGGAAGATTATATAAGATGTTTTGTTTCAGTAGGTTCTTTGATTGATTTAAATTTCCCTTCCCTTTTCCACACTTTCTCTGCCATGTGTTTTGATGTTGCAGCTAGCAACAATAACTGGTTTCTGAGATGAAAGTTCTCAAGCCTCTGCATGATTTTTCCCCTGTATTATGCTGGCCTGACGTCTAAACTCTCTTTCCTAAGTTTTTACACTTTTTTATCCTTTTATCAAGGTCAAAGTTATTTATATTGCCATGCAACTCTTAACAAAGGGATATTTTTGCTTCAGCCCTGCAGGCACGTCATGGTTCTCTCAGCATCAGGCCTGTGTGATTTGACGGGTGTGGGAAAGCTGTGTCGGAGATGGACGGGTGGCAACTGTGAAATCAGACACTGGCGCTTAGTGAAGTTTCCCTTTTAGCTTTATGTCTTCATGCCACAGCTAGGGCTTCCAGCTATTATGCATGATCACCTTGATCACTGCCTGCTATCAGAATGTAGAGCAAATAAAGGCAAGGCACCTAGGAAGACACTGCAGAGCTGAACAGCTTGAGCATAGAGGGGATCACGCAGCAAAAACAGAGTGTTCCTCACTGAGTAAACAGACATCCTGTGGTCAAACTGACCTCTTCTTGTCCCAGTGAAGAGCATATCAACCTAGGTGAATTTAAACTCCGCTTGCTGTGAGAACCAGTGGCTGTTCTGGCATTACCAGAGGAGCCACAGACACATGGCTTCTATTTAAGGAGGCAAATTGAAACATGCCACATTAATTCCTTCTACTTACAGCAACTTTAGAAGACATAAATGCACAATTGGCCTGGATGCTGTCATGGCCTATGATGCTGTTAGTCTCTTTGATGGAGAACTCCACATGATAACTCTGCGTGTTATCTTCCCTTGCTGAGTTAAATCCTGAAATTTAGTAGCAAGTGTTTGGGAGACCTGCTGTGCTCTCTGGATTCCCACATGCTCAGCTGCAATGACATATTTTTGATGTGAGAAACCAAGTTCACTCTTGGCACTGCAAGGGCTTTTTCCACTGGGATGGGTAGGAAGAGCTGTACTGTCTTACCCTGTGGCAGTTTTTAGCTGTCTCTTTGTTAAAAAACAACAACAAAAAACACCCCCTCCAAGACATGATATTGTTACCTGCCTGTATTGGGCTACTGCGTGAAAACGGCCCATATGTTTGTCTGTCAGTGCTTATTGACATAAGTGATAGGAGGGACCTTGCTGCTACAGGCAGGGCCAGGGAATGGCAGGTGGGAGGATGGCAAACTGATGTGCTCCCTCACCTTGGAACACAGCCTCGGGGGCCTGACAAACAGAATCAGCGCCCCAGCGAGATCTGCGTGATTCTGACAAGTGAGGGGGTGTTTGTGGGTTTTTTTTTTCTAATAAAAGAGTTATTTATTTTTGGTGAGGCAAACAATTAAGGTTTTATATTGCTACTTGCCTCTAAATCATCCTTTTATACACTCTTTCTGCCACCTTCCAGCCACACAGTTAAAAAGACCAGGATAGGGATAGGAACCACAAGGAGGATTTTTTAGCTTAATAACATGGAGGCAATATATTAATAACACATTTACAGTAGGGAAAATGGGTCTTTCCAAGCTAGTGCAATTTGAGAAAAATTACATGGACATTTTTGCTTAAGAAATTGAAATTTTGCATGTTAAAGTACAGTTGACTTTTGTAACAACAAAGTAGCTAGACTTACAGCTTTCATTGTTGAATTTATACAACATCAGATTCACAGCAGCCAGGGACTCTGAGCTGTCAAGAGCAATAAACAAGAAACACTCTGAACAGACACAGGTGCCCAGGTGACCTTCTCCTTAGTGTCTAAAAGAAAGGGAGATGTGAATGTAAGCGTCATGGGCTGATTAAAAACAACACCTAGTGTCATATTTGTATAAAGAGGTGCATATCAACATCTTTTCCTCTGATATGTTTGTGAATTTGTAAAGCCTTGTAATGTCAAGCGAGAGAGAGCTCTATCTTTGTTTACATTCTGCCCTGAAATTCAGAACTTAACAGTGATGTTAAATTCAGCCAATTTTAAAGTATGCATACATAGACAGCTGGATAGTGCAGACTGCTGCTTTTGTACTCACAGGTTTATGAATAAAACAGGAGAAGAGAACTCGCAGAGCCGCTTTGGTGAGGCTCCTAGATTTTGGAGCAGGCATCTCAGCCTTTGCCTCTGGCATATTCCCTCTGCTGTTTTGCTGAGAATTTTTGCTCTCAATGAAATCTAATTCTTCTTTCTGTCCATTCTTTGCTTCTGTTGGTGGCAGTAGCTTTTCCTGACACTCAGATATGTCTCCTAAAGGGGATCTTGAACTTCTTTGACACCTCTTGTTTAACGCAGTAAGTATAGGTCTACATCCCTGTCTACCTGCCAAACATATCTGAAATCCCTTATCTCTCATTTTGATATGGTGACCTCCTCACATCCATGCCAGTACAACATCCACTAATCCTACTCCCAGTGCTGCTCTGCTGACTACATCACCATTTTTTGAGTCAGTCCCCATCCACCAGAACATCAGGCTCAAGTTTATTATATGGTTTGCAAGGCCGTGTCCAAGCCCAGGCCCTCTCACTCGGCATTCGCTTGGATCTCACCACATTATCTGTAATGATGTATTACATAAGTTTTTAAACCTGCCTTTGCCATACAAATTGCTGCACTTATTCTGGAAAGGTTTTTAGGACCTCACAAACATTTGAAAACCACCTGAAACCGTGAGTTTGGGATTTGTCTGCTTCATGTCCGTTTTATCAGGTGTTTGTCTAGTCTTCCTTTAAAACCACACATGACAATACTGCTCTAGGGATAGCATTATCTTCTTTGCTTAGCAAAAGTATTCGATATAAAGTATGACTATGACAATGAATATTTTATCTGGCCCCTTCCCAGCTCTTGTCTGCATGTCTGTATGTGTTAAGGAGAGAGGAAACCGTTCAGGAATCCACACACAAGTCTAGAAACTCTGGAAACTAAGACTCTTCTTGGGATAGCTGAAGGAAAACCTTTCGCCTCTCATTCATCTCACTGATAAAGCGGAACTCATTTGCTTGCTGCAGAAGGAGAAATGAGGTCTAGTTCATACATTTTGAAACCTATGAGTTCCTAAAAGAAAAGTTGTTAGTACTGGTGTCAAACGTTGTCATTTATCTTGCTGTGTAATTCACCTGGAACTGAGCTGCAGCTGTATGTGTGCGTTATTGCTGGAGCACAAGACTTGATTAGGATTATGGTGTGACAGTTCTCGGACACTTTTTAAAAGGAAGGAAGATCTTTCATTAACTTTGCACCAGTAAAATTATATTAGATGCCATTTGCCACAAATTTTGCTGCAAAAACATTGTTTCATTGTATGGAGCTTCTGCTCTACCATAAGATAATGATCCAGGTCAAGGACTGAGTTTCTGAAAGGACTCTGAAAGGGTTTTATTTAGTAATATTTTTGCAATCTAAAGTCTCACTCAGTAGGCATTTCCAATGGAAATCATTTTCTGAGTGCAACTGAAGTACTGGTAGAGATTATTTTGCAATTGTTGTACGTGTATCATAAGAGCAGATGGAGCACTAAAAAGAGATTTCTTTCCCTGAAATGTCCATGTATTGACAGTGTTCATCCCTTGACTTCTCACATAGCCCTACAAGTTCTTGAGAATCAAGTACATGGGGCAAGCTCATGGAAATGCCAATGCAGATGGACAGATGAGTTACATGTGCTTTGGAGAGCTAAAGCAGTGTTGAAAAAATCTGCTGAAGGCTATTTGTACACAGAGAATCAGATCATTCATATTCCCTGTTCTGTAATCAAAAGCCATTCTTGGCTGGAGGAGATCCCTGCAACAACATTCCTGCCTCCCCTGGAGGAAACGAAGCCAGTGATCATTCTGTTAGCCTTCATTATCATTCACTGCAGTATAAACTGGCCAGGACTTGAACTCTCAAGTGCCCAGGAGGGCCCATACATGAATATACCTTGTGTCAGCAGAGGCCATTTCAAATAATACAGATGATGACAGATTGATGTTGGTAGCTCATTAAGCAAAGCACTGACCGAGACATCAAATCCCTTTCAGCAACAGTATGGCTGGACTGTTTGCTGTTGTGCATTAATGGTGAGACACATTTTTCTTCTTTGATTTCTTTTGCTTCCTGCATCCCATGTTTGCATCAGATAGTGCTGGCCCTCAGACCTGTCATCATGTTTATGTGAACAGCTGTGCCAGAAGAATCAAGGTGTAAAGCTAAACGCAAGCTGTAGGTAGGATACATATAGCACATTTCAACAAAAGACCTGTATTCACAAGCCTCCTGTGACACAGAGATTCTAATATAACACTTGGCTTCTAGCTCATCCAGATCCACATTGCACAGTCTTTCTACCCACACCTGAAATGATAGAGAACAGATTTCTAAGACAGTTTAAGGGGTGTTTAGGTTACCCCCTTCCTGGATGCTGACCTCTGCACTTGTGTGAGATGCTCTCACACTTCATGCACATGTCCTAACACATGTGGTCAGGCTGGCAGCCTGTGGGCCAGATCTGATCTTCTAGGGGGGAAGATGGAGATCTTTTGCAGCAACAAACTGCTGTAGTCTTTGCCTACCTACCAGAACCCAAAACAGAAAGGCAGAGGACTCCTGCTGCCTTCACCTTCCTCCCCAGCAACCTGTCTGTCTGTCTGTGCATGGCAACAGAATTCCCTGGGCAACTTGCTGTAGAGAAGAGAGAGAGAGGTCCAAGAACCGGGAAGAGGGGAAGGATCCCAAACCATGTGCAGTCCTTGTCTCCCTCAAGGCTGAAACAGTGTAGTCTGGTGGTCAAAGAGGGCAAATACGTCTGAGACTTTTGGCCAAGGTGGCTACCCAAGACAAAGGTCTGGTCCCGGTGCCAGAAGGGTGCAGCTGCTGAGAGGGACCGGAGAGCTGAGCTGGACACCCAAGTGCTGGAAGAAAACAAAGCAGGGAGAGGAGGAAGGGAGCACTTAGCAATTAAAAAGATCCCAGGGTGAGAATGGGTGCTAAAATAGCTAAGACTCTGATAGCAAGTCATCACTGGCTGCTGCAAAGAGCTTGTTATGCCACATGCACGCGAGACAGTGCTCCAGCCGCATTGCACAGCAGCGTCTCTGGAGTCTCTGTGCAGCCCCGCATTTCTATAGCGCTGTGGTTTGATAAGGCATCTTACAATACACTGCATACTTCATCCTCACAGCCAGCATTATCCTCCGTGCTTTTCGTTTTCAAAATGGTTTTAAAAGCAGTATTTGCTAATCATCCCTCAGAGGTAGGAAGAAACAAGGACAGCATTTATACAGAATACAATCTTGGGATAAACACCGTTGTCATTTTAATATGGTAAATGCTACAGGATCTGATTACATTGGTACAAAAATGGTCTCTTAAAATGAATACTTATTTCTGCCTGTTTATTGTAGATTCCCCTGCTGTTATGACCCTGTTTTTCAGCTCTGATCCAGGGTATAACTGTAAATTGCAAGACCAATCTCGACCAATGCTTTAAATAGAACTGGCTTTAAATGGAGTGAGTGATAAATGACAGTATGGTATGATATTAGCCTGTCAGATATTTCCATGTTTGAGTGTTAAACTAGACATCTTAAATGGAAAGATTAGTGTTAACATTCCATCTAATGTTACTAACCTGATGGCTCAAGTACCTTTTATTGATTTCATTTGAATTGACTTTATAACTGTTCATTTGGTCTTAATTTATATAGCAAATGGCTCAATGCACTATTTTCTCAGTAATTTTTGCATTACAGAGAGCTAGATATAATGACAGTAACTGGGCCTGTCAGTCTACCATCTGGGTACATGCTAATAAAATAATAATCTGCATAATTTTGGAAGTCATTGCAGAAAGTGAGGTAAAAATATATTGAGGTTGATCTGAAAATGGCAGACAGCCCAATAGAATAATAATGATACAAATAATTTTCTATAAAACCCGGCAATAACTTCTGGTGGGGTTTGTTTCACATGCATCATGAAGCTGTCTGTGTTAACTTTGCTTTGGTATCAAAGGTAAATAGAGGGTGAATGATTAAATAATTTCTGTTCAGTTTTACTGAAAGTATAGTTCCTGTCTGTATGAAATGAACAATTTCTGCTTTATATTTTGACAGTTATTAGAGGGAGACACAACCCTTTTTCTTGCATAGCTATATCCTAAGTTCTTATGGCCTACAGGTCGCAGTCACAATTGGGTCCCACAGTGCTAGGATCAATAAGCATTTGCAAGGAAAAGACAGTTTTGCTCCAAGGAATTGTTACTCTGTGGCCTTTTCTGCATTCTGAAATCAGCTGTAACTCAGCCTGAAGCTGTCCCTAAGTAAATCCAGGGGAAGTGATAATTCCTTAAGAAGTGTGTCTCTGCAGGAAGGCTTGTGTGGCTCAAACACGTTAGCACCATATTTTATTCAAAGTAAATTCCCCTGCTGCTATCCAAAGGCCCTTTCTGCAGCTGGAGCCAAACAGGAAATACTTTATTTTCCTATAGCAGTGCCCACACATTAGATTGTTTCAATAGCTGTTTTCATATTTAGTTCCCATCCTGTCTTCCATCCAGTTTATCCTTACCAAAACCACTGGAGAGGGTGCAGCCACTGCTGCAGAAAGTCACTGGAACAAGGTGCTAGGCAGTTTGGTATCATTGGTAGAGCAGAGGGAAGGACTGGAGTTGTTCTTATATTTTATTACCTAGATCACCACAAATTCAAACTTCCCTGCTGCTGTGAAATTTGTGGTAGGAGAAGGGAAGAGCAAAGAGGCCTCTCTAGAGCAGAGATCCACATTTACTGTGTGAGAAAGGTCCAAGAAATCTGTCCTGAAATAAAAGGAGAAAGGAAACCATGTTTTTGAAGAGAAGCCATGAGAGCAGAAAAAGCTGAGCCTACAGAGGAGTAATGCTTCAGTGTAAATAGAAACTGGAGAAGGACCTGGAAGGGTTAGGAGTTGCAGAGATGTCAAGTACATTTTACTTGCAGCTGGGCTTTCTTATGTTTATTTTGTAAGTGAAGTATGACCTACAGCATTCAGAAAACGGCCCTGCCTATATGATCCTCAGGTGCTGCAGAGGTGTATTCTGGACGCAGGGGGTTGTCCTTTCAGTGAGGTGGTGAACGTGCTGGGAGCAGTTAAGGAGTTGGCATTAATGCCGGCTATCAGACACCGGGCTGAGAACCACCACTGCCAGTGTTTCGCAGCCACTGCTTCGTAACTGTAGACCTGAAGCCAGGACCCGTGCGTAACACTTCCGACCAGACCCGTGTCACACTGGCAGATGTCCATCAGAGGTGCTCAGCACGTCGGCGACGCTGGGACAGGTTGGTGGAACCGGGCAGGCGTGGGGGACGGGGCAGGTTTACCCTACGTGTTCCCCAAAGGCACGGGTTGGCGTGGCAGGCAGGCCGATGTCGCCGCTGTCGGGCAAAGGGGAGGTCCCATGCCCTGGCCCTAGCCACAGGCTCTCCCCCTTCTCTGTCATTGCTCTGGCCGTCAACTGACCACGCGGTGAGGCGGCTCGGGGAGCTCTGCCAGCAGAGAAGGAAACGTTCATCGTGGTAAGGTTCTTCGGCAGTTTCATTCCTTCCGTTGGGTTAACAGGTCCAATGTGGGGCCGTGCTGGCATGAGGAAAGTATATGTGGCCAGCAGTGAACCTGGATAATCTAACCAGATCGGTCAACATTCAGTTGGAAGGGATCTCTGGAGCTCCTCCGGACAAATGGCCAACTCAAAGCAAGACTGGCACCAACATTACAGTGGTGGTTGGAAGCCTGGGCTGTCTCAACTCCAGTGCCTGCGTGTGTGAAAGTGGGATAGAGCCACACCGGAGAAGACGACTAACTGGTTGGTGATGCATCTGGAGCTCAGCAGGAGAAAAGTGCCACCTTAGCATGAAGGGCTTCTAAGATCCTGCTGCACTACCAGAAGCCGAGGATAAGAATTGTATTTTTCACAGCCTTCACACAAGGCTTGTGATATATGGACTACTGCTGTTGGTACAAGGCTAAATTTATTCAAATATTAAGACTTCTAAGTAAGGCCTATGAAAAGATCTATCATTATGCCGTTGAGGAAGGGATAATACACAGCTCCAAATATCCATCTGCTTCTCAGAAGACTTAAAAGTGGTGGTTGCCTGGAAGCTATTCCAGGTGTGATAATGGCTGTCTTATTTGTCTGCCTAAACCCAGTGATATCAAAAAAGAGGAACCTTCTCTGCTCCTTTACAGTAGCTGTTCCATCCTGGGTCAATAATAATCAGTTTCTGTAAAAAAATATTTACTTTTCATCAGGAGTTTACATAACTTGTTCTCCAAGGGAACAAATACTGGTTTTCGGCTTAGTTCGAAACGTGGGAGGAGTATGAGAAGTTAATGAACAACATTTGCGTCAACATCAAAGCACTTTCTTTCCCCAGTAAATACCCAAGCCAGCACGTTATGATGCAATAACTAGAAGTTCATGGTCGGCTTCTGTCAGCTCAATCTTCAGCACACGTTTGAGACCTCATGCAAAAATCCCACTCTGGCCCTTTCAGAGTTAACTGGAGGCAAGGGGTATAATACACATCTTTATATATAGCATAGGGTGAGCCTGATCTTATTGTGGAGCATTAGATGTGAGGAAGAATTATGTTAAAACATAATAAATACATGAAAATGGGAGAGGGGAGCCTGAGAATTCCCTCCAGAGGAGCAGCCTGGGAGCAAATACTGTGGTTTCTTGAAGAAAGAGCTGCGCGACTGGCAAGGGAAGAGAGAGGGATGGAGGGATTAAGACAAAAAGGAGGATCCCAGCCTCTGGCAGGGATCTTGCCTGGGAATCCTGTGCTGCAGAAGAAATAAGGCTTAGTTTCCTCTATGGGGATGGGGCTGTCTAAAGCAGATCTGCTCTAGTTGAGCCCAGAGCTGGAGTCTGCTGGCACTTGGAGAGCTGAGCAGGCCCAAGGCTGAATATGAGCTAAGTAGAGAACTGAGTTCTGAAAAGATCTGGACAATTATAGGCATGTACAAGTTGCTGGCAGTCCAAGCAAGGGACAGTCCAAGCCCAGTAAGCCTGCTGTGAGTGGTACACAATCCTTTTGCTGCTTCTTTTCATTATACGAGAATCTGTAGCCTTGCTCTGCTTGGAACAGGGATTAGCAGCAAACTGCCTGCCTTTCCCTCCCTAAAGGATATAAATGCCATTTGGCAGAGATGGAAAGAGAAATTATTACAGTAAAATCTGAAGAGCTTCATCCACTTGCATGGAGGAAGATGGGCACTAGGGACAAGGCATTTTTTGTTGCAGAGCTCTGGGAGACTGAGCACTTGAAATTGTTTAGTCCAGGCATATCTAACAAATGAGCAAATGGGACATCAGGCTTGTGGTTGGAGAATACCAAATAACAATGACCTATATTTAAGAGTGGTAACCACAGGAATGCTAGGTTTTTTTCAGTAGCATATAAGACTTGTGAATAGACTTTGGAAGAAGGAGTAATATGAGAGGGGAAGCGAGAGAGGAAAGTGCAAAGAAATACCTTGTGCTTTTGCTAATGTCAGGTCACATCACACTATTATTTTAAAGATAATCGATTTTTGTAACCAGGGAAAATGTGGTAGATCTCCTAAGCTTTAGTAAAGTCTCTGACAGCTGCCGCATGGGGTATTGCTAAAGATGTTATTTGCATTTTACATTTCTACAAAGGAACTGGCTAAAGGGAAGATAACAATATTTGCTACAAGAAAGGAAAGGTATCAGTTTGGAGGAAAGCTAATAATGAAGTTTCACAGCTTTCTAAGGTCAGTCTTAAAACAGATCCTGATTTAATATATTCATTAATGTCCTCAGCATATGAGTAGGCACATGTTTATGCAACTTGCTGATGACATTTGGAGGGCACCGTCAGTAAAGGAGGATCAGGAGACTCTGCGTAAGGGGCCAGGTGACCTTGAGGACTGGAGTAGCAGCAGTGGTCTGAAACTTAACAGTGGAAAGAAAGGAAAACTTGAGCCACGTCCTTGGCAATGTGCTGCTAGAAGCTTAGCAGTGGGATGAAAGAGGGGTCAGGACAGCGTGAGGCATCTGAGGAGATGGTTGTGTGAAGGTCTCTGAGCAGCAGCAGGACAGGGACCGCGAATGCCACGTCCAAGGAGCTGGCACAGCTGCGGCAGCCACTGCTCCGGTGTAGCCAGCCCCACTGAGGAGCGGCTGCCATGTGAAGTGGGCGTAGGGAAGGTCTTCTGAAAGGGGCAGGTTGGGTAGTGAGCCCGTCTGAAGGCGAGCGCAGTCCTGGCGGTGTCGGTGTGCACGGTGCTGTGATGCAGCTGCCGCGGGTGCAGGCCTAGGCGTAGCTCCTTAGAGCGAAGGCGCTTCAAATCCGCCCCGACGTAAGGACAAGGGAGCAGCTGTTGCACAGCAAGAGCAACGTGGTGTCTGTACTGCTGAACAGGATACATCTAATATATCTAATAATATATCACTGCTCTGCACTGATGAAATAACTTAAACTGGAGATCTCTTGCACAGGCTCCTTCAGAATCTGCCATGACAAATGGGAAAAGCAAATGGCTATAAAGCCACGTGAATGCAGAAGCTCATTTCCTTCATACTGTATGCGGACCCTATGGCAAGGCAGTTCCACATGACCGTGCCAGTAAAGATATGAATCTAAGCCAAATGGCTGTGGTTTGCAGGGGCAGAGGGCTGGATTACAGTCTCCCTCATGGAGACCTCAATCTGGAGTGACTGCACTGCAGTCAGAGGGTTAGAGCAGCTGGCGTGCAGCCCGGCGGTTTGGCCTGCTTGACCAACTATCTTTTCACCTTTGTGAGCAAACAGCAGCAGATAAAAGTTGGCCTTGTCTGTGCTCGTTGTGGTGACTTAATCCACAGCTAGGCTTATCAGACCTCTGTCCACACGGCAGAGTTAACTGGCTCAGATCCGCCCGAGTGGAGATCCCTGGAGCTATGCTGATTTTCACCAGGGAATGTTCTGATCCAGCCGCATGATTTCCTTATGCAACAGAGCTGGTCAGATTTTTCAGCGAATTTAAATTAGTGATAAAAGATAAGTCTTTATGCAGTGCACGAATTCAGAATGTATCTTTTGTGCAACTATAGGCTGGGTCTTGTTTTCTCCAAGACAATTTATTTGCTCCGTCTCCAGTGCTCTCTTAGGCCAGACTGTGCCTGGGCTGCAGCACTACGTGTTCGTGGAAGAGCTCCCTTAGTATTGATTGCGCAAACCCTGTTTGAGTGGTGTCTGTTTGTTATTAATCTTATCTTATAAGTAAATATTTAGTATCTTATAAATAAGTATCTTATAAGATTAAAAAATAAACCTACAAGATAAATAGGTAGCAGCAACACAAAAGACATGAAGAATATGGACACCTTAAGGTGCAATGCTGGCTCGCCAACAGTAGATGGTACTGATGCATCTCCAGTAACGCAGTATCTTTGTGATGGATTTGAAAGGCCGAAAGAGGCTTAGATGTGAATCCAACTAAAAATGCATACAGGCCAACGGCTGTAGAATATCATCTCCTCAACATCAGAGGGTGTTTGGCAGCCCAGTCACGGCCCCACGTCAGTCTGCTGAGCTTTGCTGAGTTCTCAGCTGAAAAACGACCATACAGGAGAGTGGCAGGAAGCATAGCGGTTGTTACGAGACTTTGTGAATTTTAAATCTATTTTCAGGAGTTCATAAAAAATTCTCTCTGGCCTGCACTTGGGAAGCACTCTGAAAAAATTATTGCAAAGATATGAAAGACCAAGGTGGAAGACTTCTGAGAAACAGCCACATTGGTTTATATACATTATTTTAACCTTTTTTTACCCTGCTCATCTCTCTTTTCCAGATCTTAATTATCTCTGAAACAAATTCTACCTATGCATATAGGATCCTGAAGATGTCATTATGTCACATTGTGTCATTGCTCCAGGGAGCCCGGCAAGTGTTTCTATCACTCTTATGCATCTGATTAACACAGATTTTTGTGATGGGAGCAACAGTTCAGCTGCACTAGTTTCCATGGTCCCATTAAGCTGCAAGTATAGGGTCTGACACGCATTTGCAGAAGCTCCTAAGGAGCTGAAAGGGGATTTTTCCTTTTGACCTCTTTGTTCAGGGTCACCAGGGCCAATTGATTTCCTTACTGGATTTAACCATTCGGGAGTGTCCTTAGCTGTGTCCTCTGCAATCTGTTATAGGGACTGGCTGAGGGGAGCTGATCAAAACTGCAATATGACAACTCCTTTCAGCAGCCACTGAAAGGTCAAGTAAACACTTACCAATATGAACCGTTAGACTCCTCTGCCCCTCAAGGGATAAGAACTGTGTTTTGGCTTAAACACCGCATTGCTACCAGCTAGTGATAATCATGTAGTGGAAATGGGTGAAGATCTTGAAGGACAGATTGGGCAAATGTCTTCCAGAAATGGTTTCAGTATAGATGGTCTACATATGGGCAGGAGTCTTGTATCAGGTTCTCTTACAGCCTGTTTTCTACGAGACACAGCAGTAGTGACCTGCAGCTACTCATGAAAAGATGAGACATGTGAAATCTGCTTATCTTTACCGTGGCAGTGGTAAGAATAAAAGCCGTATTTTGTTTGTCTGTCTACTACACAGGCTAATACAGCATTGTCTTGTCAAGATGTCCCTGTGCAAAGGGCCAGGTTAGCCATATTTTATATTGCCCTTGATTTTATAGTAAGTAAAGATTACTCAGCACTTACAGCATCAGGCTGCTAGCTATTCTGTATGTCCAGGTACCTGTGGCTAGATATTTTAATGATAAAAATCAAAGCTAGCAATTAAATCAGATCTCAGTGAGGACAGTGAAAGGATCCTATAGATTATATGAGAAAACAAGTTGGGCTTGTATGGCCAGGCAATAGCACTGAAATCAATGCAAAGATGCATATCCACTTCAGTGGATGCACAGCCAGGATCTGTGTTCCCTCCATGCATATGCACCTTCACCTCTGCAATCACATGCATGTGTGTGCACACACACAATTACAGAAGGCAGATCCCTGAAGTCAGTTCAGAAACATCTTCGAGGTTAGGATTTGTCTTCAAGGAATTCTGCTTCCTCCAAGAATGTCAAAATTAATAAACTTTTTGTCTAAGAACATACTCCAGGTTTTAGCTTAGAAGTACCTCTCAGAAGCAAATACACTTTGTTAGGAATATAGTTCTTTTTTTTTTTTTCCTCTGTAGCTGTGAAATAAATAATGCAAATAGCCTCTTATCCAGACAGGCAAAGTTTGTTTAAGAAATGGTTAAACATACTTATGAGAGAGCTTTTTACTAGTTTTGTTTTGCATTCTTTTTCTAACTAGTATATGCATGACCAGCTGTTTTTAGAACTAGTAAAAATTCTCAAGCTCACATTAGGGAAGGTTTCAGTTACATGATCTGTAGCTGCAGTTGTTAAAACACTTGGCATGGCATTTAAAAATGAGAAAATTGTTTTTATTGAATAAAGCACCAGAGCACTGAAATAATATTTCAGTGGACTTAGAGAAAATGTTTTTGAACTTTGCCGTTAATGACCAAGTGATAGGCAATTTGGTAGGCAGGGAGTTTCCAAATGGGACTTCAAATGATGTCCATTTAATCTGTGTGAGCATTAGACATTTCAGTGCACTAACATGGGAAGGGGTTGTACCCAAGTGAGCTTGCCCAATATTTCCTTATCCACATTGATGTGCTAGTTCTCTTCACTCAAGAACTGCCTGTATACTGGTAAGTACACATGGAACAAAAGTCTCTTTTGTCTCTGTGGGTCACCTTTAATGGGGAAGTTAGCCAAGTTTAATACAATTCTAGCAATTATTGCTTCTAAATGTGCATTGCCCCCTTACATTTCTTGTTTTCTGGGCCGAAAGTCCCTACCTCGTGTGCCATCAGTATCTGCCACAGCTCGTGCAGAGCTGCAGCCCCGTTCCGGGAGCGAGCTCAGTAAGGAGCGCGGTTGGACTAAAGTGATGGAGAAACTGGGGCCTATAACGGGGCAGAGGCTTGTTGCTCTCTCAGATTACTTCAGACTCCAGGGGGAAAATAAATGCTGAGAGTTAAAGGAATGTATGAAATTCAGAAAGGCTGCAGGAAAAACTCGCCTGCCATTTTCAGAGCAACTGAACTAGTGCAGATCTGCCCGCGGGGGCTGGCAGGCACCCAGGTGATGCTGGCCCCTTGCTGGGCTCTGCTGGCCCAGTGCACGGCGCAGCCGAGGGGCTGGGACAGACACCAGCGCGGGGAGAGGACGGCCCCGCAGACCTGCGTACACTGGCAGAGAGCGGGACGTTGCAGGTCCTGCCTAAACGCCCTCTAATTAGTATCCAGGCCTTGTATTTCCTCCTTGAAAATCATTGCTGGTTACCTACCCCTGTCTCCACATAAAGATTTGATGGAAAATAAAACTACAGTATCCCAAAAATCAACATAAAGTAGATTCAAGGAATCTGGATGATGGTTTAGGGTAAAGCAGCTCTACGTACAAGTGGACAGAGGATCCAAACTCCATAAGGAAACCAAATGCTCGGCTTCACGTTCAGCCCTCATCCCGCATCCCCTCCTAACCAATACTGCAGCTGACGGGATCTGGGAGATTAAACGCTGGCAGGGTAGGGGGAGGCTTTGTTGTTGTTGTGTGATGAGAAACATGACATATTCCTGCTTTTTTTTGAACTGAGAGTTAAATGGAGTGTAACTAACATTTGTCATGCTACCAGCAGTCAACTTAAATATGCTGGAGTGGAACTGGGTGGGAGGATGGGAGGATGCATTGAGAAGAATAATTTGGTCCCATATCCCTGACTTCCAGGCTGCAGGCAGGACAGTACGGAGATGCAGCGGTTCCCTGGCACAGACAGGGCTAACAATTACACTTGCACTTAATTACTGCACTTAGGCTGTGGGGGGCTAAAGCACTCGCTAGACTAAGAGGTGTTAAGAAGCAGAGCGCATTTTAAATTTTGAAAATCCTCCTGAGAAATATGCCTATTTCACACTTATTATTAGCAAAGCCAGCTTTGGAGAGAAAAACTCCGCTCTGTGATTGGAACTAGTGTCTTTGGCAAGAGGCAGGGCTGTAGAAATCTCTTGAAGCAGCCTCTCATAGAGGGACATCTAGACTCCATCTGCTCTGAAAATCAGGTAGCTGCTGAGTCATCTCCCGTGCCATGTATTTTTGACATAATTTTTAAAGGTTATCTGTGCTGGGGCACTGCGCGCTTGGCTGGTTTTTCTTTCTTTTTTTTAAATCTTATTTCATTTTCTTGTGAGCCTGAAATTAAAAACTTATCTGGTCCTGCTGTTAAGTTCAATGACTAAAGTCCTGGCTTGTTCCAGTGGTGAGGCGTTGCAAACTTAACTAATTCAAAGAAGTGACCTGTAGTGATACAAGGCACGGATCCAACAGGCAGAGGGTCATTTTATTCTTAAACTCTTCATAGGCCTGAATTAAGATGCCCATGACCGTTTCTCACCAACTCACCCATGTAGTGAAATGCACGCAGAGCATGAAGAGTTTGGAGGAGGAGGATTGGAGCAAAAAAAAAAAAAAAAAAAGCAAATGTAAATTACAAAAACAGAGCAAAACACATGCAGCTCTCCATGCTGGCTGAAACCAGCAGCACTAACTACAGTTCCTGTCGTGCTGCTTCTGGGCCGAATTTCTCCGTTTCGTGTGGTTATTGTGCACCTTGTGTGTTGGGCTCCTTTGAAAATGCGGGTACTTGTTTTGTCGCCTAATTAGAAGCAGAGCTCATCTGAAAACGTCTTTACTTTCCCTCCAGGGATGGTACTACACCGAAACAGACTGTATGCTTTGGCTTAATTTAATAAGTCATAATCTCTTCTCATATTTTATTACATGTTAGTGTGAGGTGATTTTTTCCAGAGATGATTCAAAATAATACAAAAGGAACAAGCTTGTCCTGTGAACAAAACATGAATTATAGCTGATAAAATCAAGATAGTTTGAAGGCTTGCCAGCACAAAGAATGAATTCCCTTGGATTCCTAACATACAGAGTAATCTTAGCAACCCCAAATTTCCCTAGTAATTTTGAAGTTTAGAGGAAACTTAAGGACACTCTAAGGAAATCAATAGAAAGAAAATGTTTCCTGTTAACGCAGAAAAGAATTGCTGTGAAATGAGGAAAGGGACGAGGTGATTTCTGCCTTTTTGATGAACACCCTCCATTTGGATGCCCTTCACCTGTGCCTTCGGGACGCGGATGCTGTTAGGCTCATTGGGCAGCTGCCATCTCGAGAAAGCCTGGGAGGCTGCGCATGGAAAAGGCGG
Organism: Eudromia elegans; assembly: GCA_003342815.1. Lineage (NCBI taxonomy): Eukaryota > Metazoa > Chordata > Aves > Tinamiformes > Tinamidae > Eudromia > Eudromia elegans. Next base: position 9,785,394 of record PTEX01000002.1, read on the forward strand.
CGGCAGCGGCAGCGAGGCGAGGTGTCCGCTGGGTTCTCAGGGTTTCCTGCATGGGGAATAACCGTGGGAATGCCCCCAGCTCCTGGCTGGGTGCAGCGTTGGTTATTGCAGCCGTCGGTGAGGGATGCAGCCGCCGTGCGTCGCTGAGCGGGGTGCGGGCTGGGCGGCTGCGGCAGCGCGCAGGGTAGCGGAGCAGCAGGGGTTTGCAGCGGGGTCCTGGGGGATTGGGTGGTCACGGGGAGCTCTGCTCGTTTGGTTGTCGGAAAGCATCGATCAGCCAGGCGTTTCTGCCAAAGTGAGTGGAGCTGCTTCAAGTAACAAATATATGTATTGATTTTAGTGGACTGCACATATGTTCAAGGATCCAGTAAGTCCATAAAAATTCAGCCTATAAAAAGTTGTAGAGGAGTCTCTTTTTGCCCTCATCAGTTGCTCTGTAGCAAAGTGAAAGAAATGCACTGATTTCAATGGAGAAATGGAGAATGTATCTTGTGTGCAGAAGCCAGCCCCAGTTCAGGAAAGAGTTAAGGCACTTTTAAGCACTTCCAAGTGAAGAACGTGTTTAAGGGATTTGACTGTAGGCTGACTTATTCATGTGCCCATAATCAACCTTGTGTTTTGCTAATTGAAAATATGAAAAAGACAACTAAATAAAGTGCACGAGGCTCTGTCTCAGCGAGGCACTTTTGCATGCTCTCAGGAACATTTTCTCGTGTTGGAACTTGATGTTCTGTGCAGATATTTGTAGAATGCCAAGTAACACAGAAGGATGATTTACACTATGGCAGATCTTTCATTTTTCTAGATGCCTTGTGCTAGAATTTTCAGATGTCCAGTGACTCTGCACCTCGGGGCCACGCGCACAACCTGGGGATTATAGTCACGGCTCTTGCCTGCCCGTTCCCCACTCTGATCCCTTTTGGTGCTTTCTAGAAAATGGCTTCTCCAGAATTGTAATTCTCTCAAATTAGACAGCTGAAACCACAGGGAATGTTTTTTTTAAAAAATATGTGGCTCTCTAAAGGTCATATTTCAGCTTTCCTCTGTAGACTTGGGCAAGTTGCTTAACCTCTCTGTAGCTTCATATTCTCTACCCGGAAAGGAGGCAATATCTGTGTTGTATGAAAAGCTCTGCAGCCTAATTCAGAAATGTGAGCAAGAGGTGTTCTGACCTCCTGGCGTGCAGAATGCCATTAAACTACAAAGCATTATTAGAATGGGAATTTAAGTAGCAATATGCGTTTATTCTAAATATACTATCGACCCGCTTCATGCGGTACTATCTGAAAGGCTGTTCGCATTACAGAGCCTTGCTCTGTGTGGTGTGTGTGAAGGTTTAGCTTCATGAAGTTCTGCAGTGACTTATGTGGGGCCAGAATTCCACTTCATAGTCCATTTAAGCCTGTGTAAATCTTTGCAAGATCAGGGCGTGTATGTCATAAAAATGGGACTTGTCCTTGATTTTTATAAATCCTACAGAATTCTTTATTAGGCACAAAATACACTTAAAAGGAGAAAAACCATAAATATGCATTTCAAAAGCTGAGTATTTCTGGGCTTAAATATACTTTAGTCTTATGAATAATTTGGAAAGTTTAGTTCAGCGGAAAGATTAATCAAGGTTGAGAAATATCCCAGAGTCCACGACATGCGTTGCAACTGCTGTCTGAAATCAGTATGTACCTTCCAGACTCTTCAGAGCACTATTCCCTGCTCCAGAGTTCACAGCCTAAGGCAGGGAGAGAGAAATCCCTGAAGCAAAAATACAGCTTGTCTGTGCTTTTCAGATAGTGAGATTGAAATTGGTGGAGGTTAATGGCAGGCTACTAATGAGTCTCTTATCCTTGAAGATTTTTTAAAAAATAAAGATTGTAACACAAATGAGATTGAGAGTGTACAAAATCTGAGATGAGAAATCAGTTCCCCTTTGCCACATTTTTAGTTTCAGAAGTACATAGCTACATTTTCAAGCTGACTTTTCAGCTCTTCTTGTATAAATGGAATAGTGGTTATTTTAAATGCATGCATCATACTGGAAGGATGGCAGAATGGATGCTTTCTAGTTCAAGGTCTGCTGCTGAAAACATTTTCTGCTTTATTAACTTTATGCATGCTGTTATGTCTCATAGTGCTCAGTGGGACTGCCCTTGGGTGCCAGGATTTGCAAGATTTGGGCCAGAACAGAATGTAACGTTAGTCTCTGAACCAGCACATCCTGGTAAAGCATGTGAGCAAACTGCAGATTTGAGGAGGATCACAAAACTGGACTAGTTGCTGCCTGGTTACCACCTCCTGAGGTCGCTTGGATTTTTCCCCTCAGTCTTTACAACATGTAGCTCTAATAAATCACTTTGTGCATCCTATGCACCAGCTGGTTATCTGCTCTGTTTAGCTCACTTAATTTTTGTGAGGAATGTTCTTTAACAAAGAAAGACACTCTTTCATGGGGAAATCAGCCTGGCAGCTTGTGAATTCCTTCGCGATTGCTCTGGTGCAGGCAGTACTGCTGATGAAATCAATAGCTGTTTTGATGAAATCAATGGCTGTATTGATTGAGTGGCAACCTGAAGGACCAGGCCCTGGACTGGCCTAATGCAGCTGAGACAGGATGACGGTGATTGACCTGTTTTCAGTAGAGTTAGGGGATAACCTTCCAAGGCAGGAATTTCCACGCAGACTAGAGGTTTTGTATCTCTTCATATGAACTGCGCTCAATAGATAACTAACCCCCAAATCAATCTTTTCACCCTATAAACCCGGCTCTCAACAGTCTTATTGTAAGTGAACTCCTAATAATGATGTGAAGGTGCTGTCTTTTGTTCTTCCACAGTTGTGTTCTCCGTTATGGCAAACACTCGCTTCCCTAAGGACATAATAGTGCATTTTAGCTTGCTGACTCCTGCAGCTGAGCCCTTTGAGTGACCGGGAATAAGAAGACCTCCGAGCTGCCTGGGGTTGTGTTAGCAGAGCTGCTGCAACCTCTTGCTCTTGTGGCCATAAGGAAATGCAGCTCTAATTGCTGCAGCTCTCCAAGTCTTTACATGGCCTAGGTGATGACTTCACCTTCTAGTCTTTCAGAATTAGCCCACAAAACGAGCACCTGCTGACCCAGAAAAGAAACTCTGTGTTAATCTGCATGATCATCCAAGGGCAAACCAAATGTGGAGCACTTTAGTAGCGGAGCTTCATAACCTCTCTGCTTTGTAGCAATGTGTCCAGCCTCTGGAGAACTCACAGATTCCTCGCCTTGGTTAGCCAGCTTTCTCTAGCAGCAGAACTGCAAGTCACTAACTAAAGTTTTTGTTTACTAAAACTGCTGACCTTGGATAAAGCCTCACGGACACCTCATCAGCAGGACTACATCGTTTTTACAGACACTGACATATAACTCTGGCTCTGTGCACAAATTGTGCAGTTTTCCACTGAGGTGTTCTTGGTTAATATCGGCATTAGGAAGCAAACACTTGAATGTGTTTACATCCATTCTTTTTTTTTTTTTATTTTGCTCTTTAAGTTGATACTAATTGATCTATACTGCTACAGAACAGTGAAAATCAAAGCTGCGGCTGTGTGTGTATTTGTGTATCAACGCTGCTTGTGTGCAGGAAGACAGTATCATTTGTTGCAAAATACATGATAGCCAGAGGATAATTAAGGCTTTGTCTGTGTGGGAAAAGCACAGAGGATTATATAAATTTAGAATTGAGTGAAAATCTGTGTACTTACTGTGGTGTATGAGAGGTTTACCGAGTTTGCTTGAAGTGAGACTCAGAGAAACATTGTCTCTGGATATTTTTTCCCTCTCCAAAAAAATCCTCACTTGACTGTTTTCTCTTTTTAGTGTGTTAAGAGTTTGACCTGGTGTGAGGGCCACAGGAGATGTTCTCAGGTAAGTGGTCAAAAAAAAGCTTTGTTTCCTCTGTGGAACCTTTCTTGTCTGGGCGATTCAGGTCAAGTATTGTGATAAGCTGGGATCAGATACCCATCTCTGGATCCAGTTGTGCCAATGAAAAAGGAGCTATCATCCCCCAGCATTTTCTGCCCTCCTTGCCCCCCTGAAGCTGTTTGTTGCTGTCTCCATGCCAGATACTATCACATCCTCAGATTGTTTGCAGAGATATTCAGAAGAGGACCCTTAAGATGCCTCTGCCCAAATCCTCTGGGTTAGCAAAGAGCTATTACTTAAGCTATCTTAAATAAACCTGGCTTGTTTTGATTGATAAGGGACTGGAAATGCTCAAATGAGCAGCTCTTAAGGGGCTGTGTGTCCTCCCTGCCTGCAGATCTGATGAAGGGGCTGTGACAAGTAGCTGGAGACACCAGTCACTCACCTATTTGCATCTGCCCACCACCCCTGAGTTAGCTCCCCAGCCTCACTGACACCGATGATTGTGGGCTGGGACTCTTGCATTCTGTTCCTAATTTAGCTCCTGGCCCACTATGTAGTCTTGAGCACATCAGCTGTCTATGCCTCAGTTTCTGCATTGAGGCACAATCATCTTCACAGCAGGAGGACTGTGAGAGTTAATTGTAAAGTGATTTGATCCCCTTCTTGCTGAGTTACAAGCCCCTGGTGCTACTTCTGCACTTCAAAAGACTCAGGCTTTCCCCCCCCACTCCTTTTCTTTCTGAAGTTTTGAGTAAATGAAAAGCCAAATTCGTGTTCACAATGGGAAACTATACTTTACTTAAAAGAATGTTGTTTATTCTGATGACTCACTATCAGAAGTATTGCTATGTTAAGTGGCCCAGCAAGAAATCCACCTTCTCAGCCCTCATCAGAACAAGTACACAGTTCCAAGGGAATAATGCATCAAACAATTCAGCTGTCCACATGGCGGGATAAAAACTGCTCTCTGTGTGTCCTTTGAAACTCCTTTTGACTTTGTGTGGATGCGTGAGGTTAGCATGAGTGGATTCTGCACATGTATTTGAATACAACTACGATCAACTTCAGAGAATCCAGCACAAGCAGCAGTGGAGTAAGCAATAGCAGTCCTGGCTGCTTAGCTGCACTGGCACAAACTGACTTTATTTTTGGCCACAGGCTGATGTTAGTTGCACTGTATTTGTAGCAGTGCCACTGCTGAAGATTTTCTGCCACTGTCCTTGCTAAGCAGTATGCCATTTTAGAGCTCCTGGTTTCTAACATGGTGTCCAGCATGCTTAGCAGAAGTAAAGTTTAAAAATGAGTTAGTTAGGCTGCAGCACTGCAAAGAGCTTCTTAGCACACTCTTGTTTTCTTGGGACTGTACATGTACTACATGAAAAACTGTGGTTGTAACATGCTATCTGAGTTGCTAAAATGCTAGTGTGGTTGTGAGAAATGGTTGCTAGAGCAGCCTGCGTGTTGGTGAGAACAGCAGAAAGGACATATCCCCTTCCAGCTGTTAGCCCCAGGTAGGAACACCCTTCTTTCCTGCTGAAGATGGGTGTATAAAGCAGTGCTGTGTTAGCGTCTCATGAGACTAAAGCCATAGCTCTGCAGTATGAAACGTTTGTCAGCTTGAAGAGTTCCCATCCCTGGATCACTCCCGTGACAGAGCACGGTCCCTCAGGCGGTCATCTCTGTTGGCAGAAAACTGCAGTGCAGAGATAGAAAAGAACAATCAAGGGTGATTTCAGTGTGGAAGAAGATGAAGTAGGTAGCCACACCAGGAGGAGTCTGCTAAGGTGATGTTGTTTTCAGCCCTAGAAATAAACTCCTGCTGTACCCTGTTACGGTCATCATGTGCTTTCTACAGCCCTGTATACCTGTGCTCAGGGAGTATGAAATGAGTGTAAAACAGTTGAGCAGCTCCCCAGCTTGGCGGATGTGCCTCCATATACCACCCTGGCTTTGTAGAGCAGCCTCACATATATGCAGATATAAATAATCTCTAATATGATTTAACTCTTGGCATAGTTGGGGTAGGAGAGTACTGCTTACCTGGCTATAAAAATCTAGAACTGAGCTCTTAAGATGAAAGTTAACAGTTTTTTCTTGGTGACAGCTGACGATCAGTGTGTAGAGTGAGTGGTTTTGTTATACTGCTGTAGCCCAGGAGTTAAAAATCTATTTTCAAGCAGGTGCCCTCCAAGCAATTTCTCACTCATCAAATTATTTTGAGATGCTTTCAGCTCTCCCAAGATGCTATGATGGATGGTGGGAAAAGCAAATTAAACATACTGCAGTTTAAGCTGGTTTACTGCTTAACCATATCCTCTACTGGGTTTACAGTTTTTTATTTTAAGCTGCAAAAAGGTTATTACCATCTTAAAGCTGGGAGCTCCAGCCTCCAAATCCCTGTAACGTCACGCCAAAGTAAATGGGACAGTTAACTGGCAGTGTCATAAGCTGCCTGCTGGAAGCCCACACAAGCTCCTGACACTGAATTCCTGCCGTGAAGGCACCTTATCCTCGCCTGAGACCAATACATTTGGCTGCAGCAGTTTTGAATGGAGCTGCTCAGGGGTTCCCAGCACAGGACATGGTTACAGGGCCAGCCTCTGCCTTCCAGCTATCCAAATGGCATCTTACCTGCTGATAGTGCCTGAGCAGTCACAGTGTGACGGGCCTTGTCACAACTGAAATCCGCAGGATGAGAAGTGGTGATGGTGGCGAGAAGGTAGAGGATGGAGGTTGGTGGAGAAGCCTGGCCCCATTTGCCCCCAGGCCTGGCTAATGTTGCAGGATGGTCTCCTGGCAAGGTCCTGCAGATGGGGATCGTCCCCTGTGGTGCTTGAGGGCCCTCTCTCCCTCCCTTCTCTTTTGGAGCAGTTTTGTCAGGTATCTGGTAGCTGCTGCTGCCTCTCTCATCACTCCCCTGCTTGCTGCGCAGTGGCCCCCCGGGAACAGCTTGCACTGTCTCAAGTAACATTAATTAACTATGCTTTATTCTCCTCTCCTTGGCTCCGTGGCCCACCGTCACTTCCATGGGGCTTTGCTGCAGCACCAGGATTCCTCCTTCCGCAGCAGGATGGAGTCAAGGTTCAGGGCCTGGCACGGGGAGGGCAGCGCGGGAGAAGCTCTGCCCCTGCTCCGCATTGTAGCCCAATGTGCTTCCCTGCTCCTCTGACACATTTCTCCCCACTTCCTATAGAGGTTCATTTTCCCAAGTTGATTTCAGAAGCAGTGGGAGATGCCAATGTGAAGCCAGCGCTGTAAAAGCACACTGAAACCTAGCTTAGACTTGGAGCCCGGCCTAGCCAGATCAGCAATAAATTTTTCAAAAGGAAAGAGGAAAAAAGCTATTTCCCATCATAGGAGCAGTGGGGTGTTTTCCATGGGAACAATGATATTCTGGTTGAGTTCTAAGAACTTTTCTAATTATTAGGGCCAAACCAATGTGAAAGCTGATGTCAGCGGGAAGAGCTGATGGGAGGAATTATAATTGTGTCTGAGGCCATATGAAAGCGTTATACCATGTCTTGCTCCAGACTTTGCATGAGTCATTTTCCTCCTGGTCAGGGTTTTGTATTGAAGTGCACACTGACAGTTGACTGGATCTTTCCTTGTGCCAGAACTGCTGTGAAGTTGGTTTTGTTTGGTTTTTTTCCTCCAGTGCCACTGTGGGAAGCACCTCAATAGGATTGCTCTGCTGTGGGGGCAGCCTCGAGCAAGGCACCGCGCTGCGTGGGGCAGTGATCGCAGCGCTTGCTGCTGGTTTATTGTCAGCAAGTTCTCTTGCGGAAGAATCCTTCCTTTTTTCCATCCATAAAACTCCAAATGTGCCTGGGGGAATTACAGCTGCTTGCCACATCTGAATATCTGCCCCTGAGTGCTTAGCTCTTTAGTTGTTTGGAGATTTATTTTAGCAAGCCTAGTTGCCCCAAACACCTACCTTTAGGCACCACCTTGGAAGAATTCCTAAATTACACCATAATTTCTGTCTATAAAACTGAGATTCTGTCCCTTCTGTTGGTTAGAATGTTTTTCAAGAGCAAACCCATCAGGTGATCTGTCTCCAGCCTCTCCTTCACCTCATCCTAGCCCCCTATGGAGAGAAGTACCTGCTGGTTTCAGTGAGAACTGGATTGGACTTCAGGCTGCCCCGGAGGGGCAGGGCCCTCATCTTATTGATGTTACAAACAGGCAGAGTAAGGCTGTGTAAACCCAAATTATTTTAGGAGGTAATGAAGGAAGCTGTTATGGCAGAGAAACTGGATAAATCCTGAAAATGATCTGACAGTTTTCAAACAAATCTCATTAGTGTCTTCAAATTACAGAGGAAATCGCAGGAGCTGCCAGGCTGTGTGAGCTGTGTAGGTTTTGTGCATATATGATTTCAGCCACCACACCAGCGGCAGCCCCGTTCATTCACAGATGCATGGTGCTTGATGAATCCTTTTGCAGTCTTTCTGCTGCGTAATTTGGCAGGATTTGTTTTAAGTCAAGTCTGCTTAATGTTCAGTTTCATCTTGGGATCTTTGAGCCCTGAAATGATCTTCTTTGGCTAGTACCTCAGCTAAACCAGGCTGTTGGGAAGGCATCCCTTCTCCTTCCACATCTTCTGCTAGGAGTCACTTGTGTGATTTGGTTCTATCTCCAGAAGACTGATCTGTCTCAAGCTGAGTTTGTTTCTGACAATATTTCCTCCTGCAGACACCAGTCCTCTGTACAAGAGCTGCAAGAAGTGACTTTTCCTGCTCCATCCTACTGTCTTCCAGCATCAACTATCCAGTCCAAGTGCAGTCATCAAAGACATTCACTTTGTAGGGTTCCTAGTCTGCTAGGTGCATGTTGGAGCTTCCGTTACTAAGGGCAGCTGTTTGTAAGTGTGAGATATTCCATGATATAGCGATTTACTCAGTGATGACTTCTCAGTGTCAGCATGAATGTCTAGATATTCTCAAATCGCTGCAGCTCCCATATTTGCAACCTCTAGTCAAGTAAAGCTCCCTGTGACATAGGTGGCACTCATGATCCTCGATACCTTGATAGCCAACAGCTAAAGCCTCCTTCCACCGGTCCTTCTCCTTCTGTCTGGCACAAAGTCATAAAACTGGCATTAAAATTCATCCTGCTGCCGCATGTGGTGCTTTCCCTCTGAACAGTTTTCCGAGTGAGAGCGGCAAGTGTGAAGGTGTTGAAAAGCAGCCTGCCGCGCTCCGTGTCAGCCGCGGCGCGCTCGCGGGGAGCGTTGCTGGAGCGAGATCTAAACCGATATTCGCACGGTGTCTGGGGCAGCGCTGCCTGCCCGTGTTGTGCTGCTGCTCAGCCTGCTACCCCCGCGCCTCCCTCGCGGCCTCAGCTGCAGAGCGCACGTGGTGGCCGCTGGCGTTGGGGTTAGGACGGGGGAGTCAGTCACGCGTCGCAGTGGAAAATTGGACTCTTGACAATAGCCTGGTGCTTGAAGTTTTTTGTCTGTTGGTGGGAAAGTGTCACTTTTTTATGAAAAATTATTTAAACAAATGATTTTTGCCTGCAACTTTTAGAAATGATTTCTTCAGTGCAATGCTGTTAATTTTTATGGGACATAGGGACGGATGTGTTTATATTTTCTGTCTGTTTTTATGGGTTACTATTATAGCACTGACTCTTGCGGTTGTTCAGAATACCGTTCAAGTGCCAAAGAATGAACAGAGGGCCAGTATCTATTTCATGCTTTTATCAGGGTAAATCCATGCTAGCGCCATAGAAATCAAAGGAGTTTTTTTGTAAATATGTCAGTCTAACTACAGGGCTTGTTGACTGATTGAGCATTAGCGACACAGCTCCCTAGTGGAGACACGGCTTATATTGGCAGAATAATAGTGATCTTTTGCCAATATACTTCAGACTAGTTCCCCACATACTGAAAAACCTGTGTCTGGAAGAAAACTGGAGTTTCTGCTGATGCTGCTTTTGGCAGAAGAAAAAAATCTGGCCTCTGACTGATGCAGTTGTACCAAGAGGGGCATTAGGCAGGCGGCGGCTTAGAGGTGGTATCAGGTCCTGAATGCCGCCTGCCCACACCCACAGTGATTTTTGCTTGTGTTGTTCACTTGCAATGAAACCAAGTAACAGCATCCCCCTTTCCATGAATGCTTGGGGCAAAATTCCCAAGTTGCAGGCGGATTTGCTAGGTAAAGTAGGTCCGTGATTTCTCGTGTGGATGGCTAGGTTCACTGCCGTGACCTGCTAACGGAATAATGGTCTGTCTTCTTGGTGATAAGCCCCAGAGGCACTCCTGGCACCTTCCAAAGTGCAATCTAAGGTACATGTCAGCACTGATTAAATGGAGGCTTTGTAGAAAGTGGTTTGGGCTTTGATTATTTTAGAAGCACCAGTAGTCAAGGAACTGGATCACTTGAGCTGTCAGCTGGGTGATTTAGATCAGCTCCTATAGAGAATAATGAAGGTTGTGAGAAACTGCAGCATAAGAAGCCGGTAAATAACTTTTACAGTATGACTGTATTTGGAAACACTTAATAATGGCAACTAGTGTCACAGATCTTATTGGAAGGTGCTTTCCAGAGATATATAATAAAACAAACTTATTGAGTCTAAACCATTCTCCAGGAACTGGGCAAAATCAATAGAAAGACCTTAGGGTTGATTTAAAAAGGGAAGTTGCCATCGGTAGTGGTACATTTTTATTGATAACATGAAACAATTAATTCTTTTGGAGAAGAGGAATACATGTGTTTATGTTAATGCTGATTTATTACTTTATTACTTCAGTAGCACAGAACAAGACTTCCGAAACATCGCTTCCAATTGTTCTTTTATCTTGGCCTATTTATCAGCTTGTTTTATCATGAAGCCCACACAAAAGAGCTGAGGCATTTATTATGTTCTTTCATTTCACAGTGCATAATTCAGATCTGGAAAGATTGTTTTCCTGAAGAAATACACATATATTTATAATACATTTTTCCTCTAGTTTTATTTTCAAAAGATTAGTTTAAGAGTTGATCACATTTGACAATTTATTTTTCTTGTTTTTAATTCAACAAACTCTTTAAATTAGTGTCCAGTGGAAAATTAAATTGCAAGTTCTAGTAATAGGTGAAATGAGATTCTTACTTAAAATTATACATTAGTTTCATTTTATGCTCTCAGATGGCTTCCTCAGATGGCCTACCTTCATGGCAAAAGTACCTTCAAGGCAAATTGCCTTGATGGTACTTGGCATATCGATTTGTGTGTGCATCATGTTTTGGAAGATCTCTTTGCCTAAGTTCTTTTCTCTGCTTCCCTGCGCTCTGGGAGCTTATATAGTGCAGGAAGCCAACATTTTGGGGCCTGCCCTGACCAAGGTGCCCAACTGTGACATGATGACAGATGATGGGGGCCACCTGTGTGCAGAGCAATTAGACTTGAACCTGTTTCAGTCACAGCTGGTGCTCAGGCTCAGTTTGACTTCAGAGTGGGAGCTGCAGCCTGTAGTGGAAGGAGTAGGAGCTCTGGATGTTTGAGAGAGGGCTATGTGGTTGTGACTGGTCCTTCATCCCTTTGGATCCCTTTGTTTGCTCCCATCAGTTGTGTAAAATCTTTGCAGGTCGTGTTTAAGTGAGCAGTTATTTACTGGTGTGAGCTTGCCACTGGTGAGAGGCCTTGGTTTGGCTGTCCTGAGTACTGCTCTCCGTTGCCCTCTTTAGCTCTAAGATGCTTTAGTGTAAACTATGATGATGCTCAGAGATTGAAGTGATACCCTTGCATTTCCTAATGAACTTTTGTCTCTTATTGCAGTGTCTGTGACAGGACACAGAGCCATGGGATGCACACAGGACACCATTGAAGAGGTAATGGGGGGTGAGGCTTGTCACGTTGCAGTGAATCTGCAGTAAGTATTGAGACTCCATCACTGCCCCTGTGTAAAGGAGGGTGTGCCAGGAGGATGGAAGAACGGCTGATGCTTGGCTTATTCTCTGCCTTTTGAATTTCTGGAAGACATGAAATTTGGGAAGGTGGTGGGCACCTGTGTGACCCTTCACTAGAGCTCCCTGAATTTGTCTTACAAGTTCTAGTCAGCTTCTAACTGAACACTATAAAAGTGTTCTTTTAGCAAATAGTATCATTAGATGATATCTGAGGTGAACTTTTGCCTAGGAGCAGTCAGGGATTCTTTGATGAGTTCTTTTTTTCCCTTTCCTTCCCTCAGAAAAGTCCTAATTTGTCAAAACTGAAACCATTCATAAAACTTTTTCTCTGCTCTCCTAGTGCAACCAAAGCATGGAACTGCTTTTTCAGAATGTGCGTGACAGGATGTTTTGACATTTTTGAACCAAAAATCTTCATAATTTTATTTCAGTTGAGACAATGTTATACTTTGAAGCTTTAGGAAATGGAGATCAAAAACTTAAATGAAAAACATTAAAATAAAAAAAAAGAAAAGAAATGTTTAAAAATAATGGCAAAAAAAACATTGAGTGACCCAAGCTGAATATTTTGTTCAGCTCTCAGATACTCAGCTTTCAGAATCTGACTGCAGCACAGATGCAAGACATTGACAGAGCAGCATTCTTAGATCAAACCAGAGGTTCCTCTTGCCCTGTGACAAGCATGTAAAATTCTGCAGTAACAAAATCATCCTTGAGAAATAGGATATAGATTAGGGTCCAGGGTATGTTCTGAAATTCCTAATAATTCTGTGAAAAGGCAAGTTTTTTCCTGCCTATCTGCCCTTGCCTCCCTTGAACTACTGCAAATAAAGGGAAGATCAATGTTCCACTTAGTGCTACCACTACCACATCAAATTAGTGAAAGACTTCTTGTAGGTGCCTGGTGGGACTCAGGTGTTAATAATATATCTATTGTGTTTATGAGAATATAAGGGAATAAGAGCAGAGCAGAAAATTGGCAATTCCGGTACTTTCACTCTGCACCCACTCATTCAGCTTAGTAGTTCCTTTTTGAAAAAGGGGCTTTTTGGGGCTTCTTTGCCTGGGTCTTTCTGTGAGGGTGCTGCTGGCTGCAGAGCCGGCCCGATGTACAACTGGCCTGTGTCCCTGGGCTCCTGTTGGAGCATGGAGCCCAGGGCCTGCTCATCACCGGTGGGTTTTGCAGCTGAAGGTCTGCACAAAACATGTGCAATGTCCTACAACACAGATGTGCTGCTCAAGCCAGCAAGAATATACTTGTGAGCCCCCCAAAACCTGTAAACAGGTGAAGTAATGCAGTTATCCACCACTTCGAGCTGCGCTGTCGTTCTGTATCAAGACAAATTAGTGTACTCGGAAGCGATCAGAAGTAATTACTCTTTAAGAAACAATAGGCATCACTCTGTGGCTTCTATCTGACAGCTAAAGAACTTGGCTTCCTGTGAAAAAACCCATACAGCTTAATCTTCTTGTGTCAGATCATATTTCCCTGTCTTCTCTTGGTAAATGTTTACATTGCTTCAGTAAAAGGTGCTGTGTGATCTCGGCTGAGGGGAGGCTGTGTGTTTAGGAATGGTAATGGGATCCAGCATCTTTCAGCTTGTTCTCAGAGTGAAAGCCAAGAGGGTCTGCAGGTACTGGGGAGCCTCCCTGCTGGGCCTTGAGTGATCCCATTTTTGGGAGTAAACCCCAGGTCCGTGAAGCCAGCTCCATGATTGCAGCTTTAGCAAGGATAGGAAATGAGTAGGGAAGGGAGGCTGTTCTTCTGCTCGTCAGGAAAGGCTCCAAAGGCTGCTCTAACTGATTTGTCTTAAGAGTGTAGGTAGTCACACTGAACCCACTTCTGCCACCTCTACTGCCGCATTCACCTTCTGATAACCTGCTTGTCATTTTTAGGGTTCACCAAAGAACTCGTCCTTGCTGAGGTCCCGCCTAGGATCTTCTGTGTGTTTGGTGAATCTAAGTTCCATTTATAAGTAGAGCCTGTGATTGAAATTCTCCAAAAAAGTTGAATTGCAGGAGACATCCTCGTGAAGGTGGAGCCAAAAAGGGGCAGACTGAGGTACTGCTAGTGTATCACGCTCACAGTGATTATCAAGTGCACCTCTTCCTTAGGCAGTAAACTAGAAGGAGCCTATACCCTTATTTTCAAGTCCTGGAAAATACTGTTATCTCTGTACTTTTGTTTTATTATACTGGCTGCTGTCATAACTTATGCTGTCATGAGAGGATTATTTCAGCCTTTCATAACTTATCTTTGCAGTGGTTTCTGAGAAAGGATGGCTGAATAATGGCAGTGTGATCTTGTGCCTTACGCAGTGGAGCCGTGCCTAGGAAATCTGGATTCATTTCCTGCTTTTGTTTTGGATGTCCTGTGTGACCGAGTGCCCAGTGGTCATGCACGTCACCATTCCTCTACCTCAGATAAAACCAAGAACGTTTCCCTGCCTTCAGATGCTCACAAATCATCTGCTCACAGGTGATTGTCAGGATATGTTTGTGGGTGAGAAATGGAAATATTCCATGTTATGGGGTGTTTGGAAGTAAAATGGAGATAGACCAGTTAAATACTCTCCATTAATTGATTTTTCTATATCTGTGAGAATTGAGACAAGGTTTTCAAGGAGGGGTCTTTTTCATCAGACCAAATCTTCATTGACCTTAATTAGTCTTTTAAAAGATGGCACAATTATCAGTAAACCTTGTCTTGTTTAATTTCTCAGGGTGGTGTAGTACAAAGCACATTTGTTTGATAACATCATACTTATATCACTTCCATATAACAGTGAAACAAAAATTGTCAGGCATAAAGTTTACCAACGTCTTTGAAAAACACAGTGCAAATATGTCAGTATGCAGTGAGGACACTTGAAACTAAAATATCTTTCTTACCTACAAACATTTCACACTGACACATAAATGCTCTACAAAGTTAACAGTTCTTATTGTCCACTAATGGAAGGTATTTGCTCTGTCTTATGAAAAAGATAAATCATTATTCAGCTATTTCTCTCTTATGTTCAAGGTCCAAATACTCTTATCTCTGTAATAGAAACCAGCAGAACTAAATTAGTCCTCTCAAAACCCAAAGTGGTTTCTGTGTATACTCCTGTAGCTCTTAGTGCTAAAAGCTCTCACATAAAAAACAAAAACTGTCATATAGTAAAAACATGAGGTTCTCATTTTATATTTTTATGTTCGCTCCTTATTGCTATTTCATATACATGAAGTGATGTAAAAAAATACTCTGTGTGTGTGTATGTTTACAAGTGTAAACAATGTCTGCATACAAGGCTTGTAGATCCTAGCTTTGTCTGTGGAAGCAAATTGGTGCATTTGCATCTGTTGTTGGTACGCCTGTGCAAAAGGGATGAATGGCAAGTGCCAGGAATTAGAAACATGAAAGACATGGAAAGTCAAAGCACTGAGTGGATGTTTGTTTTGTCACAGTTTGTTCTCCCTGTCATCTTGCAATCGCCATCTTATATCCATATTAAATACCTAAATTCTCCATTCTTGCTGCTTTTGTCATGAAAAAAAAAGTGTCAAAACCGTAGTAAACAGTAATCATTTTCCTTTGATGTTCATCTGGGGATTTGCATGCTTTTTTTAAGCACAAAGTATCATGAAGTAACAAGAAATATCCAAAGAGGAGTTTTTTTCTTAAGTATATATTAACTGAAGAGGGAGACAGGACTGTGAGAGAGGCCTCTTAGTGCTGAAGTGAGACTCAGCCAGGTCCAGGGTCCCAGAAGTTGGTGTGACAGGAGTGAAGAAGACACGCTGTGGCAGGGCTGTGAGCCAGAGGCCTTTTATTCCTTCCTCCCGTGCAGCCAGTTATCCCCACGGGGACTGTGGAGGACAGTGTTGGGTCAGGGGGCAGAAGACCAAGCAGAAGTGCCAGTCTAGAGCAGCTGCAATCAAGGTGAGAAATTTTTGCCTAATACAGTGGCTCTTTGCTTGAGCTGGTGCTTAATGCCAAGTCACAGCAGGCACCATGCCTTTATGCATGCATTGCTGCTTTTTTTTTTTTTTTTAATGCGAATTACATAGACTAATCCCAGTTTCAGGAGACAAACATCAGTGGAGGGGGCTGTCCTGGCCAGACGAGCCTGGGGTAACTCTGGAATGGCATTTGAACACAGAAACCCGGGTTACCTCTCCTACTGTGGAGGACTTTGCACTGTGCTTTCAGTCACAGTATCCAAAGACTGTGACTTGGGCAGTGGATGTAACAGCTGTCCCGTGTCACTTGCTGTCTCCTTCTCTGCTTAGGCAAGGAGTAGTGTGGCTTCCTTCAGCAGGGCTTGTCTGTCTAAATGTATACTCAGCCCTCTGTTTATGTTGGAAAGGGGAAGCTCAAAGGTTATGTGCTAGAAGTTAAAAATGGAGGATGTCTGACTGGGGAAATGATCTTGTTCCCAGGCATGTGTATGTACATGTATGTGTGCCCACGTCACCACCAGGAACTGAGGATGCTCCATGTCTCTGAAATGCAGGCTGTTCCTTTAGGTGGCCATCAGGTCAGAGCTGCCTTTGAAGGGAAGTGGACTCAGCCTTATCACTAACTAATTAGTTATCTCCTTTGTGCTGTGGAGAGATCCAAGATGAGGTGATAAAAGTGGCTCTGCTGAGTCAGAAGGAAACTGTATCTAACCTGATGGTCCTGTCTTTGGGAGTGCAAATAGTGGAAGGATAACAAAAGAGCATAAAGGCAGGAGTCGTTTATCTAATCTGCCCTTCCAGCTTCTGGCATTCTGCATGGAGGCACTTCCTGACCTCCAGGTAGCATCTGAGCTGCTCAGTTTAATAATGGTTGGTGGATCCCCACAAATCTATTTAAATTGTTTAAACCATCTGTCCATCAATGACTACCATATTCAACTGCACATTGTGTGAAAAGTGCTCTTCATTTTTAGATATGCTATCTGATAATTTCACAGAATATTATAAAGAGCTAACAGTAAATATTCCCTGCTTATTTTCTCCATCCCACCCTATGCTGAATACCTCGATTACATCCATGTTCAGTTGTCTCTTTCATAAGTGAATAGTCCCTGGCTATGAGATCTCTTCATTTATAGAAGCTGTTTAGTACCCTCCAATCACCCTCTTTGATGTTCTCCTAGCTCTACTCCATCTTTTTGAGTTGATGTGACTGGAATTGCACTCAGTGTTTAAGGCATGGGCACACCAGGGGCTGACAAAATTGTAAAATTATGTTTTCCATTTTGCTGTCTCTTGCTTTCCTGGTTGTTTCTAGCACTGTGTGAGAGTCAAACTGCTCTGCTGTGAGAAGACCCTAAAGGGAGGGAGTCTCAGGCTGCTTCTGGAGAAAGGACTCAGGTAATAAGATGTGATTTAACTGTTTAATTTCTGTTGGATGTTTTGATTTTGAGAAATTAACTTCCTTGCTGAGAAAAGATATTGGATGAGATTTTCATGTGAAAGGCAGTGCCAAGCTGTATGCTTTGAACCTTCTTTCTTTTTGCTCTGTTCCACTGTATTTCCTGCCTCCAGGACTAGTTTGGAGGCAGGACTGGGGACTCTGACTTATCCAGAAACTGCCAGCCAGATTGTTTCCCTTGGATCAGGCCCTATCTCAGCAGATATGTCCTTGACTTTTCACAGGCAAAAGAAGCACTTTAACAAAAAAAAACAAGATACTTCCCAGAGTCCCACAGCTTTCATTTTGAACTATCGCCCCTAACAAGGGACCTTAAAACTGACCCCAAGATGTTAATTTAACCATTACAATTCCATTAGTCTAATTTGTCATGAAACATCTTTAACTAATTACCTGCATTTGTAAGTTATTCCACATGTCATGAGATAAGAAATGTAGCAAGTCATAGGTCACTGCTTTGGGCTGCCATCACATAACACAGACCCCAGATGAAAGAGAATTTGGAGTTGATAGCAGGAATCTAAATGACAGCTACTCAGTCAGTACAAGGGAGCCATGGCTGTAATGTAAAAATTGGACTGTTGTTTTAGAAGTGATATTTTGGAAAGGATGGGGCATGCCCTCATTAGCAGAAGAAGATCGAGGCAGACTGAGCGTAATGCATTTCCTATAAGTGTTTTTGTTGAAGGTGATAATTTGATAAATACAGGCCCCTACTAAAGCCATTTGCTAAGTTTGGCAGGCAATAGTATTAAAATTTTATGATAGAATATGGAATGGCCCCTTTTCAGAGACCTGATTATGTTCTGAACGTTTCTTAAAAAGCTCATTTGGGAAATTCTGTTGGTTTCTTCACATGACGAACATTGAAACATAGAGAAAGCCCAATTAATGATCTGATTAACAGTTGCTCAAGTCTTTCCTTGGGTTAGTGTGTTCGGATTTGGCTCTTTTACTTGCTGGAGATCTGTCCATGAATTTACAGTGGGATTTGCAACATGGTGCATGCCTCAAGCACTTCTCTCTTAGATATAGGGAACTGCAAACTTCCCTTCATTTCTCTTGTTGCAGAGTGTGTAACAGCCCCTCCAGAGATTAAATGAAGGACTTTGGATGTGATTAAAGCAAGATGAAACACTAAAAGAAAGTTCCCTTTCTAATTTCCTTCTCTACTGCAGGAAGAGGGAAGGAAAGAGGTATCTGAGAGAGCTTACCCCCATTGATGTACAGAGAGTGTCATTCCATTTTGGGGTGCATATGCTGGGTGTGAGGGGTCATCAACTCCCCCCTACCCTTCTGTCCCTTAGCTGATCCTTACCAGAAAGCAAATACGATTGGATCTAAACAAAGGGCCAGCAGTGACCCAGCTCTGCTGCTCCTGCCTTTGTGCTCCCTAAGTGCGGGCTCCTTCCAAGCCATAAATCACAGCTCTCCCAAATTGTAGAGGCTGCGAGCACATCAGAGCGCAGGAGCAGGAGCTCCTTGTGATCACAGCAGGGAGGTGAGCAGAAGGAAACCCCTGACCAGGCTGCCTTTGCTGTAGTCAGGCCTTTATTCAGACAGCAAGGAATAGAGAAGACCTAGGAGTCTCTGTCCTCCTTTCACTGCTGCGGTGGCTGCACAGCGTTCTAGTGTTACCTATCGTCCTGAGGAAAGGCTGAAACCCTCCTCTTCCTTGAGGCCATGAAGCAGTCACTGAGGTTAGGTGGAAGCTTTCCATGGTGATCTATTTCTGCAGATCTAAGCTTCCCTACAAATGCCTTTCCTTGACATAGCTGGAGGCAGAAGGGTCTCATCGATTTGTATCTCCCCCTTATCATCAGCCCTCTGTGAGGAGGAACTGCCCCCAACCCCTGCCCCACAGATGCCACCTGTGCTATTGCCACAGCCCTGGGCTATTGCACAGCCTGTTGGTGCTTCCTTCTGTCCTTTGCGGAAGTTCACCTGTTATTTTTCTGCCTTATATTCCTACAAATCTCCAAGTCTCCAAATGTTTAGCCTGTCTGCAATGGGCATAAGGTATCTCCCGGTTTACAGTGAGGAATCACAGACAATCCATCCTTTCAATCTCTTGCTTTTATCCTGAGCTGTGAAGGGAGGCCCTCCTGCGCTTGTTGGCTTTGCGTTCTTGGGTGTGCAGCATAGCTGGTATTGTAGATTAAAGGTGAAGAGTTGAGGAGGGAAAAAAAGCAGGAGCGAAGCAGCTGTTTAATGAGATAGAGCGGCTTTCCTCTTGAAAACTGCTTATCCATATCCTGTCTGTTGGTAATTGCACGGAGTATTTTCTTTATGGAGCATATAAGCACTGTTTTCCCAGTTTAATATATTTTACTCTTTTGCAGGATCATCTTTTCGCCCTGGTAGCATTAAATCATTCTTGGTTGTAAGCAACCCACACATACTTTTCCAAGCTGCTTAGTTCTGCCCTGTGCATCTTTTGCCTCGTAGTTAGGATAACATTCAAGTGTGCTGAGGGGCCAAAGCTAAGATGGTCTCAGTCTGTCCCGAAGTTTGGGCCAATGTAGTCTCTGATTGCAGTGATATTAGGAAACTCCTTTCCACCCAACACTGTTTCAGGCTACAACAGAAACTGTAAAGTTGCAAATCCAAATATTGTAGAAATTACTTGCAATGCTAGGATCTGTTGTGCTGATAGTTAGGGCTAAACCTTGGAAAAATGTCTTCTTGGTTGCTGTCCTGGTTTTGTCATGTCACTGCCTGTCTTTTTTCCTGCTGGAGTTATTTTCCTTTTTTCCCCTAACTCCTCCCTATACTTTGCTGTGTTTTTGTGCAGCTCTTTTGCCTCCAGGGGCCCCTAAGAATCCCAGGTGGGATATCTGATGTATCCCTTGGCTCCACTAGTGTTGTCACTTGCTGCAATTTATCTTGGCAAAGAGACCTAGGAATCCATCATTGTAAAATCTGCCGAAGCCCGTGGGGGCCAGAGGGGCCCATCACGGCACGTAAGCAACGTCACTGGAAAGCAGCTAGTGACTGCGCGCTGCCACGCAGGTGCCACCGCCTGTGCTGAGCCCTGGCGGGGCCCTCACACGGTACAGCAGTTGTGATGAAGAAAAGGGAGCAAAGAGAAAGGCTGCGTCATTCAGGAAGGAACGCGCTCGGGAGGGTGACTCCTGCCTGGCATGACAAAAATCACGTGCTGCTCAGAGGTGTGGTCACGGCCAGGGCAAATTCCGCTGATGTCTCCCCATTTAGCAGCTGGAGGTTCTGCCTTGGTGACCAGTGTGAACAAAGCCAATTCTTTATGTCGCCTCCATGCACTTGGGATCCACTGGACTGCAAATTATGGATGAGAACAGGGACATTTCAGGGTGACGAAAAGACTGATCTGGGTTTTTTTCTGATGCCAAAAGCTTTCTGATGTGGCTTCTATGAGTTATAAATGATACAGGGGGCTTGGAATGACAGGACTGTGGGCTGGGACTAGGAGTGTTTTCCTCTGGAATGAGGGCTTCTAAAATGGGAGGGGCTTTGGGAGTGTGGGGAGGATGGATGCCCTGGATTGAAGAGCTTTGTGCATCTGTCACAGGAAGGATTGGAGCCCTGGAGCAGGAGAGAGAAGCTGCCTCGCAAGGGATTGAAGGAACTCTGTTCTCATCAAAGACTGTGTCTTCCCCATCCTGTGCACATGACTGCAAGCGATGCTCGTATTTGCTGACGGAAATGTAGTAGCTCTGTTTTCTGCCCCACCTTCATCCCCTTGTCTTTTTGCTTGTCCATATACGATTAAACACCCTGTGGCGTTATATAATTAAAACAGATGATTATGCAGATGTAAATGGATCCCTAAGGAAACCTAGTACATGGACATAACACCAGGGGGAAGTTCTAACTGATTATGCAGCTTTAAAAGAGTTTCTTCTTTTAAAAATTAAAAATACTCTTTAATTTCTTTCCTCCTTTTTAATGCTAGATCTTTAACGTTTTCCTCTCCAGGTAAATTGTGAAATGGAAGAGAGGGACCTCAAGCCTAACAAAGAGTGCCTTGTAAAAGTGCAGGCTGCAGCTTTCTGGGCTTGGAAACCTCTGAAGACCACAAAATCTTTCCTCTGGTTCACAGCACCCTTCCCCCTTCCATGCAGAGTGCAAACCCTTTGTGCATTTATCTTTCAGAGCTGTGACTTCCACTCTCATTTTTATTAGCTGTGAATTTTCTCTCTCTCAAAGCAGAGATTCCTCCTTTGGGAAAGTCTTGGCCTTGCAAGTGCCCTGGGTTTAAATAGGGTGGAAACTCCTTGTTTTATTCTGTTTCTCCACTGCTACCTCCGGTTCATGATTTCTATTCCTCTGTGACCACTGCTAATGTGTAGCATGGCATGAATGTGTGGTTCTCCCTCCAGTTCTAATGAAATGTGGCTGTGTTACAGGCACAGATAGGGATGGTGGAGGAACTGTAGGCCTCTCACTAGCACCGTCTCTTGTTATCCAGTGGAGAGGAGGTGCCACTTTTCTCCTTCATCAGCCAGGTTTTATTCAGGGACTTTTCAGTTACAAGCAGGTGATGACATTACTGCCCGTGTTTCCTTGTCCCAAAGTTTAAAAGATACGTTCAACGCCCATGGTAATCGCCCTCCATTCTCAGTAGTACCTTGATGATGATAGTGCCTTTCTAAGCCACAGTGATCTTGCAAGTCTTCATGGCAGGTAATCTATCCAAATCCAGCTTCTTTCCCAGAGGTGGAGAGGTGTAAGGAGAAAGCTCCATGAGGATATTTTCCCTTGATATTGGTGGATCCATATCCCTACGGCTGCTCACTCCCTTCCCATTGCTGTCAGCCAAATTCTGATTACAGAATATATTCATTATGTTTAAAGGAAACAGGAAAGCAAAGAAACAGTTTAAATCAAAGCTGCCTGCACATTTGCTGTGACCAGGCCCAGAGGTGGGGCTGCCATGGCACTCATACTGCCGACTAAAGGAAAATAGGTTATGTAAAGAGAAATGCAAAGCCTTCTCTAAGAGTGAATCTGCAGTGGAGCAGGAGGTGCCATGTGTGTGGAGGGAGCCAGGGACCAAGGGCTACTCGGTGCATGGCACAGTCTGTACAGATTGCACCTCTGACAGCAGTCCTCAGAGCAGCATCAGGAACTCTGGCAGACCATAGCAGAACTTTTCTACCTCATTATGTGCTGAAAAGCAACTGGTTTCTACTCATTAGACACTAATCAAGGTCACCCCGTTGTTACTGAATGCTGTGCATTCACTGCACTCTTGGCAGGAGGGCTTGCTCTGCTCCTGTGTGTTCAACAACAACAAAAAAAGGAGAAGTCCTTTGGCCAACCATCTGTTGGAGCACAGGCCGCAGACGCAGCGTGGATGCAAACGCCTGAATGCGTTCTGGAGGTGTGCCCTGTGACCCATCTTTCCATGGAGGAATTCACTGAGAAAATGGATCGCACTAGGCTGCTCCTGGAACTGCAGTTAGTCGTGCCTTTTCTATGTTATTGCTACAGGATTAACACAAACATCGCTCCTGTTTTCAGGCTTATCAAAGGCAGCAGCACATCTCTCTAATCTCCTATTTCCCTGCTCTCTTTAAAAGGTTTAAATGAATGAAGTGCTGATGAGCAAGGATGTGGTGCCAGCAGGGACGGTGTCATTTAATGCCTCGCTATTTGTGCTATTTAATGCCTGTGTGGCTTTATGTGTCCTGGGTGACTTGCTAACCATCTGGCATCCTCCACCCTTTCACAGGACAGACGGAGGTGCAGACAGCATCTCCATTTCTCCTGTCCAGGGAGTGACCAGTGACAATAAACCAGCGTAGTTCAGATGTGCCTCTTTCTGCACTGCACCTCCTCTCTCACTGGAGGATGAAGTTTGCAGGCTGTGGCTTGGTGACCCTTGAGACTGGACATGCCTTGATATGAAAAAGGTATGGGCACATAATGGTGGTTTTGCTGAATTAGCTGGCACACACAACCTGGATTTTTCTCCCATCTGTGAAAGCAGGAACCTATCTGATCTGCCTTAGCACCTGTTTGTACACAGTTCACTCGTCAGAGGATTTCAGGAGAGCTGAAATCAGCAGAATTAGTGCATGTAACATCAACTCCTTGTCCTAAGAGGCCTGCAGCTGGATTTACTGTATCATTGAATCAGTGCCTCAATTTTCAGCTTTATTACTTTCACTAATCACAAATAGTTGGGTTGTGTGCTCCAGTCTGCTAGGAAGTAGGCTGAGATCCATCCAACTGCTTTCACACCACTGTCAGCTGGCATTAACTTTCAGTCATCTTCTCCTTTGAGGCCAAGCTGAAGTTGGTGACCTAGAAGTAAAACACTCCATTGTGTTAGCAGGTGTTCTCTGGAGTTTTTCAGTGTAAGTTGGGATGTTTTCTCAGCTAGTTCTCATCCTGTGGCCATTGTATTGTATCTGCCAACAATTGTCTTTGGTAGCAGGTTTATTCATTCCTTTCTACTTTCGCCTATGTCTAGCTGCTCTGGTCACAACTAAATGAGGGCTTTCATTAGGCTACAGAGTAGTCATGCTATCTACTATAAAACATTCATTTTCCATGATGACATTCTCAGGCATTGAATTACAGATTCGCTGATACTTCTGGAAGCAGGACAGCCTGGAGCCCGTGTTTGACACTGCACTGTCGCTTAGTGCTGCAGCTGTGGGGTCAGACCCTGCGAATGCTCGTCCTGTGAAAGTACTTGTAGGAGTAAGGACTAATCATGTACATAAGCATTTTCACCATCAGCCTTCATGTTATGGAATCCATTCTGGGCAGAGCTGATTGTCTGCTCGACGGTGCTGACTACCCTTATCAGTGATGTTGCTGAGAGTTCATTTTATTCAGTATTTTTATGGAGGTGCCCAGCTCACGTTGCATTTTTAATGCAGTTAATATGAACAAGCAACAAGCTATATCTTTTCTTTTTTTTTTTTTTCACATTCAGATTCAAGGTCAGATGCGGTTGGCTAATCTGAGGAGGCATCTAATGAGTTGCCAGCATCCCATAACGCACACAATTTGAGATTAGAAGCGGCACCACCTTATTACCACGATAGTCGATTGCAAGAGGAAGTGCAGTGGAGGAAAGGCCAAGGCAATGTAACATGTGAGTGGAACAGCATTCAATCCATGCATTATGAAATTGTCATTCTGTGCCACTGTTCAACATAAATGGACTAATCTTCGGTTTGAAAATGAGGAGAGCTTGACTGTTAAAGAATAGGTCATTTGGCTTCTGGCAGCAGCAGAAGATGCTGTAATATTAGCTATAAGAACTTGTGCATTCTTGGTAAAGGAGATAAAATTGATTGAATTGTACTGCTTGCTTCTCTATCTTCTGAAGTAATTCATATTTGGACCTGGATTCATCTAGGCATTTGCATAATTCCTGAGGCCATTCTTATTCAGCCATGCATTTCAGCTTGTGCTTTGAGTTCAGCAAGTGCTGAAGTTGCGTTGAGTTCCTGGGGCTTAAGCTTTACAGGACAAAGTCTTAGCTATTACTTTAAAATGTTTCCGTGGCTTCTGAGATTTCTATGCTCTAGCAAATGGAAGTTTGCTGTATTTGTTGCATTAAGGGCTGAATATTCTTTAATGAGTCCATAAGTAAAGCTGAGGGCGAATCTCTTGGGGCTCAGGAGAGGATCATTTTCTGTTGGTAATGCAACAGAACTTTCCACTGAGTTTACTTTAAAGAGAATGAGTAGCACCAAGAAAAAGCTTTTGTTGGTCTCTTTGAGACATGGAATCCTTGAGGCCAAATTCTGCTCTTAATTACACTTCTTTAATCCAGAGTAACTTCCTAACTTCGGTAGGACTATACTAGGTAGCCACTGTTGTCAATGTGAATTGTAGCACAGTTTAAAAAATATTTATCTGTAAGATATTCAGGTATTGAAGAATGTTTTTCTGTTCAAACTTGGGACCGCTTTGGAGGAGAATTAATGCATCATAATGGAAGCAATGAGGGAACTTGTGGGCCTTAGAGGAAAATCTAGAGGTTTTGGTGGATTAAAAGAGCAATGATGGCTAAAAATGGAGACTGACACTAATTCTGCTGTCTCTGTGATGGATAAAGGAACTTTCTGTAGTGGGTGGAAGGGATTGCTGGAGTGGCAACATCTTAAATCCTCCCCCATTGGCTCTCTAGAATTCGTGAATCAGGTCACAAGACAAGTGGAAATTTTTAAATTTGGGTTGTACCCGATCTAAAAATGAAATAGCTGGTTACAGTTTTTGAAATAAAATATGATAAAGGTTTTCTTTTTCCTTTGGGAAAAATCATTTTAAAAGTTTTATATAGAAAATTCACTATAGAATAGATTTATGACCTGAAGTCTTGTTCACAGTGAAACTGGTGGGAATTTTGCTGTTAACTTCCATGTAGCCAGAATTTCAGTGGGGTTTCCTTTGCAGCAGCCATGTGCCTTTTATCTGGAGGTATTAATGTAGCTTGAAAGCTTCTTGGCCCACTTAAATAAAAGGTGTTCTTCTATATCTCACTGATTTGTCAGAGATCGTGTTCCAGTGAAGGTAACACAATTTTAGTTTCTATCCCAGAGACTCACAAGGATCTTCATATGTATTTGTTAGAAAGGAAGTGAGTAACACGTGCTTTTAACATGCCAGTAGCAGAAGAAAGGACAAATGTTCAGGTTAATGCTGTTCTTTGCCAGGCTATGTTCAGAACATTGCTGTAAAATATTTGTTTTGTGAAGGGGAATTGCTGCAGGTACCAGATGTAGGTGTTTACAGGGGGATCATATTTCTGTTTTAATGTAGTGCTGTACATCATACTGTCTCTGTTTGCTCGGTCCCAGTGCGTACGATGATTCATCTACTGCAGAATTTTCCTGTCTCTTTAACAGATTTTATTAACCTCCAGAGAGGCCTGTTTGGAAGCTGATTTCCCATCCCAGATTGGGGTCTCCCTATTAAGACTTTTGTGAGCAAGGAGCAGTTCATCCCTTTGGGTGACTGAAGCCCTCTTCTTAACCTGAGGCAAGGAGTCACCAGCAGTGAGGGAGGGAGAGAAGGCGGAAGAAGAATCAAAGGGTGCTGGGGAGATACAAATATTTCTGATTTAAAAGAGATTTTAAATCTTATTTTCATAAGATTCACATATTTGAAAAATTGCCAAAATTAGTTTAGAATATTTTTGCTAAGCAACATTAACTGAGGGTACAGCTAGTTCTGGACTGAGCTTACCCATTCTTCCTTGGAGTCAGGGCTAACTCGGAGCAATTTGCTAATTTTGCACTTTCAGCCCATATCCAGGTGCTTTACTGGCCTGCTTCAGTGTACTGAGGACAGCTCTGGTAGACACCTAAAGAACGGGACCCTCTATGGAGGAAATGGTCCCTAGAAGGGAGTAGAATCTCAAAAGCACCATCTTCCAAAGAGGGGCCAAGTTTTTCAGAAAGGCTCAGCAACAAGCACTCCTGCTGTGACAGATGGCTGCCTCTGTATTTCAGAAAATCTTGGCATTTGAGCTTGCTGGAAGTTGTTCATTCTCTTGTTTTTGACAGGAAGTTGGGTTTTCTATTAAAAATAGTAAGTGTGGAATGGGTGGAACGGGCTGATTTCCTTTCAGCGTTCTATTTATATGTGGGACGCATATAAACACGTATATTTATATGTGTTTTGGTCAGAGGAATTCTTGCTCCATTCATTTACAACTCACTGTACTTGGAGAGCTGTGTGGCAGTTGCCTCTGAAAATCTGATTGCCTGTTCTGATACCTCAACAGCATGAAGCTTTTCTGAAGACCTACCCCAACACCAGGCATGCAGCGGGTGATCTGGTGGGCAGAGCTCTCCTGTGTGATTTCCTGGGTGAGGTGAGTTTCCATGCAGCTTTTCTGGAGTGAGTTAAGTTTTGAGAGGTCTGATTAGGGATCCTGAGCACTTGATCTCCAGTGGGTTCAATGTCCTGGCTGTTCACATTCAGGATTGGGAAGACTCAGCTTTCTGGGAGTCAAACTGGGTTTGAATTAGCTGGATAATCAGCAAGTGGTGTCTTGGAACTAGAATCTGTTTCTTGAGACACTTTAATATTTCCGTGGTTTAACTTTCCTATCCTTAACTGGGCGTCATTCCTCAGGGAAGGGGTTTTAAAGCTCAGGGTTCATGCCTGCAACTTTGAAGAAAGAGAAACACAACACCCCCCCTGTCTTTTCCATCTGAATGTCTCAGAGCTCTTTTAAACCGTTAATTAATTGAGCAATCATAATGATGCTCCTATGGGGATTGAGGAGGAGGAATAATTTACAGGTGGGAGAAATGAGGCATGAATGGCTTCATAGCCTTACCCGTGCCATGCTGTTATTCTGTGACATATTCAGACAGGTACCTTCTGTCTTGTCTCCTCTCACATCTGTGATGGGTGGCTGGAAACATCAGCTTTCTTCCAGCTTCCTCCTCTTGGGCTGCAGAGGCCCCATTTCCTTATCACCAGGCTGCAGCTCAACTGCAAGAACAAGTGACTCAGCAGCTGCTCCAGCTCCTTGCACAATGGGAGTGAATGAGAAAGGGAAAATTTTCAGGCCATATTCTAACTGGGGAAAATGGGGTACAAATCTATGCTCCAGGGTCTGCTTGCTCTGCAGAGCACTTGAGATTATCCCTGTGCTGCACTGAGCAGAGTGGCTATGGGGTGTCAGCTCTGGTTCTGAAATACCAGTTGGCATCTAAAGACCTATGTGACCACTCTGTATCTTCCTCTTTCCTGTCTGCACAATGAACCTGGGATTGGGAGGCTTCTGCACAGAAAACACTGTGAATACTCCAATATGTGTAAAATAAGTGAGCACAGGGTTAATACATATTGTTGTGGGCTGGGCAGGGTAAAAGACTGCTCTGGAAAAGGCTCCGACACACAATTTCATCTATCCAGTTTGGCTGGGAATCCTATTTAAATTTAGTTCTTAAACACAGCTGTGAAGCTCATGAAGATGTCACATTGGCTGCTCGCACAGCAACCTTTATAGCCTCCTGAGAAAACAATAAAAACAGCAATAGTGTGCAGTGATTCCAACAGGCTGCTTTGCCTCATTCTTCTGCATGGTATTGACTGCTCCCTGTTGTGGGCCTGCAACTCAAGACATGAAGTTTTTATTTTGCCAGTTTTCTTCTAGCAAATGCAGTTGCACGCTGCATCTCCCTGTCAGTTACTCATATCTGTAGAAGAAAAAATTACTGGAGTAATTTGCAGGAACACTAGGCTTTTGATTTAACTCACAGGGATTTTAGCTACCTCTAGCCATAGCTTTTTAAATAGCTTTTAGCTGGATTACGGTGATAAGCCCTCCAGGAAAATGCAGTGGTAAATGGTTGCTCATGATATATATATTTTGTACTCCTGCCTATGGTAGCATTTGTTACTTTCCTCAATTTATGTACCTTGTAAAGCATTTCTGGTAAAGCTGCTGCTCCCTGTGAGGTGAATTTAAGCCGATTGACTTCTGTCTTTCCTAATTCCATTTTACAACCCCCCTACTGCATCTGGGACCAGAGCTCAGAAAACCCCGTTTAATGACAGGGATTGTCTTCCATAGGTCGTTGACACCCTATATTCTGCCTTACGTCACTTAGGGCAGCCTCCAGTATTCTCTAATCTTATTCCCAACGTAAAGAGGGTGCATTATGTGCAGATACGATCCTTTCATACAGATTTCCTAGGGAACAGTTGTTAAGAAAGGAGCTGCGGAGGAGGTCGAGCTTGACCTCGCAGTGGAGGGCAGTGCTGTGAGGGACACGGTGGCTGCCAACAGCCGCCTCCTCTGCACCCTGGCAGCTGATGGAGCTCCCACTAGCTCTGGAGCCAACGGCGGGCACGGGCTGCTGTGAGAAATCTCGTCAGTCAAGTGTCTCATTAATAATGCAGAGAGGAGCAATTAGCACACCCAGCTGTAGCTGTTTGCGAAGCCGCAGTCATACCTGTCACTGCAACCTGGAAACGGCAATTTCAAAACCACTTTTTTTAACTGACCAGAATGGTCCAGTGAGGGGCTGGGCCTGTGAGTAGTTGCTGATGAGTAAGTAATAACTGCACTTTCCTGTCTTTTTAGGAATTTAGGTGAGAATTTAGATGAGAATTTAGATTGGGAAAGGGATAAGAGAGATGCACTTGGTTTGAAAAATCACAAGGCCTTTTGCTTCCAGAGGTTTGCAACTTGCTCAGCTTCAAAATGGAGGGAACAACTTTTATAAGAGCCTTGGATTTGCATTTTGAAGGCATCAGTTAGTTGTAGTTTACCTATATCAACAGACTGTCCAGGAAGGATAGGCAGGCAGAAAAGGAAGTAATGCTGGAAATATCTCCGCTGAGTATGTCTGCCATGACAGACTGATGGAGGGTAAATGGCCTGAGATCTTCTGAGTAACGGCAGAAGGGAGGTGAACCTGCTCTCTAGGAACCTCAAGCATCTAGAGGGAAGGAATGATGGCAGAGGTTTTTTCTTTATTTGCAGGAGCACTAGGAAAAGGATATCTCTAATGATGAGAGGCTTAGAATTCAAAATCATTTTGACATTATAGTTCAAGGAAGGCTAATTTGAGCCCAGACAAAAGCAATAATAAAAAGGAAAAAAAATAGGAGTTCTAAGGAAAGGTTAGATTGTTTAGTCTGAGAAGGCCAAAGAAGACATGATAATGGTCTCGAGCTAGGTAAAAGGCAGCTTCAGGAAGGAAGGGAACAAATTGTTTTCTAGTCTAAATGAGAAATAGTTGGCTAAAGATAAAGCAAGGGAGATGTAGACATTAGGAAAGCCTTTCTAATGGGAAGGATAAGTAACTACTAGAGTGCCCTAAGAGTCAGGAATGTTGGGCTGTCAAAAACGATGTAGGTGTTTCTCACCCTGCCTTAGGACGCAGGATGGAGCAGACAACATGACAAGGTGCTCTCCAGCTCCCATAGCTGCGCTCTCAGTCACGAGGTCTGTTACCCGAGTACCCAGAATCAGTTTGTCTTTACAATAGCCTCTTTTGGCAGGGAATTACCATTCTGGTTTTATAAACTGGGAAGTCAGTTACAGCACATTGCCAAACTAGAGTGTCTTGGTGTCAAACTCTGAGATTCCTCCCTCTTCCTGAAAGGAAGTTCATCATTGTGTTGTGAAAGTTGAATTCAGATCCTTTTGTTCATCTCACGAATGCTGAAAAATAGTTCAGTCCATGCTGGACGACCACATGAATTGCAAAAGATTTGAGTTATAATTTCTTGTTGAGACACAAGAACACTCGTGTCTTTTTTTTTTTTTCCTGTGGGTCTCCTGAGCAAAAAGAAATGGACCACAGCTACTACTGTTGTCTGCACTGTTTGACATGTACTCCTAAATCAGTGTGCCATCACCTGGCCAAGGAAGTGGCTCAGAGGCCCAGGGAACTGGCAACCACTTGCTGGTGGCCAGGGCTTCATCCAAGGGCGGTTTTGCTGGCCGTGCTTTGACGGTCACCAAAAGCAGCAGCTGGTCACTGGCTACCAGCTGGACCCTGCAGTCTGTGCACAGGCTGTGCCTGCCAGCCTGGCCTCACAGAGAAAAGCAAGTCCTCCTTCGAGTGAAATTAATTGAAATTATTTTCTATCCAGAAATCCCAGCTAATAGATTTTGGTAGACAGTAAAGGGAACTTTCTGTAGGATATTATTAGGACATTATGGAAAACATTGTGACCGCGTGCCGTTTTGGACTCCATAATGATTAACCATCAGTGCATTTTGCTAAGATGCTCAACTCAGGTCTTTAATTCATTTTTTTCTTTAATTTATTTATACTGATTAAGTTTGAGAAGAATCTGGGGAAAATGAAGAACTTCCTCTGAAACTACAAATGAATAATTGCTCAACAGCCAGCACTGCAATAACTATAAAAATCTTTATTGAGCAGACATTCAGCCTTCAGGGCCCTGGGGTGAGTCTGGAGCAGGTCTGGTTTTGTCTTCTGAGTAGTTAATCCAACTTTATTCCAGTGTAACATGTTAGCTCGGCATGATAAGTGCCTGGCTCTTCTTAAGCTCGTCTTGACCAAACTAACACATGTGATTTAGCATCTTTAAAAATATGTTGGATCAAAAATAAGTGTCCAAAAAACCTGAGAGTTAAAATCATTATCTAACATGTTTTAAATTAATATCTCTCCTGCCCACAGAAGAGTATTGAGTGCAGAATTTGAATCGCCACCATAAACTTTTCAGGAATATCTTTTGTTACTCTTCTTGAAACAAGCTGAGTCTGTGATCTCTGTAACATCATTGCAGGTATATATTGACAGTTTTGCAGGTATATATTGCTGCAATGCAGAAGTGTCAAATGCTACTAAAACGCTCAACTAGGTAAAAAGTATGAGTCAGGTTTTTGTTCGAAATAATGGACATACTATTTTTATAATGCAAGAAAACATTAATTGTACAATTCAGAGATGAACTCCTGTTTCTTGAAAGGGGACTGCCTGGCCATGGGGCTTAGCTGAACTCTGCCAGGGAATTTGCTGCACAGGAGATATGTCCATTCTCTGCTTGGGGTCTGGACAGATGGTATCTTCTGGGTGCACAAGTTACCATCTGCAGTCTCCTATTGCATCCCTTACTTAGGAGCTGCTGAGTCCACAGCAGGATATCCCTGTGTTATCTTTCATGCTAAGTTATTTAGGGCAGAAATTCTTCTTCACTAAAGGTATAATTCATCTCCCCTAAGTTTAACTTTTAGGAGTTGCTTTCTGTAATGAATGGAGCAAGGTTGTCATCTCCATCTGGAGATTCCTCCTTTCCTAATCTAGATAGGGCAACTTTCCACTGGTGATGTGTGGACTTTTTGCTGTCCATTTCAGAAGGACCTCAGGCAGCAAGGTGGATCTGGACATCTTCCTTCTACATAGTCAATTTGGTTGATTCCACAGTACATTTCAGCACAGTGGGGCTCCTGATGTTTTTTGCTCCTGTCATAACTCCAATAACACTATGTAGGTTTCACTTTGATTAGATTTTTTTTTCCTGTAAACTTAAAGAAAATATGGAAGTATTCTGTAATGAGCCTAATTTTCCCTTTGTAGGGTCATCCATAGCAATAATCTACCTGCTTAGTCTTCCACATTACCAGGTTGAAGTGTAAATGCTTTCAGTTCCTGGTCATGGGCCATCCATGCTGGAAACCTTTCAAATGCTAGAAACTGATGCTTGAAGCTAATAAGGTTGCTTATTCACCTGGGGCTCACTTACATTCCTCTTGCACTGGAATTTCTCATCTCACTGCATGTGTGGGAGTTCATATTCATTCTGAAGATGTTCATTAAACAGAAAACTTCTCCATTAAGAGGTTTTGCCCCTTTGACAGTGAGATGTGGCTTTTTCTGTAACTCCTTCTGGGACTGTAAAGAATAAAAGGCTGGTTTTGAACACTTTTTCTTCTCTCCATGCAGTCAGGATGCTAATCTGCCTGACATCTAAACAACTCAAGACCATAGAATAGTGATGTGTCTGAGGTACAGGCTGACAAAGCTGCATTTCTTAAAATGCCCGGATCAAAACAAATCTCCTTATGAGATGACAGTTCCTACATTGGAGTGGCCCCATGCTTGAGCCAAAGCCTTCCCCTTTCACTCGTAACTTCAACTCAGAAGATGGCAGACAGCAGAGCAATGAGTTTATGATCACATTTTCTGTATGTGCCAGGCCTCCTAATAAATTGCCTGCATTTTTTTAAAGTAATTTTTGAAAACAGATAATATTTTTATTTTATTTATCAGTACTTACATATCAAAAGCTTTAAATATAGCAGACCAGCTCCAGATGACATTGCATGGATGTCTCGGTGGTACGGCAGGAAAGGTGGACATTCTTTGCAATTTCACTGTCCACTCCCCATTTCATCTTAATCTCTGCTTCTTCTCTGTTTTTTAAGTTTCTCTCAAGAAAAATTCCTAAAGGCAATTCTCTTTCACAGGTCAGAAAAGAAGCTGCCCCCCAGCACTTCACTTTCTGAAGATTGTCTCAGCTTCTTCAACCTCTCTGATAATGTAGGCTTTCATTGACTATGTCATCCTCATTTCTACCCGCTGCACATTTTCCATATAATAGTACAATTCTTGCACTGCAATGACCGTAACTATATATTGCTTTAGAAGGAGTTTGACTATTACAATAATGATATCATTAGGGGCTGCTTGTAATCAAATCTCTGCTGCAAGAGATTTTTGCCTCTCATTCTTTCTTCAGAGTTCTAAGAAACACAGTAACAGCTTCATCCTGCTTTTAATTTATGCCTTATTCCATGTCACTCTTTTTGTTTTGGGTAAAACCTCCACTCACAATCTGATAGGAGTGAAAGGCAGCGCAGTGGCCAAAGCAAGCCCCACACTGGCTGCCAGGAACAGACCGAATGCAGCGACAGGCTGCCGTGTGCCGGCACTGTTGTGTCCGCACGGGCTGTGGGAGGCAGCCCGCTTCCAGATCCTGCTCCCGGTCTCGCTGCTAGAGAGAACACAGCCAGCCTGCTTTAATCAAAACTATTGGCAGCCATTGGGAAGGGGAGAGACCCCTTTATCCTTTCTGTAGTCCCGTTTGGCCTAACATCATTCGTGTGTGTTTAAGGTTGGTGTTTGTTGCAGTAGGGAGGGCAGTTTCGGGCCATACCCATGCTGAGGCTGTGGTCCCAGGTACATTGTCCTTGGTGGCTAATTGGATTCCTGCCTGCCCTTCCACGGCTGGCTGCTCCTGCCTGCTTCCACCCACCAGTGCTCTCTGTGCAATTCCCAAGAAAAGCTGTTGGAGATTGTTTCTTCTTCTTTCATCGTGTGGCTTATTCAAGTGTGCAGTTCCCGGTGAGCTGCACAAATGGTTGTATGGCCACAGCAGGGCAGGAAGGGAGGTACAAAAAAGAGTAACAAGAGACAAGAAATGTCCCTGGTTTTGGTAAGCCTGCTTTCAAAACATGCCAGCAGAGGCAGACAGGCGACACTGGCCACGTTCTCGAGAGCAGCATGTGAGAAGCCCGCAGTGCGGAGGTGCGCTCGCTTCACAGGCAGCAAACTGGCATCAGGCTTGAAGCTATGGAATAGGTCAGCCCCTTGGAGTGGTCCTTAATTTTATTCCCATTCAGAACTGGGAAAAATAGGCAGTGACAACAAAGGAAAGTGTATTTTCTCTTCTAAAACCATGCCAGTTCGAAATTTTCCGCTGAGTTTCCTGATGTGGCTGTTTGCATTCTTTGGTGAATACAGACTGACTGCGAGCAGCCTCCAAATAAAACATGGTTATATGAAGATTTACTTGGCCCTATTTTTGGTTGGCTACATGAAGCACATAGCAGCCAACTGGTTCAGCTCATGCTACACGTCCTCCTGCAACGACTGCTTCCTGTAAGAGCTCACCGCTCTCCAAGTTAATGGGATTGTTGCTTTAGCTCAAGAAGTCAGAGATTTAGTTCTGGAGGTTGTATTTGATGATCAATGAGCTCAGGAAACTGCATTTACACAGATTTCAAAAGCCCTTTTATTCTGAAAGAATCAAATCCAGGCTTGTGTTAAGTGCAATAAAGTCTACCATCGTTAAAACATTGAGGCTGCAAGTTTAACCACAAAAATGTTACAGTAATGTAGTCGGTATTCAGTCCTTTCTGTAAGTCAGTGTTGCCAAGTCTGGCGTTATTTATTTTTTTTAATTTTCACAAGTCTCATGTCTTTCATGCATTTCATAAAGCCACAGTGTTTACAGGCATCTTATTCATCTGAGAGTCTCAGCTTCCAGTTTTTAAAAATCTGCTACTAGCCCGTGTGGACGAAGAGGAAGTACAAACACGTGATAAGACCGATCCTCAGAGGCGAAACCAGAACGCTTGTAAAAACCCACATTGAGAAGTCAGATCGTGATTTTTAAGAGGATCTCGGGGGGTTGGGCTGGGGCTCTCGCGTTTCGCCAGCGCCAGGGGCTGGCCATGCTAACGAGGGCCCAGGTCAGGCCGTGACTCCAGGGCAGAGGTGCTCTTATAAACAGGGAACCAAGAGAGCCACAGTCCCGGGATCAGTTCATGAGGAATCCTCTTTCCGCTTAGTAAAACTGTGTTTTCCCTCCGCAGCCTCAGCTGGGCGCTGCAACCCTGGGCGCTGTGTGCTCTGTGCGGCCCAGAGGACTCGTCCTCTTGTTCCGCTCGTCCCACCTTTGGCTGCAGTCACGAGCGGCCGCCTAGGGCTGGATTTACGGCAGGACACGTCTCCAGCAAACACCACGCAGCAGCTCTCGCTCCAGGACCCGCTTTGCTCTTCGGTTTGCAGCATCAGCTCGTTGTATCCTGCCTCTCCTGTCTGTTTCTTTGCTATGGCGTTTCACAGCCCACACCCCGCACACCATAACGATGCCATCCGCCGGCCTTCCTGCGTTCCCAGCTCCACGGGCTTTTCTTTGGAAAAATCCCTCCAACTTCTCCTGGTGGGGACAGCACGGAGGGAAAGCGCAGCCTTCCTCCACCCAGCCACGCCGCTGCCACGGTTTTGGAGGGCTTCCTGCCTCAACCCCATCTCTGTAGAGCCCCATCCAGTGATAAACCGGCCGGGGTTTTCACCCCTGCGCTACGGGCAGGCCAGCTGCATGCAGGGCCCTTATGGCAGCAGCTGCCGCAACCAGAGCCACGCTACTCAGGCGATGGTGTTAGAAACCCCGTCCCTGGGGCTGATCCCTGCCTCCCAGGGGCACCCTCCCGCCCGCTCTGCTCGCGGCACCGCGCGACACCCCGCACGTGGCGGGACCTGCGGCCACGCGGCCCCTTTAAGGCGCGGCGCAGCGCAGCCGTTGACTTCCGTAACGGTCGCAGAGGTGACGCGGCGCATGCGCGGCGGGGCGGAGCGTGGCCCTGGCGGCCGGGATGCGGCGGCGGCCGGAGGTGAGGCCGGGGGGTGGCGGTGGTCGCTGCTGTGCGGGGACCCTGGCTGGGGCGGCCCGGGCGGCTCCCTGCGGCGGGGCTGGGGGCGCAGGCAGCCCCGCGCTGTGCCCTCGTAGCGCTCGGCCTGCTCGCAGAAGGCCGGGCCTGGGTGCCTCCTGTATGGCTCCTGTGGGGAGCGGCGCCGCTGTGACCCGGCCGTGCTAGCGGGGACATGCTGAGCTCGTGCCGGGTCCCGGCCTGTGCTGGGGAGCAGGGGTAGAGCTCAGCCTGGGAAAGGGCGAGAGCTCAGGAGGCTGGGACCAGCACTAGGGAGGCAGGAAAGAGTGCAGGGGAGAGATGAGACATTTGGACATTTTCTGCTGTTGCAAGATGCTTATTTTTTTCCACCATTATTTTGCTCTCAGGTTCTCTTCTCTGCTCCCTAGTTATCCCTTGCTTGCAGAGCCTCCCAACCTTGCCATCTGGTGTAAGCAGAGACCTTATCTGCCCCAAGGGCTCTTGTTCACCCTTCACACTTTGCATTAAGTCATATCATCATGATCGGAAAAGACCTTCAAGATTATTGAGTCCAGTCATAAGTCCAAGCAGTACAGTGCCAGTCAGGCACAACCAGGAGCTTGGCAGAGGGGCCTGCCACAGGTGGGAATGTTGAACGCCAGGGCAGAAGGCAGCAGCCTCAACAAGGGCTAGACTTGACTAAGATCTGTCTCCTGAGGACACGTCTGACCTAGAGAAGCTGTCCTAGCCAAAACCCTTTGGTGACAGCATAGAGAGAGCTCTCTACGCTTCCTTGAGAGTCACTAACATGAGTAGTAAAATTATCTTTCCTCTGAGCTTTTGGATGTCATGTGCTTCTGAGCCTTAGTTGTACAAACTGTAACTTTGGGCTCTTAATCTAATATTTTTTCTTTCGTTGCTCTGACTGATTTGGGACTGTTTCTCCTTCCATGTTTTTGTGATCTACATATCCCCACTAATCTGGTTTACCCTAGAGGAAGGCATGGACTTAACTAAATTATAATGATCTCACAGCAGTAAAGTAAATTTAGCAGATATCTGGCCAACTAAGTGAGATTCTGGGTTTGCTCTCAAAAAGAGGTAGTTGAAGGAAGATACAAGACTAAACTAAACATAGGAGCTCAGACCTTTACGATAGCTGCCTATGATAACAGATTGTCAACTCCTTATGCTGTTTTGTTTCATCCTGTCCCGTGAACTGGTAATTTTGGACTTTGAAAGTTTCTGTATAGTCTTGTGTTAATGTGTAGTGTTTTGTTAAAATGTGTTTTCTTAGGGCATTTTTCACCTCTAGGTCAAAACTTTGTTTGGTTAGCATTTCACAGAACTGTGCTGAGCAAGTCAGAAAAGGAAGCAAAGAGCGAGCTGCTGTGGCTGTGCACTTGCAGCACTTCTGCATGTGGTTACTGAATCAGCTTCAGACTTCCTCACTCTAACATTTTCTGACCCTGTGCTGGTTTCCAGAGACACCCTCCTCAGCTTCCTCTCTCGCTTTCCAGATCTGCAGCCCGTGGTGGGAGCAGGGGGTTCCATCTTCCCCCCCTCACAGCCTGCTGCAGAGCCCCTGTTGGGTGCCCTTCTTGTCCAGTATATCCCAGCTTTCTTGCCCACTCTCCTCCCTGCTTGTCCTACGCTCCTAAGAACCTGCCTTGGATCTCCAATGGGAAAGGGAGTCCCTGGACTCGCTGAGTTCTTGCAGGAATTGCACGTGAGCTGTAACAGAGTTGCTCAGCAGCTCCACATGGCTCCTGAGCTGCTCTGTGCCCAGTGCTGCATGTGCTCCGGGCTTGAAGGAGCCCAAAGCTGGGTCTGTGCCATGGGGACAAAGGGTTCTCCTGGGTGCCAGCCAGCAACCTCAGTCAGAGCGCTGCTAGCAATACAGCCTGCTGTTGCCTTTCTTCTTGGGCTTTTTTGGCAAAACCTGCTCTCTCAACAGGGCTGCCAAAGGTTGGTTAGTGGTTAAACTGTAACAGGCTTGGAGTTGGTAAAAGATAGAACTATGCTGTGTCTCCTCCAGTGCTTCAACTCAGTGAAGGTAGCATAAGTTGCAGGCATCTGAGTTGCAATTAGTGTGCTGTGTATGGCTTTCACTAAAATAATAGCATGTATGTGCAACAAATGTATTACTGAGTGTAAGCTAAAGGGCCCTCTGAGAGCTTGTTGGTGGATTGGTTGTTCACTGTCATTTTTTTAAACCTCAAGCTGGCATGAAGTTGTGCTTAGAAGAGCTTTGGAGATATATATTATCTATATGTGCATATATATTCACACATATATATATATATATACACGTAATTCTGAAAACATGAACATTAAATGGCTCTGAAACTATTTTTTTCCCTAAAACTTCAAGTACAAAGCTTTAATGACCAGAATTGACCATTAGCACAGAGCTGTAGCTGTGTAGAGTTGTCTCTTTCCACTGCAAGAGAGCGAGAAGTTTATTATTTAAGAATTTGTGGATGATGTGCTGAAAAAAGCTGAAAAGGTGAGAGCTAATGGCAGTAAATTCCTTTTACTTTATGGCCTTTGGAAGGTAGGCATCTTGGCATTTATGGATCTAAAGGGTTTTGCTGCTGAAATCTTGACAGTGTTGCTGTGTAGTGTATGGCTTATACTAGTCAAATGACTCTTCTGATGGTGCAAATTCATTGTCCTCAGCAGCTCACCTATTTCAATGTGTTTGGCTTAATTGTGGCTTTCTCCTCAGGACTTTAAACTTTGGGTGGTGCAGTAATAACTGAAGCAGAGCAAGGCAATGCTTCCTTGACTGCAGTTTAGGAGAGACCTGAACAGTACCTCTGTGTTTGTGATGTTGTTATACCCAAATGGAAATGTGGCTGGTATAAGCTGTCTTAGCAAGAATAGCGTGGCAGGTATTAATTACGTCTGCTCAAAGGATGTTTTACAGGTAGAGTAGAAAGACATGTGGAGCTCATAGTATAAAAGCAAACATAAAAAGCGGTCTAGCTTAGAGAAGCATGTAAAGGCCATAGGAGAATATATGAGTTGTTATGTACTGTTCTTTCATAGTTCTGTGGTCATTAAGAGAAGGCTTCCAAAGATCTAAAAGGAATGTGGCATTTATACTCTTATGCTATCTGTCATCCACACCTCTGCCACACCTTTTAAGTTAAGTAGTGATTTATTTATTTACTTTTTTTTATGAAGGGAATACTTACTTACCAGAGGGCTGATTGGTAACTTATCCTCATGCTTCTATTCTTCCCTTCTCTACCCTTCTGAAAATTCTAAACTCCTAGTTTTATAGAAAACCCAGCAGTGTTAAAAATATTGAAGAGCTTGTTAAATCTGCTCTTAAATACCTGTTTGACAGATTTTTGATATTCATTTTTGCCATTAGAATCCAAGTTAATGTTAATTAATGTTTTATTTATGTTTAAAGGTTCCTTTATTTTAAGCTTTGAATGGTCCCTATGTGTCATGCTCAAGTCTAACATCGCTGTGAAAAAACTTGTAATAATAATTCCTAAGTAAGTAACAATTGTTTAGTGAGAGGAAGGAAGCAGAGTCCAAATGAATAACTGGACTGTAGGAACTTGTGAGCACCTACCCTTGGTGTCACCTAGGAGCTTGAGCAACAGTGCGAGTCCCCTAACTTGTATGAGGCATCCTTTGTGTGGCTGATGCCTTTTGTGTTGGCTTCTGACACATTGATCTGTAGTGTATATATTCACCTTTGAGTTACTACTACTAATTCTGTGAACTGTGTGCTGTTTGGTGGGACTGAACAGATACTGCTCTGCAGGCACAGATACTGCTGTGGAGGCTTTGAATTCTTGCAGTTGAGAACTCTCAAATATGTCCTTACTGCATGCTTGGAGATGCAGGTTTTTAGTGGAAAAAGGAGCTTCATTAAAGCAGTGCTAATACTAGATGATATTTAATACAATGATAAACACTCATGAGGGCAGTTTATGATGTTGTCGTATGGAGTAAGCAGTGATTGTAAATACAGAGGACCTGAGCATCAAAACTTCTTGTTGCAGCACGTGAATTATCACTTTAACTGAAAGAAGTATGCAAGTGCCTGAACCTAATGTCCGCTAGCACTTACTGCACAAGAACACACATTCACTGTGCATTGCACTGGCAGAACTGGGTGCCTGCACGTACTTGTTGACTTGACTGACTTAGCTTTGGTGTTCGGGTTGCCTTTGAGACAAGCTAATGAGCTGAGCTTAACAACCTGGGTATTGAAAGATTTCATCCAAGGCCAGAGAGTTAAAAATTAGATATGGAGTGTTTGGGCTGGATGGGGATTACCTGTTTAGTACTGTACCTCAAGGGAAGGTAAATGAGAAAAGAGCCTGCTTGTGCACTGAGCTGCCGCAGCTTCAATTTTTTTTTTTTTTTTTTTTTTTTTTTTTTTTTTTTTTTTTGGTGTAGGTGAGAATGTCCTAGGAAGTATGGGATTGTGTTTGGGAAGTGGGTGGAATTTTAGATAGGCACATTGCTGAGAAATGTACCTTTAGTTTTTGCTATTATGTTACAGTACAGATAATTCTTTAATTCATTTCTCTTATTCTTTCAGATGTTTTTCAAGGTCGTAATGCAGCAGAAAAATGAAAGAACATAGAAAAAAGCTAATTTATAAAAAGTGAGTTGCTTGCCCAGTCTGGAAGATGGACCTCTGGATTTGGGGAGCTTGGAAAATACCACTTCCAAAAGTATTTTCTTCCTAGCTAAAAAGAAGACAGCATGCTCAGCTAAATGTGAGTTTAAATTGCAACAAATTGTACCTGCGATTCTAGTGTGGAAGGCAGGCACTTGAGCTGCCGAGCAGGTGGAATCCTGATGTGTTTCTATATGCCGAAACTTATCAAAAACCTGCTGTTGAGTATAATGCTTTCATTGCAAAAACACGGAGGGCATGAAGGCCCTGTCCCTATGGTACAACCTAAAACCCATGTGCTGAAGCAGTAAAAAAGCCCTCAACAATGAATCCTTTCAGCATGAAGATCCCTCGAACAAAGAATTAGAAACTGATGCTGTTCTTGATAGCGTCCGAGTCAATATCCATTATGTCTCCTGTAGTATGCTGCGTGGTGCTGCCTTACCTGTAATGAAAGATGGTTTTGTGTGTAATGGGAAAGAGAGAAATAATGGTCAGGGCAACACAGTCCTAATCGTTTTAAACAACTGTAAAAGGAAATGCTGTTTCAAAGGGAGTGGAATGGAACTTGTGTCCCCTTGACAACTGTAAAGAGGTCCAAATTTAACTATCATACTGTAAAAAAGAGATCTTTGTTTATGATGCATAAAAAACTTTCTGTGGTTAGGTGTCGGTATAGA
This sequence comes from Eudromia elegans, assembly GCA_003342815.1. Lineage (NCBI taxonomy): Eukaryota > Metazoa > Chordata > Aves > Tinamiformes > Tinamidae > Eudromia > Eudromia elegans. Next base: position 9,826,775 of record PTEX01000002.1, read on the forward strand.
ATTATAAAATCCCGCAAACTTCGAGCAAGAGGCAGAACCTGCAAGTCAAGAAAAATCAAACCAAGGCAAGTAGAGAAAGTTACAAGGGACCATCAAGAGACTCTCCAGCGGGACTTGGAAGGTGGATTGTGTAACTGGCTTTCCTACTGGAAATTCAAAAGTAACTGTCTTTGGAAAAAGTACAGCTTATCAGATATGGACAGTAATACACCTGGATCTTTAGGTGAGGAGAGTGAAATATGTGCTCCTGAGATCTGCTGCACGCAGGATCTGTTACCATGTACAGAGCTGTGTTCCAAGGAGCCAGAATCCGGAGGTCAGGATGGAAGCGCTGATGCTGTCCGACCAGAACTGCACGATAGAGCTTCTCTGGAGGCAGAGACCTTGCACGAGGTGCAGACAGATGAGGCTCTGGCAGAGGATTGTTGCTCTGACCTTTTCATCTCCGTGACAGAAAAAGAAATTGCTATTTCGGGTCAAGATGATGCAGAATCTAATCAGGTTATGAGTGTGGAAGAAATGATACTGTTACAATCCTCCTTGCAGGATTCTGATATGAATGATGATTTTGCAAATGGATCTTTATCCATGGAACTGGCACAAAGTGAGGACAGTTCTAGGCAAATGGAAGTAGAGGGCTCTTTAAACCTGGATATTTTTGGTGCAGAGTTACTAGATCACCCTTACTGTAAAAGTCCTCTTGAAGAGCCTTCAACAGAAAGCACAGGACTAAAATCGGGAACTCAGAAGGGAGACAAAAGCAACAGTGAGAAATCTTCCCAGGTGGCTGATGAGCAGCTGGCAACGTGGCTTTGTGGTATACCTCTTACTCATCTTAGGGCTTCCAGCAGATCCTGGAAATTACTGAATGTATCATCAAGTTTATGTGTTGATTTAATTCATTTATTAAAGTGGTTTCTCATTGTGAGTTCTAAAAGGTGCTTAGTGTAACAGTTAATGAGCTGAGGCTGCAAAGAGGAGAGTGGCTTGAGGGAAGACCAAATTAATGCTTAGCCAAAAAGCTGGTTTTGAGGGATTGTTGAATGGTGTATGTGCTTATTTTTCAGATAATACCATGTAATTTAATTGGATGCTTTGTGCAGGATTATTGATAGACATTTCAATTATCTCTAACTGTGTATTTTCAAAAGGTGATGTGGTGTTAAAACTTCTGGTTGCTTAAATGGGTGACAATTGCTGCTATTAGCTTGGTTTTTGAAAACCCTTAGTGTTCTAATACTGTCTTCCAGTCTTACTCACCTTCTACTCTGTCATAAACTGAAGCTAAGTCATGTAATTTCATTATCTCAGGTTTGAATAGCCATGTGCTAGTCAATTTATACACATTTTTCTCTTTATTGATAAAGTAGATTAAAAATTTGTCTATTAAGGTTTAATTAAGAAGAAGGGCAAGACTTGTCCTCCTGGAGCTTGTTTAGCAAAAGGCTGGGCTTTTTAGTCAGTGCTGGGCATGCATAATTTTATAGTCTCCAATATGAATATGGTTAAAATTGTAATAATGGTCTTATGTGTATCAGGATACTTATATAGAGTAAGGATTAAGTCATCTTGTACCCTTAATTGTACCCTTATATTCAAGGTTCTGATAACATAAGCCGTCTTTTGGGAAAGCTGGATTTATAGATTCCCACAAACCTGAAGCTAGTGTCACCTGATTTAAAACAAAAAACATTCTTTGAAGTCTGACATGCTCTTTTTCCTTTTCTCTTCCTCCCTCCCCCATTCTTATCTCCTTTGTCCTTGCTGAGAACTCCTGCATTTTCCTGCCCATGGAATTTTATAGTTGATTCTCTAAAATGTGTTGTGAAAGAAAGGTAAATTGGATGCACAAGATGATTTAGCGCACCTTATCCATATATGCAAGTTAATGTGGGATAAATTGCTCTGTGGTTGACTTTTCATCATTCAGCAAGGACCTGGCGCTGTGTTAGAAACTGAGAATCTGAGGTGCTAAGCAAACAAGCTGCTTTTGCAGTGCATTTTTAAAGTTCATCTAGCAGAAGAAGGGTTATAGTCCTTGTTGCAACAGAGAACCAGGATTGCATCAGGGTGGCAAATGTTAAAGTTCTGGTCTCTAATAAGCCCTCATAGCCCTGTTCATGGAAGGACTGAATTAACTTCTTTATATATGCTATATATGTGCTATATATATATATATATAGCAACCAGCAAATGCATTAAATTAACAAACTTCATGATTTTTCACTTCATTCAATTTTCAGTGAATTCTTATCTAACTTTTGAAAATCTGTGTGAACAGCCTCCATTTTAGGATTCCCCTCTAAGGACTGAAACTAGACCTCCACTAAGAAAAACTTATTGATGTCAGTATGTCAGTGTTCCTGGCAGAAGCTAATAGTTTAAGTACAGTTCATGCTCATAGCATAGCTCTTCTGAGTTTTCTTGGGTGAGAGAAGGGCTAGAAAAGCATCCTGATGTTGTTGTGACTATGTACATGAGTTCTTACTGGTATAGGAATGCTAACTACACCCCAAAGTGACTTTGCTGATCTGTGCAAAGTTCCCAGGACAGGTCAAAATCTAACTAGATGTCTGTTAAAACTTTACTACTGTGCTTATAACTCCAAGAATAATTCTTGTCTGTGCATGAGTAATGAGTTTTAAAATTTTTATACATTGAAAGTCAGGTAGACTTCTAAGTCTCATGCCTTTTCCATCAAGACTCATAGCTAGAGTGTGAAGTATCCTTCATATCGGTCTGCTAAGATGCAAGGCATAAAAGTTGTTAGGTAAGTGTGGCAGAGTTGCAGTGAAAGATGTCTGCCAGTGGCAGATGCTTCCTGTGTTATATGATCTCTGCTGAATCCTCCCTTCTTTCTGTCCCATCCAGGTGTATTTCTTGTGATATCTTCACTGCTTTTCTTGTCGTCTTGTTGGTCTCTTTTATTTATAAATTTATTTATTTATTTGTTTATTCATTCGTTTTCTGACTGGTGTTTCACTGGCGCTTTGTTCTCTCAGATGTTTCCCTTATCATCTTTCCATCTTTATCCTTGAAAATTTCCACACAACATTATTTAAGCCCTAATAAGCAGTGACCTGGACATTGCAACATTCCTTGATATTCTCTCCTATCATACGCAGAGGCTGGGAGAAGCACTGGAATTTGGGTTAGAACGATTTCTCTGGACTCTGCTCTGGGATCTGGCTTTATTTCTGTATATAGAACACATGTTTTTTTGCTGCATTCAAAAATCCATTTTTGGAAAGTTGAGGAATTTAACTTTTTTTCTTGTTCTTTGAAGTGTTGAAATACTATTCTTCCACTATTTCAGTCTCAATGCAGCTTTGGAGGCTTGGGTGGGATTTTTGTCTCCTCTGTTTGGATCTTGTTATCTGTATAAAAATCGTTTTCTTGGGGTATGTTTTAACCCTTCCAGATTTTGTCTCTTCATTCCTTTTCAGTTTCCTTCCAGATACCAGTTTCCTAGTATCTGGTGTTTTGTTGGCCCAGTGCTTTCCAGGGAATGGCAGGCTGGTATACCTGGCCATCAGGCCTCTAATGTCATCCCTGGAATATTAGGGTAAAGGAGTTAAGCTAGCTGCAAGTCTAGTGTATTTTCCACTTGCCATGGTAGCAACTGAGGAGCTGAACAGACTCTGGACACTTCTGACTGGATATTTGCATTTGAAGAGGGCAGATTGTATCCTGTAAGGATAAGATTTGGGATTCTAAGTGAAAACTGTGGCAGAAGGTGATGGTCTTCCATGATGCAATGGAGTGACTTTAGAGGCTAGTTGAAATAGGCAATGGGATGGATCCTCCTCTCAGTACTGATGTAATTAGTTTGATGTAGGAATCTGTATATGTCAAGAAAGGGGTCTGATCTTTTTCTGTAAGGGTGAATGATCAGATTCTTGGCTTCCTGGTCTTGTCCTTTCTTCTACCTTTTATTTAAGTGACAGAGGAGACATTCCACTTAACTCCTCCTCATTTATTTAATATTTGCCATGTGTGGTGCTATCTGGTTGGTTGTCGAATGCTTTGCTGCTAGTACTTGCTAGAAATGACTACTTTATTGGTCCAGTGAACTCAGAGGCTTTTTTATTTTACATATTTGCACTTTTTTTTTTTCTGGTGTATTTAAAGGATTCCTAGACGAAGTTATGAAGAAATATGGCAGTTTAGTTCCACTCTGTGAAAAAGATGTCTTGGGAAGATTAAAAGAAGTCTTTAATGAAGATTTCTCCCATAGGTGTGTAGCAGTAACATTCTAGCCTTTGTAAAGGAAAAATCGCTCGCGTTTCTGATGCACGTTCCATCTGGAAGCCCTTCTGGAATACAAGTCCATTTGGTATGACCTTGATACTGACTTATTTCTTTCCACCTCTTCGATCCTCTTTTAGAAAATCTTTTATCACCAGGGAAATTGTGAAGTATCGGGAAAAACATCCAAAATCCTCCACTTGCAATTTCCGCGTCTTCTATAATAAGCACATGCTAGATATGGATGACTTAGCTACACTGGAAGGCCAGAACTGGCTGAATGACCAGGTTAGCGATGGTTGGTGTTTTTGTCGTTCTTTACCCCTTTTTAGCCCTTAAATGTTATTGTATCAATACTCATCTGCTGCTGCATCATACCTAACAGCTCTACTTTACACCTGAAAAGCAAGAGGGAGCTGTGAGGGTTGCTTTTTTCTTTTTTTTTTTTTTTTTTTTTTGAGGGGCAGGGGGAGGTGCAATAAAAGTGATTAGAGGTCTGGAAGGCAGGAAGTATTACAACTAAATCATTTCCTTTTTGAGAAAATGATACACTATTTTAAGAAAATAATGATTACCTGTATGCGTTGAAATGTCCATTCCCATCTCCCCGCCCTTAGCTCAATGTTAGAAAAGGAGAATACAAGAGCAGCAGAGTGAAGCAGCAGGCTGTGGCCCATAGCCAAGAAAGCAAGAAGGTTGCAGTGCCCAGGACATGCACTGCTAAACTAAATTGAATTAAACTCTTTCAAATTGAGGCAGCCTTCAAGCAGCAAGTTATACAGTCTCTCTCCTGGCAGACTGTTCTTATTTCCAGAGTGCTTGTCCTCCAGACTATAGCAAAAAGTTACTATAATTGCTCTCTTCTTACTACTGTTTATAGTGTGAAAAGTCCAAGTTTTTGTGGAAGCTTGTGAATTTTAGTCTTACAAAATTATTCTGTATGTATTCAAGTATCTACTAACTCTTGCAGATAATTAACATGTATGGTGAACTCATAATGGATGCAGTCCCTGAAAAGGTGAGGGTTTTTGTTTTTATGCGAATATAACTAATGAAAGACTGACTGGGGGGATACAAGTTCAAGATTTAGCTCAAAATGATGTGCCACGTGGCTTGATTACAGTATAAATTACACTGTTTTTGCTATCTGCAGCTGAAAGTTTGTTCCCTTACTGCACTAAAATAGCTTTCAGGCCTGTTCCAGTTATTTCAAGAGACTGTGGGTTAGTGCTGTCTATGTCTGCCTTGGTAGCCTAGGGTTACAGACCTGCCTTTGGAAGGCAGGTACTCTATTTTGCTTCCCCCACACCACAGGCCCCTCTCCATTAAGATTTCTGCCTCCAACATGCCTGCTTCTAAAACATTTGTCCATGCCCTGGTTCACAGTCCAATCTTCAAGGAAATTTCCTCTGAAATTGGATTTCTGCTGTAGTGGCAGGTCATGAATGGTGGTGTCTAATCCAAGCCCATATGCTGCTTGCTGCCCACCAGCTGTGGGACAGTAACAGTAGCAGCTCAGACAGCTGCAGCTGCCTGGCCATTGCATGTGAATTAACATGAAGCTGCTCTGTTCCTCAGCACTGTTAACTTTGCAAGACTTTATTTTTGTGCATCCTTGACAGAATGCTAACCGCTCTCACTCTGCTATGGCTCTGTCGTTGGTGTATAGGAAACTTAAAAAAATGAATAAATAAATCCCCCACCTTCTGTGCCTTGCACTTGCAGCAGTGACAATTATAAAGAACCATCTGTTTATTAGCAGAGCTGAATAATTTTCAGGTGAGACCACAAAGGAAGAACCAAGCCAAGGCATTTTTAGATCAGCTCTGCAGAATGTAATGCTTAAAATATTTGAGCTCAGAAGAAAGCGCATTGCTGCTTTGATTGGTGTTGATGGTGATTCTTCATTAATATTCTGTGTACTTCCTGGGCGTGAGCTAGGGTAGAGGTGTTGGAGATTGTATCTGTTTGCTTGTGCCTGCTTTTTTTCTACTGCATAATTGAAATCCTCCCGGGAGATCTAGTGCTAGTGCCCCTGAACGCTGGTTTGAAGTCTGTTGGCATAGCTAATGGGTGTTAGTTTGCCTTTTCGGATGCAAATTCTCTTAACTTTTTTCAGGTAATAACTCAGACTTCTACCACCTCTGCTCTCACAGAATTATTAAAAACAGATGTCACAGGTTTGCATTTGTATTAATCTGTTCCTGTAATTGCCAGAAGCTAAGCATGGGGGATAATAGTGTTAACCTGGAGCTATATTTTTTTTTTTTAAATACAAGCCTACAGTCTCTTGCCGTAAATGTAGGTTTTTAGTTATTCTCAGAACAGATGTGGTAGAACTTAAAAATGCTTTTAACTAACAGAATATTGCTTCTGTCTGAAGTCTGGAGCTTGCTGTGGCAGTTGAATACAAATGATCACATTGGATTAAATCTCATACCCTTTTGATCAAAAAAATTATTTTTAAGTCTCACAGCTTCTGTCAACTGAAAGCAGAAGTTATTCCCTTGACTACCACCCCCCCACCCCCACCCCCCATTTCCCCAGTCCAATGATCTCTTCCTTAATCTCTGGAAAGGAGAGAAAAAAGTTACAACTCCTTATCCTGGTGTTCTTCTCCCCAGCCCACCCTCCACATATGATCATATCCATCATAGAGATGATATGCCTGGAGATATCAAACTGTAAATAGAAATGCTGCAGTGATTTACATCCCAAGTTATGGGGCAACAAGGCTTGCTCTGTCTGTTTCCAAAGAACAGCAAAAGTTGGGGCTTGGTAAAGCGTCTGTAGTGTTGTTTGTCTCTATTGGGGTTCTGTTTCTAAACGTGCATCAAAAATTGCCTCACTAAAAATTGTTTTGTATAAGTTACCCTTGGGGAGAGGGAATGATTATGCATGAAGATTTCTGTGCTTATTCCTCCTTTCTCTCTTTTTTAGGTTCATTTCTTTAACAGCTTTTTTCATAGACAGCTCGTAACCAAAGGATATAATGGGGTAAAACGATGGACTAAAAAGGTATCCTTTAACTCCATGTAGCTCTGAATTCTTTTGGGTGGGTTAAACCATTACCTTGGTAGTGGGACGATGTTATATGCAAAGCATGAGGTTAGGAGCTGCGCAAAGTTGGGTGCGGTTGAAAGCCCCAGCACAGTGATGCTGCTCAAGTTAGTGTGATTATGTTCTGAAAATGTGTTTTGTGAATGACTGTATGCTAGGTGGTGGATTAACTTCCTGAATGTCTTCATGCAAAGTGTGTTAGATGCCAAAACTGTCTCTTGCTGCTCTTGACCGTGCCTAGTCCGCTAGTCTACAGGAGGTCAAGCTAAATCCTGCTCCCTTTTTATCTCAGACTGGAATAATTTGATAAAATCAAATTATTACTGCTGAGTTGACAGGTACAGGTACTAGAGAGCAGAGACTAGAGCAATAGTGAATAGACCAGACTGCTGTTTGTATGAGGACAAGGAGAAAATTCACCTTGTTTTTCAGAACTTATGCAATATAAGCATGATTATATGATGGTTGTGATACTTTACTGGGGCAGCTAATAAAAAGAGCATTTTTCTGTGAACGTTGGACCTTTCTAATATGGGAGATGAGACACTACTAATCAAGAATCATATCTGAATGTACGATCTTTTTGCAGAAGCACTTAAATAGCCCACATCTGTGAAATGCTAGAGATGAACTCAATATCCAAATATAAAACCTATTCATATAATTTATTAAAATCTCTTTAAAGAGGCAGTAAATCAAAGCATATTTTATTGGTGCTTATTACTGCTGGATTTTTAAAAAGAAAATCATTTTTCTCTGATTTTGGAAAGCAGAACTTGTGTTTGTGCTGCTACTGAGGAGTGTCCAGGTGCAGACAGGACAGTTAACCGCTGAGAAATCTCCTTTCTCAGCCCTTCCCATTGGGGGATGCAGGTAGACTGCTTCCCTTTGCAGTCTGCAGTTAAGAGGAAGTTTAAACATGAGTATTTTATGAGGCTCTATAAATGCATTATGCTCTTTCGGGACAGAGCCCAGAAGGATGTGTCCTTGTGCATCTGCGTGAGGTGGTGTCAAACCCGCTGTTCATCCGTGTCTGTTCTGGCACTGCTGGGCTCGGCCTCCTGCTCTGATTCCCTGTCACGCTGGCTCATGGACTCAGTGCTGTCTGGGTGCGGTGACTTCAGGCTGTCACTGTCTTTTTGCTACACCAGGTCTCAGTTAAGACACTTCCATCTTTTGGCTGCCTCTTTCTGTTTTTTTTTTTTTCCGCTAAGGGTTTGCACCCCTGCAGCAAGCTCAAAGCCAGAGTCACAGGAGGCTGCCTGCGTTTAGCCTGGCCCTGCAGTTGCTGCACATCAGACTGCATCAGAGTAGTTCATTTGTCTTACTTGAGTTTTCTTGCTGCTGGCTGACATCTTCCTGCCTCTCCTGCTTGAGCATGATGGATTGCTGTGGGCTAAGTGTGCTCTAATCTGGGCAGGAAGCGGTTTCTGCAGGTGGGAGCAGCCATAGTAGGTGCCTGTGACAGTCACCTGTGACAAAAACCTTCTGTTCCTTGTTGTTATTCAAAAGAGTTGGATTTTTTTTTTTTTTTTTTTTTGGTGAATGGCCTATCTTGAACCAGTGCTGCAGCAATTATGCAGTGTTCAAATTTCATAGTGCATAAGAGGCAGCACAGGAATCTTTCCCTTGGAGGATTTCCTCTCTTTCTGTGTCTGTACCACTGAAACCTCAACAATTAGATCTGTTTAGAGAGCCTGTGAGAGAAGATTCTGGAAAGCCCTGTTTTATGACGAACTTCCAAGGTGTTAACAGGGCTCACCTGCACAGACACCAGGCGTGTCATATCTCATCCTCCTTGTTGTGTGCTTCAAAACCTCCCTGGTCTCTTCCAAAATTCAGTTCAGCAAATCATGAATCGCTTTGCTGCCTTCGCCTGTCTCCCTTCCCTGGCTACCAAGGCATCTTGTAGCTCCTCTGGCAGTGACACAGTCTGCATTAAGTGGAGAGAGGCCAAAAACTGCACCAACTCACCATGTTTGTGGGGTGTTCAATCACAACCACTGAATCTGTCACTATGTATGATGCTAATCTGTTACAAGTCAGTGCTGTTTATACTGTCAGGATATTGTTACAAAAGATAAGAGACTTAACAAATCTGAGTCCAGATTGTATTACCAGCATTACTTAATACAAACTCCACTTCACCCCAGACTTCCAAGTATGACGTGAGCAGCCTTTGCTGCAAATATGGTGGTCACTAACTCTGGTAGTGTCCAATGCTCCTGAGGTTAGTGCACAAACATATAGACTGTAGCTCTGTGTTTGTGCCTGCTGATCAGCTATGTGAAAGGTGAAGTATGTCTTGCAGTGAAAAAGAAAACTAGCCAGGCATGGGTGAAGGCGGATACAATTTCTGTCATGCTTTCCTGCCCGTGGAATTGTGTCTAATGCGTGTTGTTGTTTTTGCCAGGTGGACTTTTTCAAAAAGGCTCTCTTGTTGATTCCTATTCACCTGGAAGTCCACTGGTCCCTCATTACTGTGAACATCCCCAATCGAATTATTTCATTTTATGATTCCCAAGGCATTCATTTCAAGTTTTGTGTCGAGGTAAGAGTGACAGCTGTCTGTAAAGATTCTACTACTTTCTTAAAAATCTCTGTCAGTATATCCTTAAACTTTAAATTCAGTGTGTTTTGCTGTTGTCCTGTCATGTATAAAATGAGAATTAGCTTACCCTGACAAGGAGAAGTCTGATGGATGGACATAGAGGGTTGTAGAGTGAATCCACACCAGACCTGGGAGTTGAGGACAGATGGCCTATTGCCCAAGTAGCCTGACCATAAAATCGGCACACATTTTGTTGCTCTATTTTCTCACCCCCACAGAAAGCAGGATCTCAAAGCAGAGTGACAAAGGGAAGCGCACTAGTTAAGAGTAGAAGCAGCTCTAGAAACATTAGTGGACTTCAGGGTTCAGGAAATTAAAAATCTTGGCCCTTTCTGGGGGAGGGTGCCAGGACTGAAGAGGCTGTAGGGCTGCCCAGTGTGCCTTACCTGTTACTGGGCTGAGTGTTACCACTGATTATAACCCAGCAACTGTTTGAAGCTGTTACCTGAATATAGGAGTTAAAGCATCAGTCTTTCTGGAAAAGAGCAGTCAGGAAGCTTTTGCTGGGACTAGCAAAACATAATGACCCTCTTGCAAAGGCTAATTTTGTCAACTTAATTGCCTACTGGATGCAGCAGCCCTCTACTTTTTATGTGTGTGCAGTTGTTGGTTTACAGCAGAGTGGTAATTATTGTACCCAGGAGAGCTCACAGCTAGGACCTCTGAATGGAGATGCTTGTTCCCTGCTGGCATTTGCTGAAGCTCATGTTCAAGCTGGGAGCAAGTGGTCTAATGCTCCCTGGCTTCTGAAGCTGTTGCATGAACCAGGGTTCCCTCTCATCAACGCTAGAACCTCTTCTGCAATTTTCAGTGTGGCCTGTACCATCCCACTCTGGGCAAGAGATTTGCCCTTAGTGGTCTCACAAACACGAGATGCTTGTTTCTGCCTTTCCTGGGGGTGAGCAGATCAAGACTCAGAACTCCCCTGTGATGCATAGAACTAAGGTGAATCTGAGTGTGCTGGAATAGGTTTAAACTGTTCTATTAAATACCCATCTACTTACAGAGAAGTAGAAGAATTTGCTTAGCACTAGACCAGAGGTTCATTTGCCTTCTGTCTCTTTTTCCCTTCACTTGTCAAGCGTTTTTCCTGTATGTCACTGAAATGGTCCCTGGAGCTTTTTTGATTAGCTGCAGAATGCTAAGCTATTTGTATTGAGGGTCGAGCTGAAAATGCTGTTTCCTTGATCTAAGGCCCTTGGTGTTGGGTGAATGAGTCAGGAAAAACATTTGCTGGGCCATAAGTTGTGTCTCATATCCAAAAGCACGAAGTCTTAGTGGTATTTCTAGTACAGTATTAAATAACCAGTGCACAGGGGGAGTGAGAAGTGTTAAAGCTCCCCTGAAAGGCCAGGATGAGCTTTGATGGTAGAAGCATCTACCAGAGTTATATCCTTACCTCTAGATCTGAGCTCAGCTCCTTAACGCTCACCAGAAATTCGTCCCCATTGTCAAATGGATGCCAAGGAAGATGTCACTGTCTTTCTCCTATACTTTAACTGGTGAATAATATTGTTCCTCTTTAATCTCCTTTTAAAGAACATTAGAAAGTATCTGCTGACTGAAGCAAAAGAGAAGAATCACCCTGAGTTTCTTCAGGGTTGGCAGACTGCTGTGACAAAGGTAAGTGCCAGCACCTGGAGCCCTGCAGTTGAACCTTCTGGGAGACTCGGGGACACTGTTTCTGAACTGAAATATTTTTGCAAGAAGGAAATAATTTTATCCTGACTATAGGGAGTGTGATAGGAGCTACACAAGTGGCTAGCCAAGCTAATTAGTACTCTGCTCATTCAGCCCCTATCAGATCTTAAATACTTTCTCTAAGTGGCTTGGTGATCTGAGCCTAGTCTCTAGTCAGTTAAATACCCATGCTGCAAAACCTGTAGCTGTTGTCTATGCTGGCACAAGGTCAAGGGCTGAATGAGCTGGAAACTCAGCTCCCTGCCTTCTGCAGAAGGGACTGTCCCAAATCATGCAAAATGGGTGGGATTTGGTGAGGGAGCAAACAGGCTTATGTTGTTATTGCTTGTATGTTATATTCTTTGTGGATAGAGGGCTTTGGTCTTCCAGGCTCTGTGGCACATTTTGATCACAAGTAAACAAAGTCTGGCAGCAATAAAAAGGAAGAACTTGTATGTAGTGCAAATGAGGGATTCTGTGATTTGCGTAACCCTCCCATAGTGGCTTCAAAGATATAAACAGGTCACTGCACACTAGACACAGTCCCAACAGCTCCCTGCTTGCAGAGTTATTTTTAAGTGCAACAGTGTGATACAGCGATTAAATGATTTCCCTGCACACTTTGCATGGTCAGTTTGTCCTCTTGCGTTCTGTCAAGTGGAAGGTCTTGCAAGCTGAGGAAAGTTACTTTTTCCCCTTTGAGTGCTAGAGACATTGTAGCACTAATGAGCAGGGTTTTTTTAGTGCTGCATATCAAAATTGAGCACATTGGAAGAAAATAAGGTTGAAAGTTACTGTTTGAGGTTGCCTTGGTCTGGCCAGCCCTCTCCTTCTGAGATTCTTTGGTATGGCTGGGAGAGGAAAGCTGCTGCCAGGAGCCAGGATGCTGAGAATAGTCGTCTAGGCCTCAGTGACTTTGCTGATAGAGTTTGGTTCTGTGTAAAGCAGATAGTGCTGTACAAACATTTATTTAAACTAATTGAGCAGCTGTTCTGCATAGGTCGCTAAAAGAAAATAAACTTGAAAGAAAGATCTGTAATTTGTTTTCTGTCCTACATCATATATTTTTCTAAATGTTAGGTGTTACTAACAAGGTGTTGAGTGTCACCTTGCAAAATTGGGCTCAGAATAAATAATTGTGACTGTGGTTTCTTGTGTTGCAAAACAAGTTAGCTCTGAGAACAAAGACCCCTAATCTTTTTGCAGGATCTCATCATGGGTTTTAAATAGGACTTATATTTTAGCTGCCCTTTAATTTTCTAACATGGTGCTTCATGTTTCTTTCTCTTCTAGTGCATTCCACAACAGAAAAATGACAGTGACTGTGGGGTTTTTGTGCTCCAGGTAAGTGTACTTTGGAAGAAAAAGAGTGGAGTGGCTTGTATTGTTCATCTTGTAAACTTATTTTTTTCAATCAAGCCTTTTCCTTTCCCTCAGTACTGCAAGTGCCTCGCCTTAGACCAGCCTTTTCAGTTCTCCCAGGAAGATATGCCCAGAGTGAGAAAAAGGATTTACAAGGAGCTGTGTGAACGCCAGCTAATAGACTAATGAAATACAGCCCACCAGTTTCTCTAGTATTCCTGACGAGCTGCGGCTGGTGTTGGTGTACTTGAATTTCTGAAAACTTCCATGAGTTTTGAGCGACTCTCAGCCGAGTGGTGTGGCCACTGTTGTTACCTCAACTTTTTCTGACAAGCTCTTTGCCTGGCAGAATGTAACAGAGCTGCCATAAAAATATTTCTAATGTCTGTTTTGTTCTCTTATGTTCTTTCCTGTATTTAATATTTATTATCTAAGCATGCGTATAGGCAAAGCATGCAACTAAAAACATAAAACTGTAGATTTGGTGCACCTTTGAAACTTAGCTAGAAATGACAAATACAGGTGAATTTGTCTGGAAACATAAAGATGCATGATCTGTTTTCTGATGCAATAATGCTTTGAATGTATCAAACTCGATGCCATAAAAAGAACAGCTAGAAGCTTTTTGATTATTCCTTTTTTTTCCCCTCATTGTGGCTGTATAATACTGAATTGCCACTCTTAGGGTGGTAAATTCATCTACAGATTTGATTTGTGGAGTCCCCTTTTTTAAATAGCTCAAGTTGCTAATAAAAAAATTTGTTCTGTTTACATTTATCCAGCTGTCACTATCAGCCTGTCTCTATATAGATGAAAAGCAGCCTTTGCACAAATAAAGCTTCAGCACTTGTCTGTATAATAAAAAGGACAGAGATGTTCGGCCAGTCTGATAATATATTCCTGTGTGCTGCAGAAGTTCCCGTGACATGTGTATTAAGGGCATTACAAAGCTGCTCCTGAAGTGTCAGTTCAGATGCCAAGATAAAACCGTTTAACTCTCAAATGGTTTTGAATTGCTTTCAGTTCCGCAATATTAATCAAAATGTTCCATTTCAGCATCTTTCAGTTCTGTCTTCAAATCAATTCTCTTACAGCTTGTTGTCTTTACCATTGGCTTTTGCCTTTGGTCAAATATAAATTGATTTATTGCTGCTGCATCTGCTATCTGATTGTCTCACACATCTCCAGTTTGCTTCTGTTCAGGCACAGGGATGGCTCGTTAGGCGCAACAGCACTTGTGGTGGGCGCTGTGCAAACTCGCCAAACCCACATCATCCCGCAGCAGCAGTGCTGCACACGTAAAGGAGAGCAGTGCATCTTGATGCTTATTTGTGGCTTTCTTCTCCAAGCTGTGCTCTCCTGGTTCCTGAAAAGAACAGGTTTTGTTTGAAGAGACCATTGTGTAGGATGGCTACACCAACACGTCTTCAGCCTTGTTTCTGTGCCAGTGAAAGGACTGAGCCCAGGGGAATATTATTTTTCAGTGCTAAATATCATTCATTGCACTCGTTCATGTAGTGTCTGGCTATAGGCTTGACTTCTGGTGGAGGAAACTGCCTTTTCTTCCCTTGTCTTGCAAATAGATTCAGGTTTGAGCAAAAGCAAGGTGCAAAACACTCTTGGCTTGCTGGAGGGAGCGAGGAGAAAGGAGGGAGTGCCAAATGCAGCCAGGCTAGGAAGGAAAGCATGTTGCAGGGCAAGTTGTGCTGGAGAAATGAAAATTTAAACTTGGGATGTAGTCTCTGAAGTGCTAAGCTGAAGCATGTGAGCCAGTACTGCCTCCTCCTTGGTCCCTTCTGCCAGCTGAACTGGTCCAGATTTAAACTGAGCCAACCAAAAAGCTGCCCTTAACTCAGAAGCGTCCTAGGCCAGTCTGGCTTGTCACTAAATGTTTGTACCAGCACAAATGGAGAGGGAGAATGGGATGGCCAGGAAGATACATGAAAATGTGCCAAGTTTGGGTGTGGGAGCGAAGTTGTATCCCCAGGCAAGGCTTACTGTAGAAGGGGAATGAAAAGCAGAAGGAAAATCACATAAACATGTTTTTGTTACTTCCTAAAATTAGGAAGTTTGGTAAGGAAGCATGGATGCCTAGGAGCTGGGGTGCCTCAGTGCCTCCAAGGAAACCCATTATTTTTCAGAGAAGAAGGGCATTGCTAATGAGCATTTATCCTTTGCAGGAGCATTGTTGGAGCGTTAAACCACAGACAATCCTTTCCTGAAATGTGCTGCTTATGTGGTAGGGATCTGACTTCCCTCGTTTATGTGAGAAACTGGGAGAAGTCTTAAATCTTGATCCTATATCAGTAACATCAGCAAAAAGGACAGTGTTTCTGTGACTTCAGAATAGCTTCTTTATTTAACAGTGTAGATTTAATAATGTATATGCTTTGAAATGTGTTTCAGATCACTTGAGGGTAGGGGGCCTTGCATTTAAATCTGCTGCATTTTGAGTTGGGGAACAGAGTGGAGAAGGATGCATGTTTAAAGGTACTCCGTATTTGCTTGCTTGTCAGCTAGGGATTGGCTAATATGTGTTCCAGTTGGTTATGGGGCAGTGTAGAGATGTTGCACTCAAGAATCCAGCTGTGAACACACCAGTGAGAAGTCTCTGGGGGGAAAAAAAAGAGGGGGAAATTGAAAGCAGAGCTAATGTAAGCAAAGTGTGTTGGTGGAGGGCTGCACTTAATCAGAGGCACTGAGGCTCTTACCCTCAGTAATGATGTATCCTCTGAAACTGGACTAATTAACTCATCCTTGAGAATGTCTTTGATGCCTTAAAGGAGATGGACTCCATAATGTGTAGTCATTTGACTATTTCTTAAAGCATTCAGAACTATGTAGAATGTTTTTATTATAGGAGGCATTTTTATGTGGATGTAGTTATGACTATTAGCGAATCCATTAATGTGATATTCAGAGTTCCATAAACACTGTAAACGGATTTGGCTGATTCTTGAATTCCATGACTTGTTCTGAAGGATTGTCTAACCAGGCTGAATTATACAAATAGTCCCAAAACTAGCAAAGCCTCCATTTTGTGTGACGTATTTAAGCTACTTGAGCTCTAATAAACCTTAAACAAAATTGAAAATAAATTATGAGTTTCTATTTTCTGTTTGCTTTAATCTGTAGTTTCAAATGACTGTGCAGCTGATATAAATCAAAGAAATGCAAAGCTTGGCCTTGATTCTGCAGGGTAGGTAATGTCTGTTTTTAAACCTTTAGACACTTGGGGAGTGGAGACTGGACTTTCATGCTGTCCAATGTACTGTTGCTCCATTCTTACCTGGTCCCTTTGAATGTAAAGGTAATATTGGGATTGTTTTTCTTGCACTGATTGACATAGCTAAAGAGGCTTGCAGAGTGTCACTGGCTTATGTTGAATCTCCAGCACGATGGTTAGCTTATCTTCCCGTCCCCTCAGTTCTGACTGGAGTTCTCTACTGTAGCGTTCGTTGAAGTTAATGTGAAAACTAAAACCTTGGAAGTGACGTGGACTTAGTTCCTCCAAGCAACAACTGTGTTTTGTGAGTATGTTCTTGAATCAAATGGAGCCCGTGTTCCTGTGGTAATAAACTGAGTAATAAAACTGAATTTCACCATAAACCCTGTATTTTTCAGCAGTTTGCGTTCTTTTTAATTTTAAAAGCTACTGATGTGATGGTTGAGGGAGTGTTTATGGCTGCTTGTTTGGGGATCTGTTGTTAGGAGAAGCCTCTCCAGTTGATGAGTTGGGTAACTCTGAACCATACGCTAACGATGCCTTCTGTTCCGTCGCGCTGCAGGGCTGTAACTTACTGCCATTTGAGCTGTGACAACATACAAGGCTGGAGATGCCACGTCTTGCATAAATAAGGGTGGAAATCTTGCGTTAGACACTTCCTACTAAGGTGGCATTTAAAAAAACGCAGATGTCTCACCAGAACAGGTAGGACTTAAATTGCTTTTCTAGATCAAACTAAATTAATGCCCTTGCATTGCTTGTTAATTTAGTTATATAATTATAGAGTTAAATCTTTGCTGAATTATACAAAGCTATACAGCTTGTGAATTTGTGATAATAGAGGGACCGAAGGCTTAGAGTATGTCTCTTTAAGCTATTAATCATGAGGCTAGCAACATCATTGCCTTTATTACATTCATAATTTAAAAATCTATCATGGAGGAGGAAACATGGTTGCTTGTTAAATATATTCTTTCAGTAGGAAGTGCTAAGGAATCAGATCATTAAAATACAAACTCATAAGAGACACCAGAGGCTTGCCAGGAACAATAATTACTATTTATATGTAATAGGCATTGGGAGGGAAAGATGAGTCTGGTTTGCCTGTGCCTGAGCTTAATGGATTCTATGAGTAACCCACTAGAAGGATTTGGGGATTGAATTTAGTTTTCTGAGCATGTAGTATTACAACCTATAGAGCTAAAAATTGTTGCAAAGTGAGTGAAATATCTTGAAATAAAGTAATTTATTTTCTCTGCACACAAGTAAATAGAACATGTGCAAAGCAGGTTCCACTGCTGCCTGAAATCCTGATGAATTCTTAATTTTTGTATTAGATTTCAGCTATGATAGTAACTCCTCCCCCTAACACGGCGCTTTCTCCAGGTTCTGGTTGCTTCTGAGAAGCCTCAGACATCACCTGGCACTGAGGTTACCTGAGCCTCGCTATGGGGGAGCTCTGGGAAGGGGCTCTGTGAAAGCATTGAAATCCAGTGGGAAATCTGTTCCTCCCATTCCCCCTCGAGTTAAATGCATCGGGGGGGAAGAGCAGGAGAAAAACTGCGCTTTAAATGAGACGTAGTCAGCTGGATACCATGGGCTGGGTCGTGCTGATTGTGCGTGACTTGCTGCAGAGAAGGAGCTGTCGTGTTTGTGGGAACCTTTGGGAAGAAGGAGTGAGAAATCCGGAGGGGAGACTCCAGCTCTGGGGCTGCGGCTCTGCCATGCAGGTAGTGTGTCTGGTTTCAGGTGCCTGCTTTTGGATCAGCTCCATGCAGGCAGCAAGTGCAGCTGAAGAAGCAGCTCCCTCCGCAGTGTTCGGCTGAACTCCCCTTCCCTTAACGTGGTGGTGGCCTGGCCCTGTGCTCAGCGGAGCTGACGGGTTTGGGCCATGGCAGAGCATGCAGGTGTCCTCCTGCTTTCCCGAGGTCTTCCAGAAAGCCTTTCAGTTGCTAATTTCTCGATGTTAAAATGTACCTTCAGTGTATTGTCATTCAGAAAAGCTGTCTTTGGAGGGCTGCTTTTGGTTTTGCAGACCTAAACACCTCTGTTGCTTGTGTAATTAGTCTAAGGAGGCAATCGTTAAGCACTGCTATTAAAGGGCAGAGAATAGAGAAAGGGCAGATTTTTGGCAGCATTTTGGGGTTTTGCCTTTGGTGGATCACACATCAGTTGGACAGATTTCTCTATGTTGTAAAGTTTAAAAGAAAAAATTAAAAATCTGGAAAATACATAAAGGTTCATGCTAATGAAACTCAATGCTGTGCATTTATCGCTGCTTAGGATTCTTCTAGACATTTAGTTGTCCCTAGATAGCAGAACCCAATCTCTAAAGGTGACATGTATCTATGCTGAGAGGACCGGTGCATCTGGGATACAAGATGTTCTCGGGAAGCTTTTGGGTTCACTTCCAAACAAATCGCTATTGGGTTATTCTGCAGGAATCTGCATCATAACCTGAGCAGGCTGCTCCCTCTGAAGCTCTCGCTAGGGCTGTAGCTACAGCCCTGCGTGTGTCTTGGGGGGAGGGTAGTCCGGGTGTAGCGGCAGTCACGTTGTTCATCCGGGTGTGCTTTTTTGACCAGCAGATGTCACGCAAACACCGTAAAAATCGCGTGTGCTGCGGGGCTGAGCCGATGAGTCGGCAGAGGAATGGTGGGTTCTGCTGGCGTGTTGCTTGCCACGTCGGTAACGGTTCTGGCGTGTTTCTCAGCAAAATGTGTGCCGCACTTGGAGGAAGTGTGTGTTTGTTCACACACATGCACGGCCCCTTGTCACTGTCCATGAAGCCCATCAAAGATGGAAGTGTTTGGCTCCAGCGCGATTACTCTAGAGTCCCATCAATTTTACAAATTGACCAAAACGTTTTTGGTTAGGAAAGCCACGCATACCAGGAGTCTTTAACTTGATCAAACTGCTGCTCTACTCGAGAGCATGACTGTTATTTTTATAGCTCAGTCTTACCATGGCGAGTGCTGGCAGGGGAAGAAGAGAAACCACATCAGTAGCAACTTCCATCTGATTTGTGGTCGTGTGCTTATAGCTCGACATGGCTTTGCAAATAGCTAAACAAAACCAGGAATTCGTCTAGGGGGGAAGGGGGGACACAAAAATCCACTGCATCAGATATGTGGTGTGGAGAGTCTGACTCGCTCAGAACTTGGGTCTTTACATGGAAAATGGCTGCGAGCAGGAGCGGGAACCCGCTGCCCTCAGTTGGGCCATGGGGCTGCAGTGTGGCTGAAGGCTGCGGCATCGGCTGCGCCCTGGGTTTTTAGGAATTCTGTTTTAATTCCTGGTGTCTGCTCGGGCTTTAGCCTAAAATTAGTAACGATTTCAGTGCTGCCTTTTCTCTCTGTAATACCTTTATAAAATCCTGTATAATCTGATCTCTAATTTTAGTCTTCTGTCATTTCTGAGCTGTATATTCCTCAGCTTTAAAAAGCTTTGAACAAAAATTTAAATTCAAGGTCTACCAAAGGTGCTTTTTCTTTTTCTATAAATTATTCCTTGGTTAAGATATCTTTGAACTTGTTTGCGTAGCTGACGAGTGGAGCGGGGCAGTTGGTGGATGGACACCTGGATTGATACGTGCCCGAATCCCGCGTGCGAGCTCTCCTTGGCAGCTTACAGCATTTGGTGTCCCACCCTATTACCTGTCTTACAGGAAAAAAAAATCTATACACAAGGTGCCCTTCTGCT
The DNA here is from genome assembly GCA_003342815.1 of Eudromia elegans. NCBI lineage: Eukaryota > Metazoa > Chordata > Aves > Tinamiformes > Tinamidae > Eudromia > Eudromia elegans. Next base: position 9,846,664 of record PTEX01000002.1, read on the forward strand.
CTAGTTCACTAGGTGGCATTGCTTCCCAGTACAAAAACTTCAAAATACTTGATTAATTATGCAAATCCACTCAGTGGACAGAAAGCAAACTGCATTGCGATAGCTTTGCCCTTCTGTACTTTTTATTCTGCGTATCTAGTTCACTAATGGGATTTCTCGGCTTGGCAGAAATCTGCACTCTCCTTTTCCCAAGAGTTGAGAAGTTCTAGGGAAGGATTTTGCTTTGGAAAATTGCAAAGAATGTGTTGGGGAAAGCACTGCCCCTACTGACCTTGCTGCTGGTAGCTCCGTCTAGTCCTTGTTCCCAGATTAGTTGATGTCCTCCATGAGTAATTCTAACACTTTCTATGGAAGGTGGTGATAAAGTTAACTACTTGCTGTATCTGGGGCCTGAGGAGAGGGTAGGTGGTGAAGTCTTGCCAGCCTGGGAGCACGAGCCAAGGGTGATGGCATGGGGACACTTTCAGGATCTGACAAAACATGGAGGTAGTGGAAGAGCAAGGCACTCCGAAGGCTAAGGAGCTGCTGCCTGTAACATGGGTATTTTGGTGGAGGTTTCTTCCTTTGTTTCCCAGATTGCCCTGTCATGCTACATTCTTCATCTCTACCTTTCCTCCCTCTACCACCTACCCTCTGCAGTAAGGGGCAGGTCAGCCAATTAGGAACTGAAACAAGGTGAATTTAACATGCCTGTCTGTTGCCCCTGAAAGTTAATTGGAGCCTTCAATAGGCTTTAAAATGAGGAGAGGAATTTTAGCTTCTCAGGCCTATTCTAGTACTAGGATACTTAATTTGTCCAGGTGATGCATCAAGAAGGAAAATAGCAAGGTCTCCAAAACTGTGTAGGTGCCAACAGGAATCTGCGAGGAAACAAGGAACACCAAACCTGATGGAGAACAGGCCTTGCGCTTCAGCTTGGAGGGAGATGGTAGAGATGCTTCTCAACAGCTCCGTAAGCATCTTCCAGCCCTGGGTTTTGGAGCATTTCTCAAGTTACAATATTGATGCTGTTGTTTCTTTGACGACTGGGGAAGGCCAGCACCTGAGCTAGGACTTCCCGAGGCAGCTCTCAGTTCTGAGTGCGATAGGAAAGTCAGGGATCACTCCGTGTTGGAGTAGCAGCAAAGCTGCAGTAGGCACAAACATGTCCTTGTTTTGCTCTGATAAAAAGACAAGACAAAGTAGTTCTGGAGCACGAACAAGCAAGATAAAAATAAATGTAAACTGAAGATCCTGTTTCTCATGTGTGTTTTATTAAAAACTACAGAGTTGTTCATTCTTGCTGGGTAGTATAATTGCTAAAACATGATTTGTATCCAAATATAGCCGTTTGCATTAAATATGGCACTACTTCTTACTGGCGAGAGTGATATGGCAAAGGAATACACATTTAAACAAAGACGCAGCTCAATGCTGTGTTCAGAACCTTAGTTTTTCCCTTCTAAAGTGAATGTCACCATAAATAGATGTTTTTTATCTCATTTTTTTGAGGTGCGTTTGCTTGAACATGGAATTACAATTAAAATATACAAAATGTTCTTTTAATTTTAAAAGTAAGCTTATCAAACAGTTTTGTGTTTCTAGGTGAATAAATAAAAGATAATAACATCCTGGTCTTGACAGGGCAGATTTCATAACATAGCTGCGGACTCTGTAGTTGTAAAGGGGACTTCCAAATAGCAGCTGTAAGACCAAGTGTCTGCATTATTTAGTACTTACAGATTTTTGAGAAGTTTCATGGGTGGTTTTTTTTCCTGCAAGATTCTAAGCTTGTAAGTCTCATCCTTCCCCAGTTGATGAGAATTTATTGGATAAATAAGAAAAGGAAGATCTTTTGCTTTTTCAGCTCCCGCTGAGCTGGGCTAAATGAAGACCACCTTGCCCTGCATATGTTAACTGAACTGGAACCTAGTATTGTTAGGAGAAAAGCTCATGACAAAATATGTAAATATTTGCATTGAAATATATAAAATCATCCTTTGTTCCAGTCTGAAGACTGTTTTTTTTTAAACGCAGGACACAGTACATTTTAAGTAGCCCACAGTATTAACTGTATTGTGAAGTTGAAGCTGTTTTCTTTCTGATTGTTACCTATTAAAAATTCCACATCCCTTAAGCCATTAAGACTGAGGAGTGAGGAAGCATATTTTTCTTTATTTAGGTAATAGGTTGCATTTAAGCTTTTGCTCTGCTGTGTGGCATTGCATTCAAATTTAGAAAAGAAAGGTTGTTTTTAAAAGCTTGACATGCAAATGTGCTTGATTCAGATCACTTTAAGATAGAATTTTTAAAAAATCTAGTTGTAGTTCACCTGTGAGAAGGCGGAGGCTGGGGGCTGGTTGCTGCTTGCCTATGTAGAAGGTTCCTGTAGCCCTCCTTGCTTCTCCTTTGTCCTCAGCTGAACATTTGCTGGAGGAAGCTGGATGCTGGTTAGAAACTCAGTGTTTTCCAGAGTGTAGGAAGGTGGTTTTTGAACCTCCTTTGTGGTGTTTCCTGGAGACTCTCAAAAGCCGGTGTTGTGTCCTTGACTTTAATTCCAAAGGGCCCCTCTCAGGACAGCTAGATAGAGGCTGCTTCACCGAGGTCTAAGAATTAATGCTCTGGAAAAGAGTAGGCCAGTTTCCTCTGAGGTTGATGTCTCCAAGAACCTGCAAATGGCTCGAAGGAGAACTAGTCAAAAAGAATATTTTTTTCTCCCTTCAGTCCCTCTCACAGCTTCAGAAAACTTAGAGTTTTCATGTGGGAGAAGCGAGCGTTTTCATTTACCATAAAAATGCTTTGAAGAAATGTTGACTCTATGTTTTTAAAAAAATCAGTGGAATGTCTTATATAACGTCAACATTATCAAAAAAATTGTGTTTGGCTAGATGTCTCTAAACCCACCATTCTAAAAGTTCATTCAAACAAAATGTTTAAAGATTTTTATTTTTTGTCCCAAAGGTGAAAGAAAACGGCTTCAAAATGTCAGAAATGTTGTTACCTGACAAGCTCTATTTCTTGTAAGGTCACAAATAAGAGATGGATACTGTAACTGTTACCTTTTAATATATACGTTATGCTCGAGTTTATAAACATAGTGCATGCCTTTATAGAAGCTGAAAACTAGCAGCAGAAACCAGGAATCCTTGGTCTGTTCCTCCTCCTTTCTTCTGAAATCGATTTTTGTTTTAAGTTCTTGTAGTGTAAATAATTTTAATGAGAAGGAGAAAATTGCTAGCTAGAGTTTATCATCTGGAATGTATAGGCTTAGACATTTTCCTGCAATAGGGAAAACGGATGAGGAGTGTTGTGTGGATCACCCTGGAAAAACAGTCCCCTAACCATGGAAAGGGGGCTGGAAAGGGGGAGGAAGAAGTCATCACCCTGCAAGTAGGTGACCTGGTGCAACTCAGAGTGAGAGGAGCAGGGTCTTTGTGGTTCAGATGTTGCATAGCTGGCTTTTATTTGAGCGTTTGATAGCTATTTTGAATTCCACTGAACTGCAGGAAGCAGCAGACGTGGGGCTGCAGCTGTGCCCCGGCTACGGGAGATGCTGCAGTGGCTGCAGACCAGAGCCCTTCCTTACAGCTCCTCTGAACAGGCAACCAAGGTGAGGAGGTACTGCTAGTGGTGGCCCCACAGACCTCACTCTGGTCCCCGTAAATATTCTTTCAGGTCCCCACAAATGTTTTTTTCTGCTCCCTGACAGCAAACATTCTCTCCTCTCCTACCTCGCGGAGCTAAAAGCTGAGCAAGCTGTCATTCCCCTACCAAAGCTCAGACTTAGCTTCTCACCATTTTGCCTTTTCCAAAACGTGACCCAAAGAGACATGGGAAGCATGTGTTTGGGAGCAAGGGGACTTGAACAATGTTCTTCTGACCTGTTCCACAGGGATGGCCAAGCTGTACAGGTCCAACTGAGCAGGGCATTTGGGCTTGGCCTTTATCTGTGGCAATTTCTTGCTTGGATCAGACTGCCTGTTCAAAGAAATTTATTCTATAAAACATCTTTCCAAGGTGGTTGCATGAATTTGGGCTTTTGGTGATTTCAGACCGATGCTGTCCTAGCAGGGCCAGGCACAGTGTGAGAGGAGAGCTGCCTCTCTCCAGGAGGAAGGGTTCTGGTGGGAGCGAGGACTGTGACCCTTGCACTGCTGCTTGTCCTCCTGGACCTGGGGAATGGTCTTGACTGCGCTCCAGGACTGGGTGAAATTAGAGAGGCAGCTTTTCCTCCCTGGTCTAATAACTCAGCGTCTGATAGACTCCGCTGAAGGAGGGAAGACTGAAGCCACTGTGGGTCTGGATATGAGGGTAAGACGATTTCACCTTGGTCTAACTGGGTGACAGTGGGAATTTTGCAGCTTACTTCATTAGAAATATAACGAAGTAGAGGTTGAGCAATTACAGCATCTGAGCCAATGCTCCTTTTCCTTCAGGAAGGCTGCTGCACCCAGCAAAGGTCCTTTGGCAGTGCCAGGGCCCTGCTGGAAGAGGCCCAAGCCAGTGCGTTGGCTGAGGCAAGTGGAGTGGCCGTGCAGCAGGGCACAGGAGCGAGGAGGGACGTTGGCACCTGCTAACCCTTGAGGTGGGAGAGCCAGGACCCATCAGCCACCATATGGCACAGGGCGTGTCCAGTGAGGAGCAGGCTGGCCTGTCCCCTCGTCCTCTTCCCTCTTGTGCTCATGCTTGCTCCCTGTCTCTGCTTTCTTCCTCCTCTGAGCAACTCTAATAGTAGGTTAGAAGGGTAACCAGGCAGAAGAGGAGACACATTAGGGTTTGAAATCCACTGGGTCCTGTCCCTCCGTGCCCCTGCCAGGAGAGACTTGTATGCAAGAATTCCCATGCCCACAGAGCGCTCTGCTGCCCGTGTCTTTACTGCTGGGCCATCCTTTGAGGCAGTACTTGGGTCTTTAGCCTGTGTTCTTCCCATCGCGGTCCCCTGAAGAGCATCCTCGGCACTGCCGCCCCTCCCGTTCCCAGCCCTGCGGTCCTCGCTCAGCCCAGCAGCCCGGCTCTGCCGTGGTCGCTCTACCTCCCAATCCTACTCGTTTCCCCAGTCGTTTTACCTCAGCTCTTTGCTGATTCTCACCCCGCTCCCATGCGCGCGGGTTGGGCAGAACGTTGCCCAGGGCCAGGCTGAGGAGGCTGCGCTCGGTGACGCTCTCCTGCTTGTGCCTCCGCACCCAGCGTGGCAGCAAGCGTCTTCACGGCCCCAGGCCTTGCTGACGTGAACAGGAAGCTCTGCGCGCGCTCGGGTGGGCGTTAGAGAGGGTCCAAAATGCTTTGCAGACCAATTTTCTCTCTGTTATTGTTTTAAACTCCCTGTTAGCCATTCCTGCTTCCCAGGTTTCCGCATGTTTCAAATTATTTTCCCCAGAGGCATCGACGGCATTTTTTCCAAATTGAATCTCATTTATTTTCTACCCAGGTTTCCAATCTCTCTGGGGCCCTTTGTATTATTTCGCAGTCCGCGCTGCCGTGTACAATATATCCTAATTTAGTATCGTCTGTGAATTATATTAACATGCCCTTTAGTTCCTCTTCCATTTAATGAAGATATTTCCAGGAAAAAAAAATAATCTAAACTACATTTTATTAAAATAAGAAGGTAGAGTCTTAAAAACTCCTTTGTGGTTTTCCAATATGAATTCTAAATCTTTTTCAGAGAAGTCTTCAATGCTTTAAAGTGAAATTAAGACCTTTTAAATATCAAAGATAGTAGGTGTAAAAATTAATCAGATTTTCAATTAGCTGAGACCTCGATCCCTATATAGCAAGCTCTGCAGAGTGCAGTCTCCAAGGGTGATGGAGACACCAAGCGTTTTTTTCTTTCTTTGCAGTAATTTTTTATTTAAACCATCTCCAAACGTATGTTTGAATTTCTCGAGAAATTTGTTCGCTTTTCCCTTTCTGACCTTTTTGGGTTCACTCTCTGTGGCTGTTCTAGCAAACGTACACTGGCAGCAGTGATGCTGAAGCAGCGTATTTTAATGCAAACTGTGCAGGCTTATTCATAGGAAGTGATTTTCAAATTCATAATCATGAATATTTGCACTGTAAGGTTGATTCTGTTGTGAGCTTTTATTTATAAGCTAAGAGCTGCTGCCTGTTGGCGCAAGGTCCTGGGAGCACCATGCCTCCGTGACAGGAAAGAGCCGTGCTATGAAGCTGCATGTCCTATCAAAACAGCTCGGATTTCCAACTGTGAATAGGGAAATAGCACTGGCAGCAGGCAATTTGCTGAGGATCTGTATGCTGAAATATTTGCTGCATAATTTCTAGCAATGAGCAATTTCATGGAAACTATGATCTGCTTGTGAACAGAAATAAGGTGTAAATTGGATGAATAAATTGTTCTCTGCAAATGGTTTGCGAGCTCTGGAGGACTCTTCTCTGCGAAGCACTGCAGCTAGCTGGTGTCTTCAGTCCTCTGGGTGTTGGTGGTTAGACCACACACACAAGCTAAGGAGAGACATCTCAAATGGCTCGTGCTTCAGCACGGGCTGGCTCTGCTCTGCTCCCAGGCATCCACCTGGGACGCTGCCCTCGAGACTCACCCCGTGCAGGCGGATGTCACCTCGTGAGCAGCCACTGCAGGCGGTGGCTCTGGTGGTCACCAACGGCTTGGAAAATTCCTGCGCTCTCCACCTCGAGAACACGTGAGCTACCGGGATGCGTGTGTAAATCAGGGCTGGACGTGCCGTGAATCTTCCCTGCCCTAGAGGAGTAGGAAGGGGAGGCGTTACAGCTGGTGAGCTCTCTTGGAGTGTCTTGGCTAACTCCCTTAGCTGTCTCTGTGTCTCTATTTCCTTCAAGATGCTGCTGCTTTGTTTTAGGTGTTACAAAATGAGCCTGGTTTTGTGGCGATGGGGACCTCTGGCTTGTGCAGGTGCTAGTGTCCCCGCAGCCTGAGACATGGGGTGAGGATGCTCGGGCTGGCTCATGGCTGCGGGGACTGCGAGGCTTGCGACAGCCGCAGCAGATCGGAGGAGCCTTAGGGTTATTCCAGGAAACACCAAGGGAGATGCCCAAGGGAGCTACGTCCCTTCTGCTCCGGCAATGCTGGTGCGGAGCTGGGGTCTGAGTCCCGGGAAGCGGAAGGTTCCTCAGACAGGATGGGAGGAATGTGCGGAAGCGATGCCGAGGGGTGGCCTGTCAGGAGAGGACGTGCGCTCTGCCGCGAGGGAGCCCTGGCCGAGGGAAGCTGGAGCGGCCGCGCTTGTCCCTGCTGCCTCGTGGCGTGTGGCTGAAGCGTGTAGGGCCAGACAGCCGATCTGGGAAAGAGGGTGTAGGAACCTGCATGCCTATCGCTTGTGTCAGAGCAGATATTAATTCCGCATTGTACCGGAGCGTTTCAAAGGCGGCAAAGATAAGAGCTCCCCCTGTTCTCTGTTACCTCATGGAAACTTTAGGCCCTCAGGACTTTTTCTCTGACTCATGCCCATAGAGAGGTGGTTGGTTTTAAGAAATATCAACTTATCTTGTGTACAGGAACAGTGTTTCCTCTAAATTCACCAAAGGTGATGAGATTGGATTGCTTGTCCCTAGACGTTGATTTTTTTGTCCTTCCTGGAATTAAAACCTTCCAGAAAGAGTGTCTAAAACCCACTTCATGTGAAGTGATAATGTTTGCACTGCGACTCATATGTTAGCATAAAGAGGTGCAGAAAAAGCAGGTCCAGCTGTTTCCTTAGGAGCTTCAGGTCTGATGAGGGCATGCTTGGTTTGTTCAACCTGAGGGCCAGAGGCACCTCTTGTTACTAGAACTGGTTTTCCTTTAAGTCACTGTCTTCGTGGGAGACCCCAGCGTGGTGGGAGGTGAGTGTTAAACGTGCCACAGGGCCTCGAATGTCTCCCTGGGCTCATAGCTGGGATGCTCCCTGCAATGGGCCCAAGTCCAGAGGCTCTGGTGTCGCTGGCCTTGCCTCCGGTTCTGATGCAGGGAACTGGCCATGGCTCTCTGTAGGGTGACCCCAACATGTAAAACATGTTGGATTAGGCACGTGTGGTCCCTGGGAGCCCTGGGTCCACGAAGGAGCAGGGCAGTTCCCTCTGCAGCGCCCCAGGTGTCCATCGGGATGTGTCCCCATGTGACAGACCCAGCCGCAGACCACTCCTGCCGTAGTGCCGTGGGCCAAATATCGAGCTGTCTGACCAAACAGACTTCCTCCCCTTTATCAATAATTGTAATCGTTTTAATAACGTCCCCTCGCATGGATAGGATTACAATTAGAAAATGTCAGAGCCTTGTTATCATCTAATTAGAGTCACATTTCAGCAGAATAGAAAGGCAAATCTTCAAGCACTGCCTTGTGCAGTGAAATGGGAAGAAAGTGATGATTTAAACCAGCTGCAGGCTGAGCCGCGGCCGCGGGGCCGCCACAGCCCGGCTCGAGCGCGGCGTCCCATTAAGGATAAGGTGATGGTCCCTGGTCAGAGCCCTCCGAAGCAATCGGTGCAAACAGCTCCCCGGTCAGCTCTGCAGAGCGAGAAACTCCCATGCAGTCCAGTAAAAACAATCACGCTGTCAGGCTTGCCGTCTAACAGCTGAGGGGGTCAGAGCAGCAACACAACACAAACCAAAATAAACACCACCTCGCGCTGCCAAAAAGCCTTTATCGCCCTTCTGGGAGGGAGGCACTTTCAGATGGCTTTAACTTTTTTTTTTCCATTTTTTGTTTGTTTTTGTATGCTTGGATCTGAGCAGCGAGCTGGACTCTCTCCTTTCTCCTCCCTCTCAGGTTGTTACTGCATGGGGAGCTGCGCGGGGGTCCGGGCGCTCCGGAGCCCCTCGTTTTGCTTCCTCTTTGTGAAAAGGGAGGTGGGAAGGGTGGAGGAGAGGCCAACTGGGTGGTGGTTACTCCCTGGAAGCCGCCTGCTCGCCAGCCCTGCCACCAGCCTCCGTAGCGCGGCCCGGAGCGTCACCTCCGCGGGGCTCTTGTGGGCACAGGGCTCTGCTGCAACCCTGGAGTTTTGGGGGGGTTTTGGGGTCTTCCAGGGTCTTGCTGGGACTTTCTTGGGTTTCCAGGCTTGCAGATGCTGAGCAGCAGCGCCCAAGCCACGTTGCAGACAGTCGTCACATTGCAAACAGTCGTCCTGGGCTTCCACGTGGAGCTACAGCCTGGTCCAGCCTAGTGCTCCTGGTGATCCTTAGCACTGGATTTACATCCCCAGGCTCTAAACCTGACCAACCCCTGACTTCTGCCTCGAGGTGCTGGGAGGGAGGGAGGGAGGGAGGGAGGCGGGAGGGCTCTGCCCTCCGTCTCTTGAGGCGCTGGCCCTGGGCTTGCCAAAATTACCCTGGTGCTTCGTGCCGGGGACACCTGTTGTGCTGCGGCCCGGCGCGCGGCAGCGACCGACTTCACTTAATAAATAACAACAGTAAAAATAGTTATCGCTCGCATCGTGCTTTACATCCTTGGGATGCTGTAAACCGCTGCCTGATTAATCGCAAGCTGCTCCCTTCATGTTTACAGGGAACTGGAATTTTTGGTCTCTGAGCAAAACGTGTTTTCTGGTGCCAAGAGCTACAAAAGGCTCGGTTACCGGGCCTATTAGGAGAGCAGAATAAGGCCACATTGGAGGCAATTATAGCTCGAGTGTCACGCCAGTAAATCCGAGGGTCTCGCCCACTTCCCGGCTGCGAGGGCGTTAGTGGCTGATAGCGATGGGGAAGGAGGCCGGTCGGGAAGCGGTTCCTGGACACGGCGCTTGGCCTCCTCAACCAGGCGGCTCCTGCGGCTCGCAGGGCCTCCACGGAGCGGGTCGGGGCACCTCGGAGCATCCCGCACCGCCACGCTCGCTCCCTGCCCAAGTAGGGATTGCTCCGTCCCGCAGTGCCAGGGCTGGGAGCGCTGCTAATTTTAACCGAGCTGCTGCTGTAGAGCTCGGAAATGTCACGTTTGGGCAGGCTGCCACTCGCTTTGGGTGGATGTTTTGGGGCAGGGAGAGCCGGTCAGATGTGGGACTTGTGCCTGCAAGATCTGGGCTAGGCGGAAAGGGGAAAGGAGAGGGTGTTTTTGCAGTTCAGCCTAAGCCAAACACTTCCCAGAGTTCAGGGCGGGGGGAGGAGAGTGTCTTTAATCACAATGAAAACCAGCTCTGGTTTCGTTTTAAGGTGAGCTAGGATATTTCATTCAAGCTGATACAAAGTGCTGCGTTTCATCGGGGGTCTTAATTCACTCTGTGATTCTTTCAAAGTTTGTAAGAGTAATTTGGGAGGAAAAATGTTTCTCTCGGAAGTGGAAGTCAAAGCGCGCGCGTGATCGTTGCAGTCTCTAAAGCGTTGCTTAAAAGCATTAGCTGCTTTTCTGCCTTTCTAGAAACCTGGGTTAATTCCTGCTTTCACAGAGACCGTGAATGCCTTGGGAGTTAAACCGAAAGACTGATTTAGAAAAAAGGCCTTGTTCCTTAGAAAGTGAGCGCTGCCGCCTGTGATCCCGGGATGAAAGGGGCGACAGTCTCATCTCAGACTCTTCCTGCTCCTGAGAAAAATTCCGGGTACTTTGATACTCACAAAGGGAATCCGAGCCCGTCTCCCGATGAGGCACCGGGGAGTTTAATCAGCGGGGACATTCCTGCGCTCGCGGCGAGCAGCGCGGGGCTGCACCCGCCTCGCGGGAGCTTTGCCGCCTTGCCCACGTGAGCGGCAGCGCGGCCCGCGCTCCAGCAGCGGCTCCGCTCGGACGCAGCCTCCAGCTGCAGCGTGTCCGTACTCAGCAGGGGATGCAGCCGCGCCAGACGAGGCAGCCGCGGGAGCTGCGGTGCAGCCGCCGGGACAGGTTTCCTGCCGAGGGCAAGAGCGCCGAACCCCCGGTAAATAGCTCTTCACCCTGCCGAGTTTCTTGCTGCTGTGGTGGGGCAGGAGCTTGCAGCCGGGCGGCACGGCCTGTCTTTGGTCGGGGCCGAACCTCTGCTAGCAATGGGTTCAAGCACTGCTGGTTCTGCAGGCAGCATCCTGTGCAGATATCCCCGATCGTTTGACGCTTGGCCAGGTCTTCCTTTCTTAGTACATCACATTTTACCATCAATTAACAAAAAAAAAATCAAAAAAACAATACCAGATTATAAAATATGTACATGTTTACATAATATTATGGCCAATAAATTCCACTCTGAGTTCCCTTGGGTCTACCAGAGCCATCTGGGCTCCACTGAGCCCTCCATATTTCTAAATATAGAAGCAAAAAATATTTTTCAAAGAAAAGTGTTAAAAATTGCAAGTGACTGCTCTAACTGCGCTGCTGCAACGATGGCCCTGCAGGCAGATGCTTTGCCCCTCCTCTTGTGCTGTCCCTCTGCACACAAAAACCACTGGTGCCGGCAGGGAAGAGACCTTCAGACCCCCCTGAGCCGTAAGGGAGGCAACCTCGGGCATGGCACCAGTTTGCTGGTTGAGCCTCCTGCTGTGTAGGGATGGCTGCTGTGGATTCATCCTTGGATGCTGCCGGGCTGGCTCCAGCCAGGCCCGAGCCTCGCGGCCTCTGCACGTGCAGCCTTTTCTCCATGAGGAGCTTTCCTGGGAAGCCGCAGGATAACCGCGCTCTGGAGGGCATGTCCACTGCTGCATCTCCAGCCACAGGTCAGCTGAAGAGGAAGCCTCTTATCTTAGTCTGCCTCAAGTGGCTTTAACGCAAGAAAGAAGATGGGAGCAGCTCTGTAGAGAGCGGTTCTCCCTCCATCAGCCTGGAGATTGGACTACACTGTAGCCTGGTGCTGGCAGCAGGTTTAGCTGAATGCAGACCTGTGCAGAGGGACCGTGCAGACTGCATTCGTGCCGCCGTTCCATGTGCTGCAGGCTCCTGAATGCCGTGAACTCTCCCAACTCCCTTCATGCAGTTAAATGTATACGAAATTCCATCTGTAACCAGATTGCCAGGTATTGACCCAACTTTACACCAGGCAAAAAGTTGCATCGGGACACTTAGAAGTTGGACGCTGGGGAGCCAGCTGCTGTGCTGTCCCTCCCTTTCTCAGCACGGCGCTGAAAGGAGAATAGGTAGCAGAGACAGGAGCTGGGTTTTGCCACTTTTAACCACTTGCTGTCGAGAGGGAGGTCTGCGCTAGCCGGTGACGTGCCATGCACACAGGCAGGGCCTACAGGGGCACGTGAGTCCTCAGCGTTTTGCCAGACTGTCCTGACCTGACTTGGCTGGTCAGCACGTGTTGCCCCTGCCCCTGGCCTGCTCAAGCCCGGCCCAGCGAGGACCGTTGCTGTGTCAGTGTGCTGGGGTGTATTTTCCCCATTTAGATGATTAAAAGTCAGCACTCAAGGCTCCCAGCCCAAACACCTTCCTTGAAATGGCATTTGCATTTGAAAGCCAGGATGGCTGTTTCAGGGGTTTTGCTATTTTGGACTCTTCCTATGCAGTCCCTTGGCTCCATCCTCCCACGCTCGAGTTGGAGCTCCGCGCTCTCACACCAGCAACCTGCTTCTGGCTCGGAGCCAGCCCTAATTGTCCAGTCTCGGAGTAGTGAGGAGACCCATCTAGCTCCAGAGCAAATTACAGCCATTGGAGAAGGGCTGTAATTTGTGTCCTGCTGCCCCTCGTTCCGGGGAGCGCTCCTGGCAATCAGCAGATGATATGACTCACGCGTGAGGAAGCCAGATCCACTTTTGCCTAGCGTGATATTTTGATTAGGACGAGGCTGGCATGAGAGCTGAGAGCTTCTTGCCGTATGTGCGAGGCTGCAAAGTTCCCATGCCCACTGCCCACAGCACAGGGCTGCTCCTTGGGCTGCCGTCTGCCCTCCCGGGTGCAGTGGGGCCGGGAGCTCCAAACCCGTTCTGCTGACAGCAGAGCCTCGAGCCTCCTCCCTCCTGTCCCCTGGGCTGTCCCAGGGCAGTGGGGAGGTTTGGGACAGCTCTACCCATTCACTCAACCCAGGTGAGGCAGGTCTGGAGATGCAGGTGGAGAAGAGGCAGGGCTTCGATGCCCAGCGCAGCTAGCTTTGAAACCAAGCACCGCCTGCCTCTCATTTCGCCGCCTGTGATTTTACAGCTGGAAGTTGGGCTTTGTTTGCCTAGGAACCTGGGCAGCTTTGCAGGAGTCCAGCTCAGGTGCCCAGGTGCGTGGGCGCTCACACCCGCGTGCCTGGGCACAGGCTGCCACGTGCTTAGAAATGCAGGCTTGCTGCGGCTGCGCCTGCTGCTGACCGCGCCGCGTTCATTCTTCAGCTGAAAGGTGGATAAATTTTGCTGAAAGTCTCATTTCCATTTTCTTTCCAGATGGTCAAGGTGCTGCCGAGCCAGTTTCTAAGTAAATAACGCGCTGCTTGGCACGGCCCGCTGGCAGCCTCGCCACTAGCCGCCCCACATGGCAGGAGGGGCGAGGACGGTGCCGGGGCTGCGGCGGCAACGTGCCGGCGCGTGAAGAACAGAGCCGGTGCCAGCCGGCAAGACGAACCCCCTGTCCTCGCACCGCCCGCCCGAGGGTGAAAACGATGCCCCGCGTCCCTCCCTGCACGTGGCACCCGCGTCATTGCAGCTTGGTTGCTTCCCTGGGCTCGCGGGCGCTAACGGCGGCAGCGAGCTGTGGAAGCGGCGCTCGGCATCTGCAGGTAGAGGGTGGCTCTCCGCGGCGCCGCCGGCCGTGGCAGCCCGGCGAAGAGCAGCTGCCGCGGCCCCTGCTTTCCTCTTGCTGCGGCGCGGCGTGACGGCGGGTTGGAAACCGAGAGGGTAAAAGCAGTTAATTATGCCGGCGCTTTCCTCCGGGGTTAAACAAGAGCATAAATAGGCTGGCGTGGTTTTCTTGGATTTGGTTTTGTTTTTTAAGCAAGTGAAAGGAGGCAGTAGGCTACGGATCCTTGGCAGCTGTCACATGTTTCGCTTTTGATGGTGTCAGTTTTGTCTGTTAGGAGGTGTTTCTCTTGCCACTGTCAGCATTTTCCGGGGGAGGATGAATTCATTGATACAGTCTGTTTGCTGTCCACATATTCACAGTTCATGTGTTACATTTTACATAAAGTAAACTTAGCAAGGGGAAAACTAATTCTGCAATTCTTCAAAGCTAATGCACAGTAAATATATTCTGACACTGACAGGTATTTCTTATTAAATAGCTCTGAACTGCGGTACTAGGTTTTGCTTAAGTGGCATTATTCTCCCAGAGCAAAGACAGTTCATTTATTAGTCATTCTGAAAACCAAATAACAAATATTATTCTCTAAGCAAACTAAACAAACCATTTAAAAGCGGCCCGTCTGAAATGATTAAAGTACAGTGTCTGAAAAGCAGCTGACATTTTAGTGCCAAAATACCATATGGAGACTCAACTGCTTTATTAACATACTTTGACCTAAGCTGCAAAATCTCCCAACACCTTTGAACAAGGAGGAACAGTCTTCCTGTGTGCAAGGGAGAATTCAGAGGCAAATCTTTCTGCCAGTTCTTAAGATGTCATTTTGGCACAAGGAAGAGCGAGGTGCAATAATTGAGGGCTGGATGCTAGCAGATTTTTCAATTTCTGCCAGAGAGACGCTGTAAAATAATTCAGCAAAGCTGAAAGCTTGGGCTTTCCATTTACACCATAAAAAGTAAATATATAGTGTTTGTCTCGCCTTCTTACAACTCTCTTTCTCTCTTAACTAAATATTTCCTTTCTTCTGAGCATCAGACATTATTTCTAGCTTTCAGGCATGCAAAATAGAGGAATTGCGTGTGTGTAGATAGACGTACATGTATTTATTTATGGTCCGTGTGGGGGTGTGCTCATATGCTTGTGTATCCCTAGCTCAGCTCTGAAGATTTCCTCCGTGAGGAGGAAAGCGGTTTTCTATTGCAGGTCAGACAGAATAACTGATATCACTGTTTACAGATCTCCGCTCGCTGGAGGAACTTATTAAGTTGCAGTTCTGCAAGAAAAAGGTTGTTCATCCGCAGCGGGGCTGATAAGGATACGGGAAGCACTCGCCTGGACTCTGCACCGGATTAATGGGAATGGCCCCAGTGAGCCGTTGTGGGCGAGGGAGCTCCTGGCTGCGGTGACGCGATGCTGGCAGAGAGGACCATTCCAATGATCCTGTATAAATTGTCTGGTCAATTGTTTTAAGCCTGTGCTGCACACAAAATACTTGTGGTCTGACCTAGTTTTTTTTATTTTTAAGCAAATGTTTTCATTATTCATAAGAATTCATCAGATAGCTAGAGCAAATAGGTTTTAGCCTGAGGTTTGTTCACAGAATATCTCCTGCAAATGTCTGCTTTCTTGCTGGAGCGTTCCAGCATCTGAAGCAGGGCAGCCTGAGTTGGCAGGGAGGAAAATAATATAGAAGTTACTTGAGGAGTTTAATAAAACCTAGCAGATACTGAGCTGATGTATGTTATTAACTTGCTGCACTGGGATTAGGTAGTTCGGGGTAAATGAGGAGGTATCAGTCCAGGTTTGCTTTCTCGCAGGGCTGTCCCAGTGGCAGAAGATTGCTCAGCTTGGGCTTTTAGCCATTACATGACCGCAGTAACAACTCATGTGCTGATGTAACTCGGGACGTGTGCCCGAGCCGAGCGTTTCTGGTGTGAGCAGCCGTCTCTCCTTTGGCCCGGGTGCATGATCTGTCCAGGCACCAATTTCCACCTTGCAGACAAGAGCACATAGGTGTTTTTTCATAGCCAACATCAGCATCACTCTAAGATATCAGAAGAGCTAGAAATTCCTTTATGGACAGAGTGGATGGTTCGATGTGCTATGTTAAACAAGGGAGAGGGAGAGATGGTCGAAAGGGCTCGCGGGCTGCGGTGTCAAGGTTGTGTCGTCGTCGCTGAGTAACGCTGTGAACAGCGGATGTGTTTTACGCTCTCAAAGGCGCTGCTGCAGATAACTCGCGGCAGGGAGAAGAAAGCTGCTCTGTTCCTGGAAACTCAGCGCCAGGGTACGCGGCGCCCACGTGATGCCGGTGGAAATAATTGGGGCCTGGGGAAAAGGCAGCGGCGCGCGCTCCGGAGCGCAGCCTGCACTGCCAAGCTCCGCTGCTTCCTCTCCGCGGGGGCCGCTCCGGCCCGCGGCCGGGTTCTGGGAAGGAGTTCTCCCTTCTCCTGATGGGCGGTGGATTGCAGGTGAAAGCGGCGCCCGCACCGGCCGCGGGAGCAGCCTCGGGACCCACGTGGGTGTGCACCACCCAGGAGCTGCTGCTTTCATCCGACTCCGAGGCTGAATGCTGCTAATGAGGCACCCAGGCTTGGGTTTCTATGACAACTTAACTTCCTGAAGATGCGGCACAAAGCGAGGGAAGGGGCTGATCCCGCTGCCCGACGCTGCTGCGCCCGGAGCCCCGCACGCTTCCAGACTCGCGTGCCACCGTTCGGGTCACGGGTGGCACCGTCCCCGCGGGCGAGCGGGTCCAGAGCGCCGGCGAGCAGCACACGCTGAGCGCCACGTGCGCCTCCATGCGCGGCACCGGGGCCGGCTGCATTCCCATAAACGTTCTTAGGAAATACAGACTGGCATCTGGAGGCCTCGGGCAGAGGTGTTGGATCCTGCTGCAGGGCGGGAAGCTCAGTGTCCACTCCTCGTTCCTCCCAAACATCGCTGTGGAACTCGGTGGAGAGCAGAGCCTCTCAGCAGGGCCTCCTGGCAGGGAGCTGCTCTCCGAGGACAGATTTGCTGCCAGCTCATGGGATTTTTGAGGCCGAAGGGCAAATCCCAGCCCATACGACAGCCACAGATAGTCGCAGAGGTGGCAGGGGGTGATGGAAGCGGGGCCATTGCTCCCGGTCTCGCAGTGGCCTTGGCTGCACGCGGCACCAGGCGGGAAGGGGAAGCTGCGCTGCTGCCACGCCACCAAAGAGGTGCTGTAAAGACCCCTTGGGGCTGGTTAAGCCTGGGGGAAATTTGCTAGTAAGTGGAAAGCTCTGCAGCAAGGAGGGGCTTCGTGTTGGTTAAACTGCAGTGGAGCTGCTGGCTTGGGCCCTGGGGAGTTGTTTGGGCTGCAGGCTGGGGGTGCCAGGGAGCGCCCAGGCCATGCAGGGACACGTGGTGCCCGTGCCAGCGGGGCGGCCACCAGGAACGGGGAGCCGTGTGCCCGGGTGCCAACTGCGAGGGTTGGGGTCTGTGTGCCCCCTTGGCCTGGGCAGCACCAAGCCACGGGACCCTCCGCTGCACCAGCGCCCTGTGGCAGCAGCAGCAGCAGCAGCGGTGGCAGCACCGGCAGCAGCAGCAGTGGAAGCAGCAGCGGCAGCAGCAGCAGCAGTGGAAGCGGCAGCGGCAGCAGCAGCAGCAGCGGCGGTAGCGGTGGCAGCAGCAGCAGTGCCAGCTCACTCTGCCTCAAGGCCTCCTCTCCTCTTTGCGGGATGCGGCCGGAGTTTCCTTGGCTCTCCTGCCCCACTCGTGTTGACGGGCCTCTGGGGAATGACGCTGGTATAATGGCTTAGTTTTAATATATATATATTTTTGTTCCTTAATGAAGTCCAGGTTTGCGTCATCTTTGTGAACTGCCTCAAAGGAAGTGTTGGTTTTATATGCAAAAAACATTCTGTTTTTTCCTCTCTCCAGAGCAGGAGTTGTCCTTTCTGCAGCTCGACTCACCCCCCTTCCTTCCCCTGGAAGCGGCTGGGATCGGGCTGGAGGAGGCTGCTGCCAAAGCCGCCCGCCTTGTTGGAGCCCGTGGATGCTCCTTGGAACTGGGCACGTCCTCGGAGCCGCGCTCACCCGCGCACGGGGGCCGAGCGGGCCGGGCACCCCCCAGCAAGGGAGCTCTGCCCGCCCCTGCCCGTCACGGCAGCCTCCAACGCGCCGAGCGGAGAGCGGTTCCTCCCGAGACTGCGCTGAGTCTGACTTCATCCTCACCTCAAGACCTCTCCTTGTGAAGGGCCTCCAGTGTCTTTGAGGAACCGGTCCGTCAGGTAGCCACAAAACCATCAGGAGTGAGTGTGAGAAAGACTGTACGATGTTCCCTAATTGCTTCCCCTTCCTTTAGATGTCATGTCTCTCCCTCCCTCAAAATCCACCGTGCATTTCTATGCAGCAGTATCTGTGCCTTGGGACCCTGCCCTGCCTCGTGCTGCCTCTGTGACTGCTGGCAGTGCCACAAGGAAAGAGGGATAGGACATGAGGGGTAGGAGAAGGAGACGGGCCTTCGGTGGCCCCTCAGCAGGGCTGCACGTGGTGGGAGGTCTCAGGCTGCGCATGGGCTGCCCCTGCGCCCAGACAGCACCTGCTCCAACCTGCCCTGGAGCGGGAGGCAGAGCGGGAGCCTCCCTGTTCGCCCCTCCGGCCTCCTGGGGCTATTGTATTCAGCTCACGGGCCCTCTGCAGAGGTGCTGGGTGGCAGATCCCCGCGGTGAAGGGGGGACTTGCAAGGGACTTTGTTGTCCCCTGAGGCCAGTGGGGGACACAGGGGGCTGCTGAGACGGATGGGTGAGCGGGTGCCTGCATCGGGCTTGATGTCATCAGCGTGTGACATCACCGACGCCGTCCCCATGATGTCACCACCAACGTCCCCGTGACATCACCATCACTGTCCCCAGCAGAGCCCTCGGTGCTGGCGCGGCAGCTCTGGCTCCCGCAGCCTGTATGCCAGCCTGGCACTCGCTCGGCACAGCCTAATTAAGCAAATGTATTAATAGAAGGGGAGTCTGCGCCTGGTTAGCGTTCGCCCGTGACAGACGAGCGCAGAGACAAAGCAGACGCTCGCTTCACGGGTACTGCAGGGTGCCGTTAGCGGGCACGGGCTCGCGGCCCGTTAGTGCCATCGCTGCGAGGCCACGTCGAGTCATCTGCATTTTAAACGAAGCTCACAGATCTGCTCCAGATCCAAGGGCTCTGCAGGGCCGTGCCTATACAAGGGGAGCTGTGGGGTCCGGGAACACACGTGGCATGAGCCTGGTCTTCAGAGCCGTCATGGGCGCAGGCCGCTGGATTGGGACGGGAGCAAGAGCACGAGTACTGCTGGGCTCGTCTCTGCTGTGGCTTTGCCCGGCCTGGCCCGTGGTGCCAGGACTCGAGTGCGACCCTTGGAGCCCTGGCCCTGCTGCACCAGCGGCTGCTCCACATTTGCAACTCTTAGAGGGAGAGCGTGGGCCCGTATGCACCATCTCCACATTAAAGTGCTCTGCAAGCCCTAAAAATGCCAGTTTTCCATCCCTGGACTAACTGATGGTCTTAACAAATTATGGCATAAAATATACCAGGAGAGGGAAAGCAACGCAGAGAATTCTTCACAGAGAATTGGAAATGCGGTAAAGTAGAGGTTGCAGGGAATGTTTTTTTAATAGAAATGGAGATCTATTCATTTTGGTGGACAGCTCTGCAGAAACGGGCCTTTTGGAGCTATCCGAGGGGGATGAGAGGGGTGCCATAGGAGAAAAGAAAAACCCAAGGACTAATTGTCTAAAGCTGGTGAGGAGATGCCTTGGTCTGAGCTACAAGTGCGCTAATGGGGAGGTTGCTTAGCTACCATGGCAATGGGCACCTCAGGAGCACCCGAGGTAGGAGAGATAAAGCGGAGTGTAAACAGCAAGGAGGAAGAAGGGTCATTAAAGTGCTCCCTAAAGACGCTTGACTAGCAGTGGTGGGAGGAAATAAATAAGGAGGAAAAGTTGGTCCGAGTGTCAGGGAGGAAGCGAGCCCGTTAGAGGGATGGCTGCTTGGCGCCTGCTCTCGTTACTCATTCCTGCAGTTCCTCCTGCTCTCAAGCCTCCCTGGCTTCATCCTCCTCCTGCCACGTTCTGATTTAATTTTGCTCCTTTAAGGAAAAAGCTGGGAGGCTCTTGAATGTAGGACTGGCAAATCCAGGCTGCAAACGGGGCTGAGGGTGCCGCTGGGCTGCTGGGCGAGCGCTAATTGCCGCATGCCCCATGTTCACACGGGCCTTAAGCTTTACAAAAAGCATCGAGCGGCTGTTTTGGGAGCCTCCCGCATTAATAAACCTGTCTCAGACTGACCTCAGCCTGGAGTCTAAACTTCATCCTAACGAGAAATCTTTAATGAAAATTGCCCATGCTCTGGTCATGTCTGGGACTCCAGTCGACAGCCGGAAGAGACAACCTCATTGGAAGCAACACTGACAGCATCAGTCCTAAACAACAGTTAGGAAGAGTTATTTTAATGAATACATTTCCTTTCAATTGTATGCGAATGGCAAGATCCCATTAGAATGGGGAAGCAATTAGAGCTAATAAAGATGAACGCGCTGTGCTTGGTGCATGTGGAATAACAAACAGCGAACAAAGGATTCGGGAGAGAGCTGACTCTAATCCAAATAAATGAGCAGTGATGAAAGGGAAAACGGCTCTGGTCTCCTACGGTGCGACACGCTTCCTTACTGCCTTCCCTCTACCAGTATTTCACCTAAACGCAGCAGGGAGAGCGACGCTCGGATTCAATCACCGAGGCGGAGGAGCCGACGGGACGGTCCCCGCGGGCCCTCGGGCTGCCCCGCTGTCAGTAGTGCAGCTTGCTGCAGGTCTGCAGCCCTGCCTGCTCATGCTGAACGGGGCAGGAGGTGTCTGGGGCCGGCCGGACAGCACGTGCCCTGGAGCACTCCCTGGCCTTGCAGCCAGGCTGCGGCACGGATGCCCGTACTGGGAACGCTGGCTGCAGGCGCAGCCTCCGGAGCATGCCGGGCGCCCGGGCGAGCCTGGCGAGCTGTGTGAGCTGTGCCCCGGGCACAGGCACGGAGCCCCTCTTGCCTTTCCAGGTGGGTTTCTGGGAGCCCAGCACCCTCCTGCGGGAAGCAGCTGGCGGCAGAGGGGCCCCAGCGCTGCCGGCGTCGCTCGGCACAAGAACGGGACCCGCAAAGCGAGCGCGCTCAGCAGGCAGGAAGCTAAAAGCAGCAGCGACTGCGACCTGTCCCAAGCAGCCATCTTGTCTGAGGTGGGTTTTATTAGAAAAGTCGATTTAAAGCGAGCTAAGCTCCCTTGTCCATTTTTTCCTTGCAACAAGGAATTGCCTCCAGGAGCCCTATCCAACCTGCAACCCACTCCCTGGTACCGGGACATTTCCTTCCATGCTCCCCGGGTGCTTCCATGTCTGAGGGAAGTCCAGGGATGGTGCAAAGCCAAGGAGATCAGCTCAGCAAGGGGAACCGACCTGGAGCGCGGGAGCCTGGACTTGGCCAGGGCTTGGTGGACTGGGAAGAGGGTTCGGAGGCGTTTGGCAAGTCTGGAGCCGGAGCTAGACTGGGAAGAGGGGGCCACGAGGTTTTATATGCTGGGAGAGTGGAGGGATTGAATCAACTAATTGCTATTTCACATTTTAATATTTGATTATTGGTTGTGACTGCCTGCCAAAATTAACAACCCTGATCGCAACGGGTGCGCGAGTAGCCCGAAACTATCGTCAGTGCTATGGCTTGGTGGAGCGTGGAGGAAATAATAGCCTCTTCACAATGCTGTATTTACACAGTAGGCTCACAGGAAAATTGGGTAAACCGATAATTACCCAAGGATATTATTGGCTTTGGCAGAGTTAATAATAATTAGTGCTCTTCCTTTTCCAGCCTCCTTACAGGAGAGACATTTTATAATCCACAGAATACAAAGGACCCAGACCGCCAAGAACTGCTTCCATGTGTGGCTTGGAAAAAACCCCTTCACGTTTCTCGCTGCTGACACACTCCAGTGGTGAAATCACCCGAAGAGCTCCTGGACGCAGACTTAGAAATAGTAGAAATAGTGGCGGTAATCATGATAAACAATTTTGCACGTTTAAAAACAAAACCAAGCCCGACCAGCCCTCGCTGGCCAGCCCAGCCCTGTGTCGCCGGTGATGAGCTCAGCCCTGATGCTTGACAGCGCTCCGGAGGCGCAGGGACGCTGGGGGCTGCCCTGCAGGTCCTCCCCCAGCTTTGGCAGCCCCCGCTGTGCCTCGTGGCCGGCGCCGCTGCTCTCGCTTTGCAGCGCAGCAATCGCCCGTCCCAGAAACCGGCTCCTCTCTGCGTCGCTCCGCGGCCTCCCCCGGCGCCGCTGCCCGAGGCTGCAGCCTCCGCTCGGCTCGGGCACCCGAGCGCTCCCCATTAGCACATCCCGCGTGGCAGAGCCTGCGGAGCGTCGCCGTGCCCTGCTCCCGCGGGAGACGGAGCCTCCCGGAGCCGCGCGCGCTCCCGCCGCCGCTGCCGGCCGCTCTCGCTCCGGGGCGCATCCCGCTGTGGGTCGGTGCCACGCGCTAATTTGGGTTAAACGGGGTGAAATTGCTACGCTGTGCGCGGCCCGAGGAGGAAGGGGAGCGGGGCGGGGGCCATCAGCGCCGTAATGCACCCTGCAGCGTGACACTCGGTGTTGACGTGTGTGATGTGACCGCTGCGGTGGGCGCCGGGTGCTCCTGGGGACGGCTAAGCACAGGATATAGGGATCTCCGGCCTCCATTCGTCACAACCTGTGAGAGAAACCATCTCCCCCTCCATCCCCCGCAGCCCAGCTCAGTGTAAACCTCAGCCGCTCTCTGGACGCCTCCAAGATGCAGCTTCTCCCGTCGTTCCCACAGCCCCAACTCCCACCCCGATTCCCGAGATCTCCTCCCTGCTCCTGCCTTGACACATTTGGCCTTGCTCCGCTCGTGTGTAATGCGGTTTCAAAGACGGCCGGGGCAGCTCCTGCTCCCCCTCCACGGAGGCTGCTTCTGCAGCACGGAAGGGGTTGGCCGCGCGTCTCGGTGCGGGCAACCTCCAAAAGATCAAAAACATCACCAGTGAAATCCCCCCTGCCCCAAGCTGGCCCATAAATCACGGGATTATAAAAATAAGGGGAGAAAAAAAAGAAAAAGTTGTGTGTGTGCATGCACTTTTCAGGTTGCCTTTTAAACCTGAACTTATTTCTCACACGCTGGCAGAAGAACAGAGGGGAGGCCGAGTCAAAAGGCGAGCCTGAAAAACCAGTGCGTGCGTCTCTCTCGCCGCTCGCGAAGGGCTCCCCGAGGAGCACGGGGCAGCACGAGGCAGGAAGAGGCCCCGGCGAGGGTGCCCGTGGCGGCTCCGCGGAGCGGGGCTCCGCACGGCCTGCGCTGTTCCCTGCAGAGCAGCTCTTCCCAGCCCCTTCCCGCCTCGGCTGGCCCTGGGCTCCCCTGCTCGGCCAGGTGTCTCCTTCCCCCTTCCCGCTGCTTCCCCGCGGCCTCGGCCCGTGTCCGGGCTGGTTTCGTGTGCGTCGGGCGCGGATCCCGCTGCGCTCCCCGGCACGGCGGCCGGGCCGCGTGCACCCGGCCCCACTGCGCGAGGAAGGGACCCAAAGTTGTGCTGTCTTAAGCCACAGTTTAACGTAATTAGACATCCTGGCTCGAGGGCAGTAATTACTTTTATAATCCTTAAACATATTTTTTTTAAAAAAAAATAATTGCCTCCCCGTTCAATGCCTTTCAAAAATCCTTTTAAACTGTGTTGCCTTCTTCAAACACGGCTCAGCCAACAGTAATTACAATAAATTATTCCAAGTTCTTAAAAAAAAAAAAGTATAAATTACTGCGTGTGCACGAACTGCAAAGCGTTTGGTGCTCGTGCTGCCAGCCCGGCGCTCCCCGCTCCCTCGGCACCGCCCCGGGGCCCACGGAGCTCCCGGGCGCTCAGACCTGGCCAAGCCCCACACGGGGAAGGCTCCGGGATGGGGATGATGCAGCAGGGGAGTGCAGCACCCTGGGCCGCTCCAGTCGGGCCGCCTCCTCCGTGGGGCAGCTCTATGGGGCAGACACGATCCCCCTCCAAGCACACGGGTGCTGGGCGCTCACTGCAGCGCTGCCCCAACCTGCCCACAGCCCTGGCCCACAAGGCAGAGCCTGCAGGAGCCCTGGCCAGTGCATCTGATCCTCAGCTGGGATAAATAAGGCATATTTGTGCTGCAGTCAAAGGAGGGCCTGTGATTCGCAGCAGCTGAGGATCTGGCCGGCAGTATCAGCATCACGGCAACAGCGTAATGTTTTCATTATGTATTGTTTTTTTCTCTTTTTTTTCCCAAATACTTAAAAAATTATCTAGGAATTACTCACACATCCAGTAATAGTTACCAGTCTTGGGTGTTTAGTCAAAGCTTTCATGAGACGGATGCGGCTGCAAGGAGTTTGGCCATAACCTCTCCTCCGCCGTGCTCTTCTCCTATCACTTCTGCTCTCCTCCTCCTCTAGGAACATAGTCCAGTAACCTCCTCCTGACACTCTCCAGATCCCCAAAATTGCTCACATGGAATTTTGCAGTAAATAGAAAATTGCTTCGCTCCTTTCTCTCAGGACAGCGCGGAAAACGAATCCAAACGAAAAGCCGCAGCGCCCGGTGGACACACGGAGCGCGAGGAAGGCGCCTCGGCCTCCAGCCCGGGGCCGGAGCGGGTGACTTTGGAAGCACGGCCAGGTCTGGGACCGGAGCCCGGGTGCACGTTCCATGCCGGCACCACCCGCTACTGCAGGAAGGCCTAGGGAATACTCCCTGCAGGAAGGATATTTGATGTGCGAGCCTCGGCCGGCGCAAGCCTCTCTGGTTACATCCCCAGCCAGCAGCAAAGGGGGAAGGAGCCAATCAGCCCTTGCAGCCCCCGGCCCGTTGCTCGCGGCCTCCCTGCCCAAGCCGTCCCTGTCCCTCCGCGAGCGCCGGCCCCGGCTTCGTGTCCCCCCTGCCCGCTCCGTGCTGGGACGATGCCACGAGGCTCCGGGAGAGCCGCCCGTGCGGGTCCAGGTCCGGCCATCCCGGCCGAGGGCAAAGTCACCCCGAGGAAATTGGGACTAATTTGCAAACGAGGGAGGGAGCCCACGCTGGATTTATAACTAATAACTCACCCCCTCCTAATTGCACGTCAAAGCGCAGGGCCAGATAGCGGCCAAATCGAAAGCATGTGTCGGGCCCCCGGCTCCGGCGGCCGAGCGCCTCCAGGCCGGCTCCCGCATCATTCCAGCCCGGGAATCCGCCCCGGGGCGTCCGGCCCCGGCTTCTCCCGCAAGGGGTCACGGGGAGGGTGGGGACCTAACGCGGAGCCCTCAGCTGTGCCAGCTGGTCACGTCCCAAGGAAGAGCCGCCTCTCCTGCCTGCGCTGCCCAGGGCTGGTGCCTCCCAGGGCACATCTTAAACACAGAGTGGCGGCCGGAGGCGGCTCTGCCGGTGGCACTTCCGAGAGGAGCAGCCGGAGCCCGGCCCGACGCGCTCCGCGGCTCCTTGTGTGCCGCGAGAAGCACGATTTTTATTCTGTTGTTGCTTTTTAATCCTTTCCTTCCTGCATTTCTTCTTAGAATTGCCAGAAAATTTAAAAAAATAAAAAGAAGAAAGAAATAATATGTATATATATATGTAAAATACCCGTGGCAGGCAGCCAGGAGCAAGGATGTGTTCAAGAAATGCAGAACTCTGGAAGAGAGCAAAAGGGCTCGGTGGAACCGTCCCCTCGCTGCGTCTCCCGCTTCGTACCGGGGCCGTTTCTGTCCGGCCCCATCAGGAGCAGCTCTCCCGGTAGGAGACAGATCCCCGGGAGCCTGGAGGGGCCTTGGGAAGCGCCTCACTGCCCGCCTCGCTGGAGGAAGTGCACCCGGGTGTTGCACGTTGTTATACAGAACTCCTTGTATCCAAGTTAATGGATGCGGAGGGACCCAGTGTGTGCAGGAAGGGCAGTTCCCAGGAAAAGCGCAGCCTCTGATAGAGCATGAATCACCTTCCCGGGGCTGGGAAGGCATCCTGGGAATCAGATGGCTAAACCCAATGTGGGGTTCGTTTGCTGCCCCAGGTGACCAGGGTCGCTTCCCAACACGTCACCGTGGCCCATGGCACCGGCGTTGGGGACGAGGCTCGAGGAAGGTTCCCGACCTCCTGCACCAATCCCCATATTCCCTCTGCTTCTGCTGCCTTTCCGGAGGCGCCGGACGCCGCCGCAGCCGCATCCCGCTCCAGTGGCTTCGGAGCGGCGCCGCCCGCCCGGCTCTTACCAACACGTGCGCTGGGGTTTGGGGGCAAAGCCGTTCGCTCTGCGGTCCAGACGGCTGCGAACCGCCCCGATAGCCTTTGCCTGTCTCTCCCGCAGTGCTGCCTCCCTAAACCTCCGAGCTTGTTAACGTGGTGACGCTCTGTTTTGCAGCCGGCTATTTAATCCGCGCTCTGGAGGCGCAGCTTTCCCCAGCAAAAACACGGCAGCCCGAGGGGGACGAGGGGAGAAGCAAAGCCCACCTGTTTCCTGTTTTCATTCCCCCCAGCCCTGCCTGCCGTTATTTTCTTAGCGTCCCCAGGTTATTTGGTAGCTCCTGCAACTCGTCTGGGAACCTCTGCTCGGCCGGGGCGCATTGGAGCTCGGGATCGAAAGCGGAGCCTGGAGCTCCTAGCGCAGCTCTGAACTTGTGAGACAGGGGCGAAAGTTGCCCGGATCCCCACGGAGAACCCGTTAAAGCCCTTGGCACCTCTGTGCCATGGTAGGAGCCTCGTTCCCGGTGCCTCCGGGAGCTGGGCTCCGGTACAAACACCATGGAGATGCCCAGGATGGGATGAGATGCCACCGCGGTGGGATCTGCCCCCCGCCTCGCAATAAACCGGCCTGTTTTGGCTGGGACCCGCAGGGCCGCGGAGGAGCCTCCCGCGCGAGCCTGCCCGGTGCGGAGCAGATGCGTCAGCGCTGAGTGTTATTGCACATGTCAGGGCTGCCGGAGGGGAGCGCGGCCAGGCAGACAGAAGGCCATTGTGCGCCGCGGAGGGGACAGCTCGCGTGATTAATGACCCTTCCCCGCTTCGCCCAAGAAGAGATGGAAGTGGAGATAGGGCGTCTGCGCGGCCGGGGCGGCGCTCCGAGGACACCGGCTCGCGGGGCGCCCGGCGGCCCCGAGTCCCGCAGCGGGAGCCGGGACGTGCCGCCCGGCACCACTCCTGCCCCTGCTTCCCATTCCCTTCTTCCCAGCTTTTTGTGCTTCTTGCGGCGTTTCTTTCTGTGCACAGAAGAGAGCGGGCGCGTGATGGCCCATCGAGAGAGACGAATGGCAAGAAATCAGGGAAATTGCAAATTGATCTTTTCCTAACACACACAGCGACTTGGTTGCCTACTTTTTGAGCCTCCATGCAAATACCTCCCAGCCTAATTCTAAGGCGTGCCAAAGTAAATTACATTTCGTTCGCCTTAAATAAACAGCGACTCTTCCAGGAAAGGTTTGTCTCTTCTGGGCACTTGCATCATTTATCATTGCTCCACTGTTTGGAGTTGGCTGCCCTTTTAGGGTGAGATGTCTCTTGGTTTTAGTGTGCGCACAACCATAGAAAGGACAAGGTCTTACCCCAAGAAAAATGTACTGAGAAGATGTCATTAAAGCTAATGAGAGTCCAGGCAGCTGCAGCTCATTAGAGATTGCCCCAGGCCAATTGTAACTGAGACCCTTAAATATACATCATAGTCAAATAAACAACATCATATTCGATCTGCAGAGGCTCTATCAGTTCCTGCACAGTCCTTATCACTCAGCCTTACATTTTGCTGAGAAAATGTTCCCTGTTCTGTAACAAACTCCAGCAAACAAGACCATCATGCTCAGGAATGACGTGCTGAGAAACGGGGCTGCCTGGGAAGAGGCTTGTTTTCTGAAGGGACCGTTTTGAATTAATGGATGGGAATGGCAGGAGACCCTCCCGGCTCAAGCTTTCAGCCCTGCACCAAGGACCGGGTGGGGAGCAGGTTGAAGAACCTGCCCAGATGCTGCACAGGAACGTCGGAAGCAGCGAGCGAGCACTTTTCCTTCCTCCCTTTGGCTTCAGGACACAACTCGACGGTAAAAGAAAGCGAGTATTTCCTAACACCACTTTATGCCTGTTGCTGTTAGGAAGCGTTGAGGTCGGAAGTGGAGCCCGGCAGGTGCTGAGCCGCGGTGCCCGCGGTGCCCGCGGGAGCAGGGCGCCGGGGCCCGGGCAGCTGGAGACGCGGGCAGGCCGCACGGCTCCGCAGAGCCGCACGTGTGATTATTAAGCTCTTATCTCAACAAGGAGTCGCTGACACTGGGCTGCTTTCCAGGGAATGTTGCTCCCTTAATAGGCCATTATATCTTGGTAATAAGGGCTAAACTCTTCTGGGGGCATTTAGTCATAAATTAAGTAAAGTAACACCGCCAGTCCCGCCTCCTTTCTCCTGGTCCTCTCTGAGCGGGTTTCTGGTGCCAGATGTAGACCCGCTCTCCACTGGCTCCTTGGAGCGGATGGGGGGCGGACGGCTCTGCCGGGAAGGTTTTCCAGACAGCGCAATGTCCCTTCCCGCACCAGGCGCCGCCGGGACCGTGTCCGGGTCCGGGAGACACTGTCAGGAGAGCGGAGGGGACACTGGGGGCAGGTCACGGCTGGGTTGTCTCTTCCCCAGCCCTCAATCCGCATCCCAGCTGAGGCCTCTGCACCCGCTCCTGCCGAGGAGCTTCCCCTTCTGCCCCAGTCGGGCGTGAGCTGGCCCGGGCAGGCTGGAAGGGGTGGGCCTGGCTTCTCCCCATGGACCAGGGGGCAGCGCAGGTTTCCATACTGGCTGCTAGGGCAGCATGTGGGTGCTCGAATGCTGCCCTCTGCCTCTGCACTCCTGCCTGGGCACATCTACCAAGGACCTGGCTCTTGGCTTGGCCCCAAAGGCTCCTGAGCTCAAGCAGAATGGATGGTGCCATCCCGGGGCGTCAGACCCAGCAAACCAGCCTCAGTGACCGTGGCCACCCAGACCAAAACCGTGCTAACTGTTTCCCACTGCTTCCCTCCGTGCCCTGCATGCGACCAGAACGTTCCCATTGTGCTCCAGGAGGGCCGAGGCGGCCTCTCCGGGCTGCCACCCGCTCGGCTGGGCCACATGGGCTAGTGCCACCCGTGGGAAGGAGCCCCTGTGCCCTGCTGTGCCCTGGAGCCCTCAGCGGGGGCAGCCCGGAGGCACCCGCGAGCGGGAGCGTCCCGGCGCCGTCCCACGGCGGCCTGGGCACGGAGCCGGGCTGCCGCCTCGACGCTCACGCCCGTGCTCGGGGGGTCCTGCTCGCCTCCCTGCTAATACCGACTCCCAGCGACTCGCCACTCGTGCCGCTCGCGCTGGGATTTTCCAGGCCTGAGCTCCCTGCAAAGGTGGCTCCTTTTCTTTATTTCAACCGAATGAAAGCGTTCAGCCATGGGCCGGCCTTCTCTTCCCTCTCCCTGTTTGCTTCCAGTGTGCGCACAGCGAACCCAGACTTTTCCCATTAAATATTAATATATATGTGTCTGTGTGTATAGTCACCTTTCCAGCTGCGGCGCCAGCGAAGC
The DNA here is from genome assembly GCA_003342815.1 of Eudromia elegans. Classification (NCBI taxonomy): domain Eukaryota; kingdom Metazoa; phylum Chordata; class Aves; order Tinamiformes; family Tinamidae; genus Eudromia; species Eudromia elegans. The sequence continues at coordinate 9,875,758 of PTEX01000002.1, forward strand.
CCGAGGCGACAGCGCGGGCGCTTGAGGCCACCCCGCGCGGACCCCGTCGTCCCCCGCGCCCGCACGTGGCTCGCCACGACGTCACCTCCCGGCGCCTCCCGCGGGCTCATGTGTTTAACGGGGGCGCCGGGCCGGGCAGGTGGGACGGCGGCTGGTGCGGGGCGCCCCGGGGCCCCCGGTGCTGTCGCTGCGGACGGGGCCACCCTCGCGTGCTCCGCTTGTCCCCACGGCGGCGGGACGGGTCCCCGCGAGGAAGGTGCCGCCCGGTCCCACGCTCGGAGAACGCGGCGCCCGGAGCGGGGGCCGTTTTTCATTTTCATTTGATTAGGGGAAAACCCCGGTGCGCCCGGCGCAAACGAGAGCCAGGCGGCCCCGGGAGGACGCGCGGCCTCCCTGCCGGAGCTCGGATCCCGGGAAGAGCCACAAGCCCGGGCTGAGACACAGTGTCCCGAGCAAGGACACCGCGTGGGGTCTCCGCATCCCGGGTCCTTCCCACCTGGAGGCACTCTTCCCACTGGGAATGCAGCCGGTCCCCAACATGCGGACTCTGGTGCCGGGACGTATTCCCGCTGGCTGCCTGGGACTCTTTATTACACCAGACTGGAAACTAATTATTTTTGTGAGCCTGAATATTAAAACTTTCTCTCCGCAAGGCTGGGTTTTAGCTATCAAGGTTGCTGAAAAATAAACCATGGGGAAAATCTTTGTGCGATCCCACGGCGAGGCGCAGGGAGCTCGCGCTGTCCCCAGAGCGCTCCAAAATGACGAGCCAGGTCCCCCAAATAGGATAGGCTGAAAAATCAATAAGAATAAAAAATACATTACGGATTTTAATTTTTCTTCTGCTTTTGGAGCTTTTCAGGCACCCCGGGGACACGTTGCACATTAATGAAGGCTGCAGTTCTCATCTAAGCCCCGTTTCAGGTGGCCGGAGCACACGGGACGTGGCTGAACTCGCAGCAGCAGCAGCCGCCGCGCTCAGGGCCAAGCCGGCCCCTTTCTGATCCCCTCCCATCACTGTCTGCCGAGCCGGGGTCCGCGTTTCCACGTGCTCCTGGCTGACGGACCGAACCACGTTTCCTCCTGCCGCGGGAGACGCCGCCGTTATCCGGGTCCAGCCCCGTGCTCTCCCCTTCCCGCCGGCGGCAGCCCCGGAGCAGCTCCCCGTGCTCCAGAGGCTGCGCTTGAAGGCTTGGAGCTCCTCGGGTTTCGAGCCTGGAGCGAGCACGCCTGATCGCATCGTTTTGTGACCAGGGGCAGTATTTTTCCCTGTTAATCCCTAATTCCTCCAGCTTTCCCTATGTACTGCCTTACGGATGAGTGTTTGGAGGGAAGGAGGGATGGGCCCACGGGGGCGGTTGGAAAAGCGTGTCATGTGGATATCCCCAGGATGCACTGGATGTCCCTAGGATGCACGGCCAGGCCTCCTCCATTGGTCACAGTGATGCGGGGACACGCTGGTGACGTCGCAGTAATGTGGGGACACGCTGGTGACGCCGTCACGGGGCCCTCCTCGGCCCCTGCTTTCGGGGGGACGGGCTCTCGCCCTGCAGCACCAACACGCCGAACGCCCCAGGGGTGGCCGTGGCTCCTGCTCGGAGCAGCACGGCAGGGAATCCTCCTGGCAAGGCGCACGCGGGCCCTTGAGCAGAGAGGCTTTAATGTTGCGCTGGAGGCTGGGAGGTTTAATGTGCAAAATCTGTTGGGCTGTTTTCAAGTCTTGGATGGGACTGTGGAAAGCGCTCCGCTCTCTCCCGCTGGCTCCCTGCCCGCGGCTCCATGGAGCCGGCCCGGGAACACCCTCCCACGGAGCTGATCCAGCCCGGAGCGGGAGCCTGGGCTGGGGGGACCGGCTGGACACGCGGCCCACGGGTACGGCACCAGCCGGACACACGGCCACGTTGTGCTGGTACTTGCAGATATTTTGGTTAAAAAGATAAACGAGGGGAAAAGGCGTCTCGTAGCAAACCCCAAGGCCCTCCCCTTTGGGCACTCTCTGCTAACGGCAGATGCAGCAAGTTGCTCGTTGTGAAATGTGGCAGGTTGTGGCAGGCAGGGAGGGAGGAGAGGTGCCCTGTACCCTGTGTGTGCCCAATGCGCCGTGCCCTGTGTGTGCCCCGTGCCCTGTGTGTGCCCCGTGCCCTGTGTGTGCCCAATGCGCCGTGCCCTGTGTGTGCCCCGTGCCCTGTGTGTGCCCCGTGCCCTGTGTGTGCCCAATGCGCCGTGCCCTGTGTGTGCCCCGTGCCCTGTGTGTGCCCCGTGCCCTGTGTGTGCCCAATGCGCTCTGTGTCCCGTGCCCTATGTGTGCCCTGTGCCCTGTGTGTGCCCCGTGCCCCACGCCCAGCACGGTGCTCCGGCCACGGCCACGGCCCTGGTGGGCTGCAGGGCTGCGGCTCGTCAGCCCCGCGCCCAGGTGGCTCCCGGGGGGCCGCAGCTGCGCCTGTTTAGAGCCGGGGAGGGCTGCCCTGGCCCTTAGGGCTCTGTTGAGCGCAGTCTGGTGCAGTGGGAGCTCTCTGGGCCTCTGTTGTGTCTCCCTGCTCATCTCCTTTGCCTCGGTGACCTGTGGGTGCTCGGCTAAGCGTACGGGGGCTGCCGGCTGGACCGCTCTGCAGGCAGGTAACGCTGTGCCCGCGGGCTGGTGTTCGTGCTGGGCTGGGGTGTCCCATTCGAGGCGAGGAAGCGCCCTGGGAGCAGCCGTGTCGGAGGGGTGAGCAGGCAGGATGCGGCACCGTGAGCCCCCCAGCACCCCCACAGCACCGGCCGCGGCCCCAGCGGGATGGGGTTGTGCCGGGGCGCCCGGTGCCTGGCTCCAGCCTCAGCTCCATGGTGTCTCCCAGGCTTTCTGCAGGGAACAGCTCTGAGTTGCCCATGGGTTTCCCAAGGCATGGGGCATCTCCAGCCTGTGCTTCCTGTCCCCACTGCACCGGCCTCCCAGCGCCCTGGAGCTGGTGGAGGCCCTCGGGGAGGCCCAGGGCGCCGCTTCCCACCCAGGGCAGGGCACGAACGACAGGGGCTTCCCAGGGTCAGGATCTCACTGCAAAACAGACACTCGGAGCATGGGGACTGCTGTCCTGGGACGAGCCCCACATGCAGCTCCCCGGTGTCCTCGTGCACAGCAGCCTGTGCCAGGACCTTCCGCGATGGCACGGGCAGGCGAGGACCCAGCACGCAGGAGAGGCCCGGCCTCCCCGAGGCCCCTTCCCCGTGCCTTGGTGTTAGTCACTGGCTCGTGCTCTGCAGCACTCGGTCTCCCCTCCGGGCATCTCTCTTTTATCTACCTTGACTCATGGAGCTGCACAAACTTTTATTAGCCGCGTAAATGTCAGGTCTTCGTTGAAAACACACCAAACTCCCGTGCGCCGTGAGTCCTATGGCGATGGGTTCCACACGTCAGCCGTGCATCAGGGCAGGGATGAGCTCCTCGGCTGTGCTCAGTCTTAGTCGTCTGTCCCGATACCTTGAAATCTGGATCTGTAAAAACAGCCCGGTTGCTTTCTTGGCTGCCTTGAGAGCCTCCATCCCGCGGCTCAGAGGGAGACGTTCCCATTGCAGAAGGAGGCCGGAGCAGGGATGGGGCCGGAGGCGCCTCGTGCCAAGCCATGGAGCCTGGGCGAACGCCGCGGATGCAGGCGAGGGCCGGGGAAGAGGGCCGGGGAGGGTTGGTCTAGATTCAGTCGTACACTCGAGGCGGGCGGGGGTGGTTTGTAGCTGTGTGCGTTAAAAACAGGCAGCCTTCAAGACAGGGAGGCGGAGGCCATGGCAGGATCGGGCGCAGATCAGATAAACCCCTGCGGTAACGTCTCTGCCTTGGGCTTTTCTACCCAGCTCTGCTCGAGCTCCTGAAGGCCCCAGTGGCTGGAAATCCTCCCCTCCGGCTGCTTCCAGCCCCTCCAGTGCCAGGAGGTGCGTTGCCCAGGGCTGCTCCGGGCTGGAGCTGGCTCCCGGGGGGTTTGGTGGGCACCAGAGTGCGGGTGTTGCGCGCGGGGCTGTGCAGAGCCCGCGCACAGGCCCCGATCCCTCTCTGCCGAATGGAAACACGTTTCCAATGCCTGCTAGCCCCGGGGCAGAGCCGTGGATTCCCGTTGTGTTTCACAGCTATTTGTTCCCGGTTGGAATCAGAAGGAGCAGTCGCGGGCGGCTCCGGCGCTGTGGCCCCGCAGGCCGCCTGGGATGCGGCGGCAGTGCCCGGGGGGATACGGGCGCTGGTGGCTCCCTGCACGCTCATGTCGGAGTGCTCGGTGCCTCCCGGGATACACCCCGCATTCCCAGTGCCTTCTGCACCAGGGCTTGGCTCCTGCGGAGAAAATCCTCATGGCTCAATTGAGGCTTGCTTTTCCCTTTGGATGCAGCTTACGCCTGTTCTTGTGCTGGGCATCTTCTTCCCTGCAGCAGCAAATCCTGAGGATTTGGCCCATGGGGACACGCAGGTTATGGAGTGGGGATGTCCATCCTGCCAGGCTTCCTCCTCTCCCCTTGCTTGACAAAGCGCCTGGGCTCCGTGGTGCAGAGGACGGGCTGTGCCCGGGGGTCGAGCAGCCCACGGGCCCTGGGGATGCTGCTGCTGCTGCTCTGGTTGCTCTTCCCTCTCCTGACCCGAGCGGTTTGCAAATATTTTCAGTGCCGCAGGTTGCTTCCATTAGGAGGGAAAATCGATGAGAGAGCCGAGGATCCGCAGTGGAGGCTGGGCTGGTGGCTGAGACCGGGCCCAAGGCCGCGGTCCTGTGTGCGGCTGCCCCATGAGGAGCAGCGTCCCACACCTGGACCGCATCCAGCACCGCCCCATCGCCACCTCTATGGGCTTTAACGAGCCCCAAGGGCTAACAACACCCTGAATACGTGAGGAGGAGGAGGTGACAGGAAGGATGAGGGCCTGGAGCTGCTCCTGCGGGAGGCGGCAGGAGGCAGCCGGGATGAAGCAGGTTCCTGCCGAGCTGGGAATGTCCTTATCATTTCATCAAGGCGTCGGATAATTTGCCAGAAATGTCTGTTGATTTCGTGGGCTCTTCGGTGCGGGCAGAGGGTAAACAAGAGCCATTCATCATTGTGCTGTGTACCGGTAATTAAAAATTACTAGGTAACTTCAACCAAAAATTGAATAATTTGAAGTAAAATTAAATAATTCTAGGTAATCAGCACTAAATGAGACCATTATTTTACTTATCAGTGACTGAAAATTACCAGGCATTTTTCCTCGTTTGGATGCTCTTCCTCCCCCTCAGTGTCAGTAGAGCCTTTCTAATTTGTTTTAATTGTTAATTTTAATGAGAAGTGTTTTCCTGATAACATTCTAGCGAGCTTTTTTGTTGTTGTTGTTGTTGTTTTGAGATGGCTTTTATTGCACCGCGCAAAGCCCGGAGCCCCTCAGTGTGGGAGCAATTTGGAAGCTAAATTATTATTATTTATTTAAATCAGGCCCTCCAGCCTGTCTCCCCATTTGGCTGGGTCCGCGGCCGCCGCAGCAGCGGGATGGAGCGTTCGGCGCCAGCGTCTCTGTGGCTCTTGTCCCCATGAGGTGCCCGAGCCCCTCGTCCCCTCCGCGCTGGCCTCGTCACCTCCCTGCTTTGTGGCACCCCGTGTCCCTGGAGCTCTGCAGAGCGCCTGGCGTGGGTGGCTCTGCACCTTAGGTGCTCTTCAAGGCAGATGCTGCTGCCTCCGTGGAGGATGGGGCTTGTAAAACGCCCTTATGTAACGCTCGCTTACCAGGCAGCAGCACGCGGCTGCTTGGAGGTGGCCAAAAGTGGCAGCAGATGGGACCTGGGTGTCACCTGGGGGCTTCTAGGTGTGTTTTTAGAAACCCTCTTTTCTTGCCTTCCCTGAGGTCCTATGGAGCAGGGGTGATTGGAAGGCGGATGGGCGCAGCCGTGCTGGCTGAGGGCAGCCCGTGGGGACAGGGCCGTGTCGCCCGCCCTGTGCTGAGACGCTGCAGCCGCCCCTCGGCAGCGCTGCTCGTCCTGGGGCTCCTCCGCGCGCTCCGTGCCCCGGGTTCTGCCGGTGCGTGGCCAGCCCCTGCCCTCTGCTGATGGCACCGGGAAGTGTCACCGGTGCCCGCGGGGTCCCCGCGATGGCACCATGGGGACCCGCGGGCTCGGCCTGGCCTCACTGCTCAGCCCCGGGCTTGGCCTCCCCTCAAGTCACTCACACCCCAGGTATTTTAGTAGTATCGGGCGTCACCATTTTTCTCCATCTGCTCCCGTTTAGAGCCAGTCAAGCGCCTCCCCACGAGTGGTTTATCCCACAAGTGACTGGTGCTGCACACCCCGGAGCTGTCTAGGGGGAGGCCGGGGGGCCCCCACATCGCGTGCTCGTCCCATCGCCGTCCCCGGGCCTGGGGGCTGCCCCTGAGCCCCTTCCTCAGCGTGCCGAGTGACGAGGCGCGAAGCTGGAACGGTCCCAGGCACTCGGCGGGGCAGGGGCTGCCAAGACCTGCCTCTTCTGGAGCGCTTTTATAGGAACTGCGTGATGAGGAAAAGATGGCGAGGACTCACCGCTCTAATTAGGATCGTTTCTGGCTTGCGAGAGGGATTGGAGGGCAGTATTTATGGATACGAGTCGGTTCAGAAAAATTCCTCGCGCCATCTGTTTGAGAGCGAACAGGAAGAATTTCAATATGCTTTAGACCTTGAAGAGTAATGTTTGTATAACAGGCTCATAAAATCAATTTCTAATAGTTACAGGTACCCCCTCAGGAATTTCAATAGTCTGTTAACAAAGTTATTCCATCTGCCAAGCGAACGCGTTGAGCGCGCACGCACAGCGCTGCTCGCGTTGCCTTCCCACCGTGCGGGGCGCCCTGCGGGGCCGCGCCGCCGCCTTGCGCGGGGTCTTTCCCGGTGGCACCGTGCCCTGCGCTCCCGGTAGCGCCGGCACGTCGCGTGTTTGCCTTGGCAGAAGAGCCCCGCTGCACGAGCGCCTCGCTGAACCGCGGGGCCGCGCGCAGGGTCCCTCCTCCAGCGCCCATCCCTCGGCCTCTCCCGCCGCTTCCCCGGCTCTTCCATGGCACCTTTGCTGCTGGGGGTGTCCGTGTGCAGGCGGACGGGCCGGCACGGGCGGCCACGGAGCTGCGACCCGGCTCATCGGTCGCTCCCGCGGAGCTGCGGCCCCTCGTCCCTCCCACCAGCCCTGAGGTCTCCGTCCTCTGCCGTGATTTATGGCGCGAGTTAGGCCGGCTGTCCAGGGTATCGATCGAGGAGGTTGCTGCCGTTTGTGTTTAATAGCTGCTGGAGCCCGTTCCTAACGGCGAGCCGCTCGCTGCCCGCCGTTCCGTGCAGGCCTGGCATCCTCCCCATGTACACAGGTTATTGATCACGGCTCTGAGTACCAGGCGCTGCTCGGGAACGAGTGGGTTATCCGAGTGGCTGGTGTGTGACGAGCTCACTGCAGCCTCGCTCCGTGGTCAGCATCCCGGTGGGATGTTCGTGGCATTCCCATGGGGAAGGGGCTCCTTCTCCTTTCCCCCTGCACTTTAATCAGGCGTCTTCAGCAGCCTCTGAGCCGCTCTTATTTGCAGTAAATTTGCCTCACATTCTTTTCTCTTTTCCCCTTTTAATAGAGTTGGCAAAACCTCTTTGCAGGAGAATAGAGCTGAAAGCTTGGGGGGTGCAGCAGCACAAGATGTCCCAAGCGTGCCCAGCTTCCCAAGGGGAATGTGCAGCCGGCACTCCCTGTTGTGCTGCCCTGCCCATGCAAGGGAGCCCCGCTCCCTGCATGGGGCCCACGAGCAGAGCACGGTGACTTCCCCCGTGTGCTGTCGCTGACGATCCCTTTGCGCCAGGCGGCGGCTGCTTCTCGTTCCTCTTTCTTGTCTGATTTGGAAGGCCGCGTTCCCGCTTCCACGTGGCTCGTTATCTCGGCGCGTGTGATTAGGTGTGTGGGCCTGTCCCGGCCCCGATGATGCACAACACATTCTGGCGGGCGGCTCGGCCCGGCCCCCTCCCGCGCCGGGAGCGGGTGGTTTTCATTTCGGCCTCCTCCATTAGGCGCGCTAAGGGGAGCTCCGTCTATTAACCGGGACCTGCGGCCTCCACGGTTTGGCAAGGAAAAGCCCTTGGAAGCGAGTCCTGGGTGTTTCTCAGGCCTGCTGGCCCTCCCTCCTCCCGTGCGCAGCCTTTCCCGCTTGGAGGCAGGTGCCCGGCTCCATCCCTGCGCGTGCAACCGGCGACGCCGGCTTCAGAGCCCCTTCCAGCTCCTCTCCCTTTCTTGTTCCTTCCTCCCAAGCTGTTTCTGCTTCATTTGGGAGGCTCCTTTAGCTGCCAAGTCCTGATTTGTATCTGTTCGTTTCCTAGGGCAAACGCATTGATCTGCGATTTCTGTTCTGATACCGCAGCTTTCTGTTCCCGTCGTGGGTCTCCTTTGCTGTTTTTCCTCTCCGTTCAGCTTCCCGCTGCCATGCGGGCGGTGGTTTCCGTGCCGGGCGGGAGCGGTGCCGTGTTTCTGGAACACGCCGCTGCCCTGACTCAGCGCCGCGCTCGCTGTGCGCGGGGGGCGAGCCCGGCCCTCCCGCTCCCCGCGCCGCTGTGTGCAGCGCCGCGCTCTGATCGCGCTATTGCAGCAGTGCAGCAGCCTCCTTCCGCTTAGTTATTCTTTTCATGAATGTGAGCGTGCTCGCAAATTCTCGGGCTTTGTATTTTTTCCCCATCTTAACGCTCTCTTTCATCGCGCGGGTCTGCGCCTCGTGCTTTGGGGGTCTGGGTGAGGTGGTTCCATGTTCCTGCCACCTCCTTGGACCCGTGGTGCCCTGGGCTGGCGCTGCAGGTGGGAGGATGTTTGTGCAGCCCCCCCGCTTGCCTCCCGCTGTGCACAGCATTGCTGGTTTCATCTTGGAAAACCCTTTTTCCCTCTTGCGTGTCGGCTTCGTGCTGCCCCGGTATGTGCTCAGCACTCGGCAGACGTGCTCTGTGCGAGGAGCCCCTCGGCGCCGCGCTCGTGCCCGTCCCAGCAGCGCCATCGTCATCCCCAGGGGACGTGCAGGAAGCAGGAGCGAAGCTCGCGGCCTCTCGATGCTCTGCGAAAGCAGCCGGGCAGGGTGAGTGGCCTGTGACATCCCAGCTGAGCAGGGCACGCCGTATCGACGAGAGAAGGGAAATCCCGCAAAGGTGGGGTTGTCTTTGAGTCACCGTTTTGGCTTTTGGTCTGAAATCGCCTCTATTAAAAATCAAAACAAGCAAATAAACCCTAACAAGCACTAAGTAAACTAGAAATAAGGGATCTGCAGTGGTTTTTCCCAGCTCCCTTGAAAACTGAAGCCCACTGCTCCTCGGCGAGGCCGGAAGGAGCAGGGCCGGGGGTCACCCGCACTGCCTCCCGCTCCAGGGCCGGCCTGCCCGAACCCACCGCCCGGATGTTTGCCTTGGCTTGCTCGTGTCGCAGGTGTGTGGAGATGGGGGGATTAGTGGGATCAGGAGAGGGGAAAGGCCCTTGACGGAAAGCGGGAGGGAGCTTCGGCCAAGAGAACTGCGGGAAGCGCCGGAGCATCCCAGCCCTTCCCGGGGCGGGCGGCTCGCGGGTTTGCCGTTGCAGGGAGGGCGGCTCCTGCGCTCGCGCATGGAGACGGTGTCGGAGGCCACACGTGCTGCAGCCTCACGATCGGCCGGTGACGTCCCCGTGTCGCTTGAGCAGGGCGGTTGGGTGAGCGCCAGCACCCCCCGGTGTCCCTGAGCGGGCCCCGCGGAGGGGACGGTGGGCGGCTGGGATGGGCGAGCAGCAGAGGGGATCTCGGCCCCACGGCTCGGGGAGCGCGAGGGCCCGCGGGGCTCGGGCGGCACGGCCGGCGTGCCGGGCGGGCTGCGCCGCGGGCGTGTTGCGACAGCCCCTGCTTGTGCAACGGCTTCTGGATGCCAGGGCTCGTGCCCCGGGGCCGGCGGCTCCGAGGCTCCGTTTCTGCTGGAGGTGGGGACGTTCAGGCTTCTGCTCCCAGGCCAAGGAGTCTCCCTTTGGAAAATGCCCCCTTTCCCCGTGCCAGGCACCCCGGCTTTGCTGCAGAGCTGCCTCTGTCGCTGACCTCATGGCAAAACCCCCTCCTCGCCTCCCTGCAGAGGATGAAATAACCTGGAAGCTCTTGGCCTCTGGAAGCAATTTAGCGTGGGACGTGGCTATTAATTTAAATAGATTACAGAAATTCGAACTAAGCTGCGTATAAATCTTCTGACCAGCTCTTTGGGCTTCGCTCTGTTGTTTACACTTGGGGGGGGTGGAAATAAGAGGAGAAATCAGGTTTTATTGGTTCCTGCAGCGCATCCATCCCCGCTGGGGGAGTGGGATGCGGAGCTCCCTGTGGATTGCATTCCAGAGCCACCGGGTGCCGATGCCGACCGGACAGGATGGGTCCAGGGACACCAGCGCCGAGCACAATCCCGGCCTCATGCCCTGCTATCCCCGCAGTAGCTGCCATAAAGGCGGCTCTACTCCGAGTGGAATCCCGGTGTGTGAATCCCTGGGAGGGACGCGGCAGAGCTCGTCACCACCGGGCTGCCCTCCCTTGCCAGGGTGCCAGGCTGCTCCGCGCCCTCACGGTCCCTTCGTGCCACCCGTGCCTGGGGACATCGGAGACACCCCCCAAAAAACCCCTGTCCTCCCTATCTGTGACTCCTCTGCCCGGCGCCCGTGCGGCGTCTCCCCTTGGAGCGTGCTACTCCCGCCTCTGGAAGCGTGTTTTGTTTCTTTTTTCCTGTCTCCCTCCTAGGCCAGCCGTGTTTGGAGCTGTTTAAGAGGCGCTATCGATCCCGTGCGTGTTTGTGGCTTTAATGAGTCACAAATTCTGCCCGCGAGCGCGGCGGTTCAGCAGCGCCAGCCGGGAGCACGGCCGCCGCCATCCCATATTGCAGCGGGAACCGTGGGAATAGCAGCCGCTTCTGGAGGAGAGGGGTCTCCCTGTCCCCAAAGGAGTTTGCACCGATTGCAAAAAGCCCCGTGTCCCCGCAGGAGAGGATGAGGTGTAGGTCTGTAGGTCTGCTCCAGCGCTGTATTAATCAGCCTAACGTTAATCAGCTTTTTCCTCTGCTTGGTTCTGACAAATTCCCTGCTTCTGAGCGTGACTTCCCAGCCTGGACAGGCAGCCCTGGATGCTCCTCAGCAGGTTTAGCTTAAACATTAACTCCCGGGTTGCCTTTGGGCTCCGAGCATGGAAAATCCGAGAGCAGGAGGAGGGTTTGTCGGCCGGCTCCGAGCAGGGTTATAATGCACAGCTTTTGACCTTAATTCTGGCTTCCAATGGAGATGCTGTGCACCCAGGAGCCGTGCTCCGAGCCCGAAGAGGGGCCGCAGGAGCAGGAGGATGCAGCAGCCTGGCCCGCAGTTCCCGGGAAGCCCCTCGGGAGCAGGGATGGGAAGCAGCGGTGGGAATATCTGTCTCGGCCTTGGTGCCCTTGCCCTCCTGCTGAGGATGGGGCTTTGTGCGGCTCCTGCTTTCCAGGAGAACAAAAGTGCTCCTCACCCCCGTGTGCATGAGAGCAGCGAAACGTGCAGTGGATGAGCTGGGATTTCACGCTGGGATGCAGGATCCGTCCAAGTTTGCGAGGGTCACGTTCCGGGGGCAGATGATGATTTTCCCAGCGTTAGCAGAGTGTGACCCCCAGCAGTGCGATGGGAACGGTGAGGGTGAAGAGGAGGTGCCACCTTGGAGCTGGGTCATCCCCTTGCTCGGGGATCCTGCTGCTCCTATTGCTGCTGTAACCCCAGGGTGAGTCACTCACCCCCTGGGGACCAGCAATGTGTGGGGCTAATGGGACCTCAGAGCCCGCATGGGGGGCGATAAACGATGCTCTCCCTTCACGCGGATGATCGTGCTCGAGTTTCTCCGGTTTCAGCCTCTGGAGGCTCCCACTGTCGGGCTCTCGTGCAGGGACCAGAGGACGGGCAGGGCTCTCTGAGCCCCTCGGGGCCAGTGGTGCCCACGGCGGGATTTACTGCAGGGCGCCGAGCGCAGCTGAGCGTGCGGGGGGCTTGCAAACCCCGAGGAGTGGGGTGGTTTATTTCGGTCTTCAAAAGGCTGCTGGAAAAACCCAGCCCTGACAAGGGCTGAGCTATTCGGAAAATCCTGGCTTTCACGCTGAGGATGCAAACGTGTTAGTTCCCCTCTATTGCCTGTATCTGTGTAGGATGCGGAAATAAAGGAAATGTTGAACACGCGGGCGTTTAACCCTTCAGAGAGTCCAGTTTGTGCACAGCATTAGGTAATGTAAAGAATTGTTCAGCTACTGTCTTAAAGTTCTTATCACATTTATTTCTTCTTTTATCAAGGTTTTGGTATTGTACCGTGAAGATTCGTCTCCTTCCTTGCCTAGTTTATCTATAATTCAGGACGTTTTTACACTTAGGTTATAATTGACTTTTCCACGCTGCAGTGACTCAAACAATAACTATTAATATTCAGCAGTCTATAGTGATAAAGATTTCCATTTACTCTCTTTTACTTAACCGTGTGAATATATGGTATACTATCTCAGAGTTAATATTGAATTCATTCATATTTATTCTCCATTTTCCCGTATGACAATATTGAAAGAGGGAGAGCCGCGTTTCCTGGACATCTGACTCCAGTGCCTATTCTTAGCCGGCCAATCCAGCCGGCACATGAGAAAGTGGCACTTGCAAGGGCAGATCCAGCTGCCTTTTCCCTGCCTGGAGAGGCTGGCGATGCCAGAGGGAGCTGCAGCCCGTTCCCGGAACCGGAGCGGGGCTGGTTTCTTGCTGGTGTCAAGCTGTGCGTGCAGGCAGAGGCGCCCGTCTCCTTGGGAATGCCGGCTTTTCCAGGCGGCCTTTCCCCAAGGAGAGGGGCTCGTGGTGCCCCGCGGGCCGGGCAGCCACCCATGGAGCGGCGCTGCTCGCGCGGGGCCGCCGGGGAGCTGCTCCTGCCCTCCCTGGCGAGCCGATGGCTAGCGGGGTTAAAGGGAGGCTCCATCCATCCCAGCCCCCTGCGCGGGAGCTGCGGGTCGCACGCGCTGCAGTGATTTAATGCCGCCCTGGGCCCGTGCCCCTTCCTCGGAGCAGCCGCCGGAGGAGCTCCGTGTATGCGGACGGGGCAGGCGGCCCCTCCGCCACTTGTGTCACTGCCCCGTGGAAGGGGACGGCCCTGGCATGACGGCTGCGCAGGGGCAGACCCCGCTGCCCCCTACGTGCTCCTCCGGCTCCCTCTTTTTCCCCGTTCCTCTTGGCCTCCGCTCGGAAGCGTGCTCTATCTGCCTGTTATTAGCCTGCCTGCTGCTATCTGCCCCGGGAGCGATCGCGGGGTGAGTGAATAAACACAAGAGCATTTAGCGAGATCTGAAAGGAGAGGTGATGATAATTTCTTCCCTGCAAATTGGGCGCGCTCCCGTTTTCAGCGTGCCGAAGGCAATTAGAGCGGAGCGGCGCTGGCAGAGCGCGGGGCGACGCCGGAGGAGCCGCCGCTGCGGGGCCGTAATAACAATTTAGATTCTATTTAGATACAAGTGGCTACAAGTTGCCTCCCGATATTGAGTCAATCGGCGCAGACGAAGGCCGCAATACGGAGGCACCCGTGTGAATGGACGGAGTGCACGCGGCGGCGCCCGGGAGGGGATGGGCAGAGGGGCGCCCGGCACGGGTGCGGCGCCTCCCGCGGCGGGGACACGGGCTCCTCCCGCCGTTGCGGGGTGGCTCACGCTCGGCATCGGTCGGGGGGGTATTTTTAGAGCCCGTCTGGTGCTCGTTAACCTCCCCGCGCGGCGCGGGGCTCTCCCGGCGAGCCGGCGCGCGCACGCGCGGCACAGCCCGATCCTCTCGCCGATAAGGAGCAAGTAGCCGGCCCCAGGCAGCGCCTCGTGCAGCTGTGCAAATACGAGGGGGCCCCGGCTCCGCGGCCGGCGCGGCCCGCGACACCGGAGAGCGCTCGGCTGTCATTAGTTAATTGAGCTGCCGGTGTTAAGAAAAGGTTATGTATTTCTCCTGGTAGTTTTTCTTTGTAAAACTCCGACACGGATCTCTTGCAACAGTGGTAATAATGCCCCATCTGGGGACTCAGGGCAGATCTTCCCTAGGGGAGGGTCTCTCCTTTTTTCCATCCCCCTTCCCACTTTTCTCCCTCCCTGGTGCACAGCAGGGGCTCAGCTCGAGCCGCCCTCGTGCTGGCTCCGCTGTAACCGATCCCGTCGCTGCCGCCGGCGCGGGGCTGCACCGGGGACCACCGGCAACGCGGGCCCTGTGACCTCGAGGAGCTGCCCACGCGGACAAACCCGGACCTTGATGCAGTGGCCGGGTCCTCTCCCTGCATCCCGCACGGTGCCAGGGCCTGATGTCCCGCTGAGCCCTGCCCTGTTCATCCTGGGGTGGGGAGGGATCCGGCCCCGGCTCCATCCCCGGCCCTGCTCCATGCTTCCGTCCCCGCGCGCTTCCTTGGCCGCCCGGAGCTCCCCGGCAGGCGCCGGGCTCGGCCGTGCCGCCCGCCCTGGCTCGTGCTCGCGCTGCCGGCAGCAGCGGGGCAGGTCAGCGCGCCCGGCCCCCCGCCGCGGGAGGTCACCGCCAGCCCCGCGCGGCGCCCGGCGCGCCTGCTCCTTAATTAATCCCAGGCAAAATTAATCACTTGACATCCGGCAGCTGAGGAGCGCACGGCAACCCCTCGAGGGCCGGAGCTTCTGCCGGTGGCACCGGAGCCAGCGGAGAACATCTGTCCCCGCTGCTGGATGGGGGGACCCGCGGGATGGGCGGGCCTGGCCCTGCCCTGTTCCACATGGGCTACGTCTCTGGGGGCGGGAGCCACGTTCCTGCTCCAGGTGAGCGGGATCCGTGTCCCACCCCAGCGGGTGCTCGCGTGGGAAGTGCCGTGGAAGCGAGGAGGGTTTTGTTGCTTTCTGCTCGCCCAGGAAAGGTGTCGGTGCAAAAGAGCACCAGGGTTGTGTTAACACGTGCGACGTGTCCTGCTCTGCCTTCATCTGCAACAAGCTCCTCGCTCTTCCTCCCGGGCCAGGCCTTCCCTCTGCCCTGGCTGCTCTCCCCGCTCGAGCTTCTAATCCATCCCGGGGAGCTCTGCCGCTTTCAATTGCTAATCACGCGTCTCCGGCGCTGGAATTAACGATCTGATCCGATCGACACCCGTGAATTCGTAACGAGGCCCCGCTTCGGATTAATCAGTCATTAGGCCAAAGCGCCATCACGGTGCTGGAAAACTCTTTGTCTTCCCTGCGGCGCGTTCCTCTGTGTTCCGCTTGCATCCCAGGGGCTCCATCCTGCCCCTTCCCTTGCTGTGGGATGGAGCGGGAGCTCCTCCGGCCTCGGCGGGCTCCGCTCGGACGCGGTGCCGGAGGCAGGACGTGAGAAAGGCCGGGCTCCCGCTCCCCTCATCAAAGGCTGCGCCGGGGGAGCCATCTGATAGCGGAGGCTGCGCCAGCCGAGCAGGTAGAGCCGGATGCCGCAGCGGGAGCTTTCAAAGGCAGGGAAAGAAAAGAAGCAACTCCGATCCAGGCACAAATCGAGAACTGGGAGAAGGATTAGGCCTGGGAGCGAGGGCGGGAGGGAGGGGTGCTGCGCCCTGCACGTAGGGGCTCCCCAAACCTGCCTGGATGTCCAGGTCCCGTTCGAGGCCTAATAAAGGGCTCGAGGGGGTTCTCCCTGCCGTGAGGGATGCCCATCCCATCCCGTGACCTCTCCTGGCTCAGAGACTAGACCAGAACCTGCTCCCAGCTCCTTCCCACCCGCCTCTTTGGAGATGGAGAGCGGTAGGAGCGGCCTCTGCATCCCGGCCTCTGCTGTGGTGCCTCCCGCTGCAGAGCTGCCGGGGCTGATGAGGCAGCAGGGAGGGAGCTCATCCCGGTGCGCAGCTCTGGAAGAAAAGCCCTGCTCCGAGGCGGATGGGGAGCCGGCAAGCAGCATCCTCTGGCCCTTGGGAAAGAGGACGTGCTGCATTTGGGACACAGGGACGTCCTGGGCCCTTTCCTGCACTTGTACCCTGGGATCCAGCCCGGATGGGCATCCTCAGAGATGCC
Source organism: Eudromia elegans (assembly GCA_003342815.1). NCBI lineage: Eukaryota > Metazoa > Chordata > Aves > Tinamiformes > Tinamidae > Eudromia > Eudromia elegans. Next base: position 9,891,690 of record PTEX01000002.1, read on the forward strand.
CACGCTCTGACGAGCCTGGTGCCCTTTGGGCGCCGCCTCCCATCCGTGCTCCAGCTTTCCCTATGGAACGGCCAGCCGGAGCCACCCTCTCACGGGGTTTCCCCAGCAGGCTGGGATGAGGAACAACCACTCCGAGGAGGAAAAGCAGGACTGAAAGGTGCCGGGAGCTTATTCGGGCCTCTCGCTGGAGGAGGGGAGTTTATTGGAAAACACCTGGAATCTATTAGGCTCGGAATATGGAGTCAAGGTTTTGCCGCCTGCAGGCAGCTCGAGTATAAATAGCGGCAAAGGGTTTGTTTTGACTACTTTAAATTGTGCAGGTTTCGTGCCCTGAGAATTGGGAGTTTGAAGCTGCTCCTAACGTAATAATCCCCTCGCCTCCCCCCGCCGCCCGGCCGGCCGGGAATCTGCACCTTGTTCTCTTCTCCGGCTCCTTCCTCGCTTTGTTTGACTCTTTTCCCCGTTTCCCATCTGTTTATCGCCAACCTCCCTCTTCCTGGACCCCACTGGAGTCTCGGCGGAGGGGAGGGCTTGAAATGTTATTGCAGGTTTGGAAGTGGAGGGGAAAGTTGGAAAACTAAAAAAATATATTTTTGTAAATGGATGGAAACCAGAGTTATATAGAAATGTATATCAGGACCCGGGTGTGCTCTGAGTCCCCTGTGAAGGATTACACCATACATCCAAGCAGGGAAGAAAGGATACACTCTCCAGGGGGAAAAAGGCAGCCCTGTGGCTGCCCAGGGATGGGTCCTGGTGCGGGGGTGATCGCTGGTCCCAAGCCCCCGTTTCCAGGTCCCTGGGGCTCCGCTCCCGGGGCCGGTGGCTCTCCCAGCCTTGCTAGGCCCTGTCGCTGCTTTACAAAGACCCACGATGCAGTTTCTGTACAGTGGGAGCTCCCCTCGTGTCTCCATTCATGTGCATTCCCAGCCCTAACAGCAGGCTTGGTCCTCACCGTTCCCGGAAATACGGGAAGCGGGAGCATCTCCTGCTGAATCCTCATCCTTTACAGGAACCACCTCTGTCTCCGAGCTCAAGCAATGGGTGCATTTCTGAGCCGCCGTCTCAGCACAAGGGAAGGAGAAAGAGCGAGCTGGAGTCCTGGCTGTTATTGCCATGGTTTATTTCTTTTTAAGACGTCTGGGTTTCTGCTGTAAAATGCGCGAGCTGCAGAGGAGCTTTGCATTCCCCCCATCAGTGTCTCGCTCCCAGGCTGAGTCAGTTAAGGCGCCTTTTAATTCTCTGCAAAACGCTCTGCCTGTTTGTATTTTTCCCCAGCTGTTTACGCAGCTTCCTTCAGCAGCCCCAACTTTCAGTTAATTAAGTTTTTGTCTAGAAATTTCTGTCGCTGGGCTCTCTGCTAATATTCCCGGCACTTCTAATTAAGGATATGGCCGCGTCTCCGGGAAGCCGCTCGCTTTCCAGCACGGGAACTGCAGCGCTTGGAGCTCTGCTCTGCACCCACCCGCCTGCAGCTCCATGGGGTTCAAGGCTGGAGTGGGGGCCAGGGCTGCGTTTTGAGGGGACGGTGCCTGTGGATGGGAAAAGGGGGTTTTCCAGCCCTTTTTTTGGCGTTTCCGGCTTCCCTGTGTGTTCCCGCTCGCTCTCCTCGGGTGCCTAGCACCTTCTCGCCGTCGTGTCATTGGGAGATTTAATTAAGGCGCTGTTTGCTCCCTCTCATGGATAATTAATTGAAGGTGTTGGGTAAAGGCTGGCCGTGCGCCGTCCTCGTGGGGCTGAGGAGCCACTTCCCGCTCCCAGTGTTATTGATCCTGTTTGTTTTGGGTCCTGCCGTGTATCCTCTGAACCTGTGAAAGGACTCCTAGCCAAACCCACCCAAATTAATTTCCAGCAGAAAAAATTAAGACAGAGATAGGTATAAAGAAATCAGGATGCGCTGGGATCCGTCCAGCTGCCTCCCAGCAGGTTGTGTCCATCGATTAAAAAGGCAGAATATCAGCTTTAGGAGCAACAACTTTGGGTTTTAAGCCAAAAGACACACGGGACTGTGGGAACAGCTCATCCCTCCTGTGCCCAGCAGCGGGGTGACGCTGTCCATCACCTGGCTGCAAGGCAGTGACGTTGTCTGTCACCCGGCCGGGATGCCGGGCAGCGGTGGGTGCGCTGCCTCCACCTCGGCTGTGTTATCACCCAGTGTCCTTGATCATCCAAAGGCACCCAGCAGGGACAGGGACTCTGGAAACGTCACCTGGCTAGAGGCAGTTGACAGCGTGTGGATGGAGGCCAATATCCTCCACCAAGCGACTGCGTGGGTCAGGATGGGCCCGTCCACCTATGTCCCTTGTCCCATGGAGCATTATCTTCCTTCTCATGTCAGGGTCTTGCTTCCTCCCGGGCTGGAATGGACCCTTACAGACGATCAAAGGGGCCAAAAATCTCCATTAATTCCTCCTTTAGAAGAAATTTCAGCACGCAAGAGAAACCCAAAGCCTGTTATTTGAAGAGAGGGCCCTATCAGCAACTGGGTTTCCGTAATGAGTCACTTGGCGAAGGCTCCCGCTGACAGCCGGGGCGCCGTTATCACCGTCCCGGTGCCAGGTTTTTAGTGCAATGAGTAGCCAGCGCGGGGCAGCGAAGGCAGCCGGGGCGCCGGGCACAGGGACGGGGACGGTGCCCGAGCGTCCCTGGCTCCTGTCACCCGTGCCGGCAGCGAGGGGACGGCGCGCGTGGGGCGCGCAGCCCGGCTCTGTTTTGCATCAGGGCTCAGCACGGCCTGCCGGGAGCGCGGTGATTTATGAGAGGTTTCTCGTGCAAGGGGAAATCAACCTTTGACCGGGCCCGACTGCAATCCGCACGGCTTAATTTTCTGTGGAATCAGGATTTTACCCCTATCTGAGGCTTCTGCTGCTTTCCAAGAAAAACAAGCGGTGCTGCTCTCACAAACAGCCCCTTTTTCTCCTTTTTCCTAAGCAAAGGGTGTCTGGGAAAGGCTCCTGTCCCCTTGCTGGCACCGCTTTCCCTCCCTGGGCCTTAAAGCGCTTGGGTGGGGTGAATAAGCCCCGTTTTGCCTCATCTGTCGGGAGAGCATACCCACCGTGGCACAAGGGAAACGGTTTAATTGGCGCTGTTTGGATTTAGAGATTGGAATAACCCGGGCTTGCTCGGGAAGGTTCACACCGCGTCAGCTCCCATCAGGCGGACGGGAAGCAGAGCAGCCCCCGGAGCGCGCTCCGACCTTGCTCGGCCCTGCCTGTCCCCCCGCAGCCCGGTGCTGTCCCACGGAACAATGCCCAGAACGGCCCTTTGCACCCCAAAATGCCCAAGTCGGGCAGCAGGCAGGGTTCAGACATGGGCAGACACACAGCCCAGGGCTGCCCTCCTCAGGGACCTGGAGCCCACCCACACGCTGTGAGTGCAGCACCAACCTGCTGCAATCGCCCCTTCAACCACTGCTTGCAACCACCTACAGCCTCTGAGAGTCTCTCGATTTTTTTTCCTTTTTATTTCCCTGACAATTTCTGTTTAGGATACGTTTTTCTCTCCATTTCCTTGTGTTTTTCTGGGTTAGCCGCTCACTTGCTCCCACCTGCGTTTCCAACCTTCCTCGCTCCTCCTGTGCTGAGGCTGTTCTCGACGCGACCTAATTAAGCACCATGTGCAAATGCAATTACCTGGCCGTTTATCTTTGGCCATCACTAATGCTCACCCCGAATACGCCGGGGCCTCGTACGGCTCCCGAGGCGGCTGCTGGACTTTGCCCCCGGCTCGCTCCGGCTGTGCCGGTGCTCCGGCGCCGCTTCCACGCCAATTAGCTTTCCCCGGAAAGCTCTTGGAGCTGCTCAGTGAGATGCCGAGTGTCCTGCAAGCTTTCCTCTACCCGCTCCTCCCGCCCCCGAGCCTGCAGCGCCCTGCAAAACACCACCCAGCTCTGGCATCGCGTGTCCTTAATAAATCCTCCCTCTGCAGCCACTCTCCTCCGAGAGCAGAAAATGCCTTTTCCTTAATCCCCAGTTTTTGCGGCACTCTCTGCCTGGCGGAGGAAACCATTTTCCTAATTGTCGGTCTCCTTTTCCAGTCTCACCTTTTTCCTTTCCTCTTTTCCCCCCTTCCCTCGCGAAGCCCCCGAGCTGCTGCTGATTTGTTGCACCCGCTCTGCGTCCAGGCAGCTGATTTTCCTCTTGTCACCGGGGCTGATGACAGTGGGTTTTTAAGTGGTGGAGACGCACAAATTCGTTAGCGAATTCCCTTAATAATGTGAAACGCATGTTGCTCAGCCTGGCTGAATTGTGTATGTTGGGTTTGTCAAGCGCTCCCTTACGTGCTTTTTATCAGGCCGTGTATTTACAAGGTCTTCATTACTCCCTAATTGACCGTGCCGCTCCTCTTTACTTATCGTCTTAAAGAGCAATTTAAAAAAGCAATTCGGCAACTGCCGTTTTAAAGCTTTTCACTCATTCCAGCCTGTCTCGTTTGTTATTATCCATTGTCTTGCCAGCACTTCTCTTCCCCAATGTCCTTAAAAGCCCTTCCTATTCCCAGTAATTGTAGCCCATTTTTATTGCCACTGACTTATTCAACCCTTCGGTCGCTCTGTCTCATCCCCGTGGCTCCACATGCCTCGTGCTCCAGCTTTGGGTCCCTTTTTTTTTTTGCTCTTTTGGGTCTCTGCTTATTCTGGTACCTCTTGCCCAGTGCTCCGTTAGCCGGGGGACTGGGAGTGATGTCCATGTCGGACGCCCGCGGTGCTTGTGCCACCAGCGAGCCTTGAGCCTCCCTTATCTCTGCAAATACGCCCAGCTCCGGGGAGCCCTCCCGGGCAGCAGCTCCAAGGTCAGGCGTCGGTGATGCAAAAATAATTGGCATTTTCTTTGGCGGCTTCAGGGTTGGTTCGCACCATGTCCACCAGTTGGGCCCCCTCTCTTGCCCCACGCAGCCGAGCGCCCCCGGCTTCCCCATCCCTGCGCTCGCTGCTCCTCTCGAATCCCCCTCTTGTCCTGCCGTGTCGTTTTTTCCCTACAGCCGGGGTGACTGGAACTAAACAAGTATTCCCTTGATTTATTCATACATTCATAGAGTTTAAGGCTAGAAGAAACTGTTAGATGATTTAGGCTGACCTCCTGTATATTACAGGCCATTAAGCTTCATCCGATTATCCCCGTATTGAGCTCCGTAATTTGTTTGGCTAGAGCACATCTTTCAGAAAGGCATCCAGTCTTGATGTGAAGACAGGTTTATATAATAGTATTATTTCCTACCCTGCCCTTTATATATTCTATAATATTTTATTTGGTTTCTGAGGGCTGCTGAGCAGCGTGGGGATATTTTTGTGGAAATAGCTGCAGCGGCGCGCGGGTTTTTTTCCCCGTTGACCCTGAGCAGTCACACTTCATTCGAACCAGGTCTCATGCACAAGTAATCCAAAATATCCCCAGCAACGGGCACTGTTGAACCAGCGCTTGCCGTGCGGTGACTCAGCCCGGCCAGGTCCTTGGCGAGCCCCACGCTGCACAGTCTGCCCTGAATTAACCTACTGCAAATAGTCCTGCAAGTTGTATCACTTTGCTGCCCGCTTCCCGGGTCCTAGCAGGCAGAGACACTGATATGTCTGCTTCTAGGGGAGATTTCAAGGCACTTTGTGGTTTAATTTTCCCCCTCCTTCTTCAAAACCAGCACTTTTCCCTGTGTTTTGTCTCCTGTGGCTTATGTTCCTTGACATGTCGGCTGGTTTTGATCTTTTTCCTCTTTCTGCATTACAAAATTGTCAGCTGTGTAACCTAGAAACAGAGCTGGGTGAATGATATGTTTGCAAATAATACTTGTTACAAGTTCCTCGCTGGTTCATGAATCATCCCCGGCCCAAACCTGATTTCGGGGAATGCGCTGGTGAGGAGGAGCGGGTGCCTTTGCGGCGCGTCACGGGCCCGGGAAACCTGCCCCGGTCCCACCTCGGGCGCTGATTTCCGCCGCGGCTTCACACGTTGTCACCCTCCGTTGCACCCCTTCATTGCTAAACCGAAATGCAAACACGTCTTTTCCCTCTTCCTTGAGACTTCAAGCCCGGTGAGTCTAAGCTCTCCTGCTACGTGTGCCTCGAGCACCCCGTCTCGCAGGCGTGGAGGAGCTGCTCTCGTAGAAAGGACAAGGGACAAACTGTGCTGGCAATGTCCTCCTGTGGGTCATTCGTGGCCAGTTCTCCCCACACTGATCTGCTGTGGTCAGCCACTCGTGTCATGTTTCCAGCAGAGAACTCATTTTAACCCAGTGTCCTCTTCATGCAGGGGATGATGTTGAGGACCAGCCACGCACGAGGTCAGTGGTGACAGTGGGGACCCTCGCTCAGGAGCTCAGCTTGTGACCAGGCACCTTCCCTGCTCGCGCTCTGCCACTTTTGAGGAAGCAGGGGCTGGACAGGCCGAGCTGCTGCTCTTGTTGGACCAGGGCATGGATCCTTCCCAGGTTCACCCATCGTTCTTGGGGGAGCTGCCCTCTGTCCTTGTGCCTGTCACGAGGGAGGTCTTCGGTACGTGAACACCCAGGGTGGGGAGCCTGCAAAGTTCGCACACGGTTCCCTTCTTCTTCGGCTTTGTCCTCACTCACATCTGCCCATCTGGAGTCCTGCGACCTGTCCAAGCTGCCTTTCCTGGCATGTCTCTGAGACAGGCTTGGCTGATCCAATCCCTCCATCTTCCCTCTCGCAATGGGAAACAGCTGGGGCTACATACCTTGGTCTCGGCTCGGCAACAGCTCTGCCCCTCTCCGTGTCCGACCATCTTGGCTCCGTGGGTAACGCTCGCGTCTCAGTCAACACTTCATACTTCAAGCGCTCGCCCTCCGCTTGTTGGAGCCCGTTGGTACCTTGGCAATTAGCTCTGCTGCAGTCTCCACGCACGCCCTCCCTTCCTCCAACCCCCCTGGAGAAGCGTTCCCGCTGGCCGCGTGTTCCTGTGCCGCTGCCGGCTCGCCTTCGGCACAGCCCTCCCCAGGCACCTCTGGGAGGCCAGGCCTTGCTTTGGGACGTGCGCTTAGGTGCCCGCTCACCAGCGTTGCCTTCTGTATGTCCAACAAGAGGCACATCTCCCTTGGAACTCTGTGCTTCCATGCTGCTAAGAAGATGGGGGACTGAACGTCTCTTTCATGTCTCTGAAGCCTAAAGGCCTGATAAAGATTCAGGGTGAGCACTCATTGAAATGAGGAACGGGAAGAAATCTGAGCTACATAATTAGGGACTTTGGGGACTGTATCAAAATGCAGCTGACTATAGATTTCTGCACGGCATGTGCACTTCTGCATTGACTTTCCTGCTCCTTCTTTCACCAGCCTAACATGGAGGTTGGGGGAAGTCCCCTTACCCAAGTCCCCAGAGAAGTAATTCCAGCACGATCTGGTGAAAAGGCTGAGCAAAGAGTTGTAGACAAGGTATTGGTTGGATGTGGCTTGGAGCCTGGAGCAAGGAAACTTTATCCACTTGCTTCCTGACATATTCAGGGTTGTGTAATTTTTGAGTTCTTTTGTAAATAAACAGGGTCCCATCAAAGGTCTGAGCGATGCCATCATCGATATCTCTTCCTAGCAGAAATAATCCCCAAGACCTAGCTACCATCTTAGGTTGAAAATATGTAATTGCTTAAACTAGTCAAAAAACCTGCAATGTGTTTTCCTTCTCAAATCAAGACGAGAAGTTGAAATATCAAAAGTGTTCACCGAATGGGAACAAAGAAAAGATTAAGAAATGTCAGGCATCACTGTCGACATTTTTGATGGAAATACTTTGACATTTGCAAACTCAAATGTTTAGTTTGTCAAACCAAATGGAAATGTCATAGCAAGGCACGTGGCGACGCTAATCCGCGGGCTCCTGGGTGATGCAGTCTCCCATGGGAGCCTCTGTTCTCTGTTGGGCAGCAAGTTGTCCGTGTCCATGATGCTCTGTGGTCCCCTGCCACCTCTCTGTCCCCTCGCCAGCCAGACAGGACAGAGTCTGGGGTATCTCCCCGTGCATCTGAAGCCCTGATAAACTATCCCGCTTTGGGCAAGCAGGCAGCGCGGTTGAAATCTCCATGGGGGAAGGACATTCGTGGGAACCAGAGGTGAAAGGAGGGTGGCCTTGGGTTTAGGATGATACACGGAGAGACAAGAAACAGTGTCCAGCTGCCCGCTGTGCTGCAGATTTCCCTGCGAGAGCAGGCGAGGCGATCAGTCGTGGTGTGTCACGGTCCTCTCTCCGGGAACAGGAGTAATAATTCTTCCCTGCTTCATCTGGAGGTTGTAAGCTTAAATCCATTAAGGTCTGTGAAATGCTCAGATATCGCAGTAATGGGGGTCCTCTAAGTACAGCAGAGAGTCTCTCTGGCTGTTTGTAGATGCCACTGCACGATACGCAGTGGCAGCGTGGCTGCAGACCTCGAGGCAGTAAATCCTCGCGGTGGGAATAGCATTTGAAGTGCAGAAGTGATATACGAAGTGAGCAGATACTGCGGGGCAGGGACTTGGGAGTATAACGGGACTCGTGGCCCGGTGCGGGGCAGCGTTAGGCTGGGTCGGTTTGGAAGATGGGCTCGGTTGTGCCCGTCGCAAGGGCACCCTGTTGCCACCATCGCACCGATGGGCCTGAGAGTCGCCCAGGAGCAGCACTGGGACTGCATGTGTGAAAGCACAGCTGATCTGCAGAGTTTGCCCTGTGTTTGCCAGAGAAGCGGACGATTTAAACGCATGTTGTAGTTCACTTGAATGTTGGGATTAGTCATGAGAGAGGAGTAGAGTAAAGAGACTTTGGTCAGAAGCAGCATTAGAAGAAGCCTGGAAATGCATGTGTAAAGGAAACCCAGTGAGATCTTCAGTTTGCCCCTTCCACTTGCCATCATCCACATTTTTTTAACCTTCTCTTACGCTAGCTGCTGCAAGAGTTTGAAAAGGCAAAAAGGTCTATTTGAACTAGGTGCTGCGTCTTGGAGAGGCAGTTCCCGGGAGTAATTTTTAGTCTATTTTTGTCAGAAACCTGCTCACATCCTTCCCTGGCCCCAAGTCAGCGTGCTGGAGTGAAACCTGCAGCCTGGGCGTGCTGCCCGCGTGCCCGGGCCCTCCCATCCTGCTCCTCTCGCGTGCTCGGAGGTGGCCTCAGGTCCAGGTTTCCCCTAGGAGCGGCTCCTGCTGTGGAGTCCTCCCGCCTGCAGCTCTCAAAGCTTGGGAATAGCCGAGGCTCCGGGTGTTCTCTTGGACGCGTGAGCAGCCCTCGCTTCGTGGAGGGCGGAATGGGAACCAGGGCCAGAAGCCCTGAGGCGAAGGTGGCCTGAGATGTTCAGTGCCTGCTGTAGCTGGGGATGTCTTGAGGTTATTATTAATGTATCCGCTTTGCTTACCCAAGTGCTTATAAGGTTCAATACATTTCCAGACCTGTCCTTACACTATTGTTGGGAAAGATTCATTAGGACTTTGGCTGGAAATTATAGTGACAGATAGAGCTGGGTAATTTATGGCTTTTCCTGAAGGTTGTACAATTATTCAATAAGCGCCTTTCCTTCCTCTACCTCCCGCCAGCCACTTGTTGGAAATAAATACTGAATTTATTTGCAGAAAATGAGCTATTGACAAAGCAAAGTGGGCAGCAGCGGTTCGGAGGGGCCTTGGGGTGTCTTTGCTCCCTTTCCTCCATGCTGGTGAGTGAATCCCAGGAGCTGGTGGGCGCGACGCCTGTGGGGCTGCCAAGGGTGCAGGCCGGGCACCCCGTAGCAAGCAATTGCCCTACGTGATCTGGGTGATTCTGCCCCACTTTGGAGCATGGGCCGAGGCAGCCCCTGCCCCAGATGCAGCACCGGCCGCTCCGGCTGCCTCCCCTCAACATCTGCGTCTGCTTCAAAGGCACCGGAGATGTTCCGCGTTCTGGAGCGAGCGCTCACGGGGGCTGTTCGTGCTGATGAAGTGCAGCCCCGGCTCCCTGCGCGCCACGTTGTTCTCGGCAAGGAGCGGGGCTCGGCGCGGCCGCGAAGCACGGACCCGCGGACACCCCGAGCGGCACTAATGCAGAAATAACAAACGCTCCCCGCAGAGGGCACCCAGCATCACGGCGCTGGTCCCCGTCACATGGACAGGTCTTGCCCTGCACTGGACCTCTGGCGGGATATTTACCTCCTCTGGCTTTCCTGATGTCCCCTTCCCTGCAATGAAGGCATGAAGAGGCCCTACCCCTCCTTTGGAGAGGTCTTTGGAGAGCAAAGTACCCGCTGGGTGCTCAGTGGGGGGTTCCCCATAGGGCAATTCCCAGTGCCCAAAGCTAGGGTCTCATCTTGTGATTCTGCTTGGAGGAAACATTCCGTCTGCCTCATCCCAAGTCCTCAGGCACCTTCTCCATCTCTGCAGTGCCCAGTGGCTCAGGATGGGCCGGGGGCTCCCCACAGGTGCCCTTGCGATGCTGAGTACAGCACATCCCAACCCTATCTGGGCTTGGGAACGCTCCCACTATGCTAAAGAGCACTTAAAGGTGCCATTACCCGAGCATATATCTGCGATGAAGTAACCAGAGGTGCGTGCAGCACTCGGGGCGAAGGGGTGCTATTGATCAAGGTATTGGCACTGCGGTTTTTCCACGTTGTTATCCATTCCTCTCCATATGCATCTTAACATTTTGTTTGAATTAGCTCAGCTCGTTGCTCGCAGTGTGCATGACTCTGCATTCGTCTCCTTTGGATTTCATCTGCCATCGACTGGCCCATTCATCAAGCTCTCTTCAGGCCTTTTGAAGTTCCCTGTAGCCCTCTCTTGCTCTGAATACTCTCTGTAATTTAGGTTCTCTGCCAGATTTTGTTATGACATTTTTCATTCTTCTTTTCCACTTCATTAATGCATATCTTTAACCACCGATATTAATGCATGAGGCTGGGGAGTCTACCTGCGAGGACTAACTCTTTGTTTGGAAGGTTGTGAATCTGCCTTGTTTGGCCTCTTTGTCTGAAACCCGTGGAGTTACTTCTTCTATTCACCCAACAAATATTTAATTTCCTTAATAGACTGTCATAAAAGACCTTGTCAAAGATCTTTGAAACCCCAAATACATCACGTCAGGCCGTTCCCCTTAATTCACTACCCCGATGATAGGATAAAGTGTCCTAGCAGATTAGAGAGGTGTGAATTTCCTTCCAGGAAGCCGGTACGGATTGCCCCCCGTCCTCCTCTCTTAACCTGTGTTTATCAAACAGCGAGCAGCTTCACCAGCTTCCTCTGCAACCACCGGCTCCTTTCTAGCAGCCTTGGAAAGCAGCATCTCCCTCCTGTCTCCAGCCTCACGGGGAGCTGGTAGCCAGGTCTCTCCGGAGAGCGATCCGGCAGCGCCCTTGGGTGGATCCCGTCGAGCTCCAGCAGCTTTGGGCCGGGCAGACCCATAAAATCACAGTTCCCTTGGCGCTTCCCTTGGTAAAAATACGTCTTTGTCACCGCCTGAAAGCAGGAGGGGTTTCTGCATCCCGGCTCGGCAGCAACGGACCGAGAGAAGCCGGCTCTTCCCACCGCTCCGCCGGGATCCGGGCAAGTTGACTCATGCAGCGGTGCTGAGGGAGGCGGATCGCTCCGATAAGATCCCAGCTGAAGCCGGCCTGCCTTTGCACTAAAGGTATCGGCTAAAAACCTGTTTCACCCGCTGCTGCGTGATTAACACTGCTTTGCACCCGTGAATCACTTCCCCTCTTGTGCAAGTCTTGCCCCGTTGGAGCAGCAGGGCTGTATTTCTGCTACTTTTATAAAGTTTGGCAGAATTTATACGTGCTGCTCCCATGTTAAAACATTTGCACTCTTTATTCAAGGCTTGAGGATTTACACTCCCTTTACCTAGGGCTGTGGAAATTGGACCGCTGATGAAATGATCCCAGGGCCAGGACACTATTTATTGTTATCAGAAATGATCTGGCCCCACTGTGATTTCTGACCGGGAGAAAGGGGAAAACGCTGTTTTCTCTCCGGCACCAGTATCAATGAATCTTTAAAGAGGAGGAATTATTTCCCAGAATAGCGAGTGTTCGTGAAGACGTTTAACTTTAAGAGTATGTGACAGCTCATCAGGCGCGCGAGGAGCGAGCGGGTTTTGGGGAGGCGCGGGGAATGCTAAAGCTCCGCGCTGCTCACGGAGGCAGAACCGGCCTCTCCGAGACGGATCTGGCCAAGGCGCCCTTGAGCAGCTGCCAAACCAAAAAATCCGATTTTTATCCCTAATAATGGGGTAAAAACCTGCCGCGTGTCGGGTGTCCCATACCCGAGCGGCACCAGGAATCCCCCAAAACAACCAGCTCTCCAACTCCTCACCCTAGCCAGGGCTTGGGATTTTTATTTCGTTTTATTTTCTTAAGCAGCGGGTGCCGACTTTTACCTCCTCTTCCCCAGACAAACCTTTTGCACCAAATTACCTGTCTAGCTGGGATCTTATCTTGGTGTTTATCACAGCCGCCTCTCACTGTCAGCACTGTTTATAGGCAGGGGAACCGAAACCCTACGCTAAGAAATTTCCTCCTCCTCCTCTTTTCTTTCAAATCTGCATCTGCTCCAGACTCCCTTTCATTAGAGACCACATGAAAGCCAAAATAAGCCCAGGCTCTGGGGCGCACCAGCCTGCGCCAGGTAAGCCCTGCGCTGCTGCGTGCTCAGGGTAAACAAGGAGCAGCCTCGCCGGGATCGGGATGGCGACGGGAACCCCGGCGGCTGCCGGCTCCGCTCCCGCATCGCTGCTCCTCCTGGGGCTCCGGGGGTGATTTTCAACCACGGTGAAAACCACGAGGGCGAAGCAGGATCAGACCCAAAAGGAGGTTTCCCTGCCCGTCTGGGCTGTGCTAGTGCCCCGTATCCCGGCTCCAGCTCCCGGAGCGGGTGTGCGCAGGGTGCCGGGGTCCTTCTGGGCCTGTTACCTGCCGGGAAGGGCCTGCGGAGCCGCGCTGAGCGCCGCTGGTGCGGGAGCCACGGGGCTGAGAGCGATTAGGCAGGAAACGGCTCGCTGTGGATGGCATCCATATGGGAGAGCTGATGGATTTGGCGTCTCGCAGGCATCGCCTGATGGATCCGCTGATAACCTGGCAGCGGCTCCCATTCCCGCCGGGGCTCGCGGAGAGGCGGCTCCCTCGGCACCGCGCGGCAATGGGAACCTGCGCCCGGCCCTGCAGGACCCCCTGCCTGCCCAGGCAATGGGGCCTGGGGCTAAAATAGGGCAGCATTCGCCGGGCTAGTCACGTTTTCGCTCGTGTCCAAGGTTGCAGCTGCTTCCACCGCCAGCTGGGGCTGAGACTCCCCCCAGTTATTCCTGAGATAAATTATTCCAGGTTTTTATGATGCTTACAAATTGGGCGGCGTTCTCGAACATAACTCAGGCCCTGCCTGGCCTTAAACGTGTGTGAGTTTACAGGGGCACGTAAAATATTTTTAACTGTTGATAAATTTGGGGGAATTTTGCTGGGGGCGGGAAGGTTCCCATGGCCCGAGGGGCGTCGGACCCGTCCCCAGGGCAGCGCAGCCCCGTGTCCTCTGCAGGAGCATCCTGGAAGGCACCTGGGCCACATCAGCGCCGTGGGGGCAGCAGCGCCCGCGCGCCCGGGTCCCGAGGAGGTTCCTGGATGCACATGGAGGGGCAGAGACAAGGAGCGGTGGCCCCACTCAATGGCGCTTTGTTCCCGGCCCGGGAAGCAGTGAAAATCCCCACGCTTTGAAGCCCGAGGAGGCCTTTTTATTATACCCAGGGCTGCTGGAGAGAGGGAGCTGCGAGCGCTTTCCCATAACGCGACAAAAAGCCCTGCTGCTTGAGGACTGTGGCAACTCGCTGCGCGTGATGGCGAGTCAGCGCGACGGGCCCCGGCCCGGAGCTGGCCCGGGCAGCAGAGCCCAGCGGTGCCCCCAGGAGCAGCCCCGGCCTTGGTCACATCCCCTTCATCCCGGGAAGCGCCCGTAGGTTGGGAAAAGCTGGGAAATGTGCAGGCCACGGGATGGTGCGAGCGTGGGGAGCCCGGGCGCCGTCCTGCCCGCAGCACACGGGTAGCGCGGCGGCACCGCCAGCACGTGCCCCGCTCCGGCGTTTCGACAACGGCAGACGGTCGTCTAGGAACAATAAAAATTATCCGCTAATAGGAAAAGCGCCTGGGAGACACGAGGCGTTTAAGCGCGGCGAGGAAGCGAGGTTGTAATTTACGGTGGCAATAAAAGAGCGGCGCATTTGCGCGGCAGACGGCCCAGCCGCTCCGTGCGGCCTGGGGCGCGCGGCGCAGGACGGCAGCGGGGCCGCCCCCGCTCCGGGCGCCGCTCCGGCCTCCCCCCGGCAGCGATGGGGACATTGCCGCTCACCTCGGGCATCGCCTGGCATCAGCTGCCGGGGGGAAACCCAGTCTGCGAGGAGATTCGGAGCGTAATGGACAAGGGTGTCCCCATGGGGTCTGGCTCCCTGCACCTTCTGGAAGGGGACGATGGGAGGGGACAGTGTCCCCCCCCCGTGGCCCTGCTCGTGTCCATCCTCCTCCTCAGGGAGGCCGGCACCAGCCGGCAGCCGAGCCGTGCTTGGTTGTGCAGTCCTGGTCCTGGATTTATTGCTTCCAGCTCAGCACGTCTGCTCGATGAAGGGCAGACGGCTCCGCTATCCCCGTCTCCACTCCTCCAGCCCCTCGCGCAGCCCTGAGGGGGTCCCTTGGCCTCAGGAGGACACCGTTTCGGGCGTTAAACCTCTGCCCCGCTCATGGGAACCGACCTCTGACTCCATGTGGGTACACCCCGCTTGCCAACAGCAGGAAGTGCGGGAAATGTGGGACATTGTTGGGAAGGAACAAGGGCTCAACCTTCCTTGGAATGGGGGAGTTTCCCCCTGTCCAGGTGCTTCACCCTCGGATTCACAGCTTGGAATAACACCTCGGAGCTGGGAACTTCTCTGAAGGATTAACTCTGAAACCTACTGACAACACTTTAAGTATCAGTGCTGGCTGCAGGCCCCTTTCCTGCCCATGCAGCCAGACCCCAGCTGGGACACAGACTTGCTGGGAAAATTCGTACCCCAAGGCGCTGGGCTTTTTTTCTCTTCCTTCCACATGGCTCTTGCTTTTTTTTTTCTTCTTCTTCTTTTTGAAGCCAGAGTAATAAATAGTAAAGATGCATATGGAATTTGAATATGAATGATAAGAACAGCTGTGTATATCTATTATGAATGAACATAAACAGAAATGTATAAACTGAGATTTTGGGGCTTTTGGAAGAATTAATGCCTTTGTTCCTGGATTTTTTTCCTATCAAAGTTTGAACCGAAGCCCATTAGCCTGGACTTTCCCGCAGCCGACCAAGCCAGGAGCTTCATTTTGCGCTGGCTCCGAGCCATGCTGAATTCTCCTCAACAGCTCAGTGAGCCCTAATCCTAACAAATTTACCCGGAGAAGTGGTTCTCCTATTACACAGCCTAATTTGAATGCTTTCCAAGGTTAATTTCTGCTCCCTCGCTCTCCAAACGGGTCTCTCCCCTCCGGAGCCGCCTCTTCCCCATCCGAGCCCTCGGGGCTCCCTGTTCGCTCTGGTTCACGGCCCCCCTCTCCCCTTGGGAGCCGCTCCATGCACCCGCTGCCACAATGCAGTGGGTTATAAATGGGAAACTAATACGGTGCGTGTCCCTCGGTTTGGGATCTGCCCGGGGGGGTTTCCTAATGCCAAGCAACTTCCTCTGCAAATTAATTGCGACTTCCACCGGGCTAGAGCAGCCCTGGAAACCTGCTCCCCGCGGGCTCTTCCGCGGGTACTGTTACTGCGTTTATAATCCGTCTCCAGCTACTCCGCTTCTTCCGTCCTCTCGCCGCCGCCGGGGCTGGGCCCGTCCTCCTCGTACCGGGGGTTCGCAGGGCAGGGCTGGCCTTGGACCCTGGGATTTTCCCCATTTCTGGTGGTCTCCACAGCATTCTCTTGATGTCTCCGCACTTGCTCATCCCAGGGGGTGTGGGTGGCATTGCGTCCCTGCTGCATCCCGCATCCCATCCGGGGCAGCCTGTGGGACCGCGGTGCCGCTCCAGGGCCTCGCCGGCTGCATCCCGTGCCCGGCTTCATCCCTCGGAGCGAGCACCGGGGCTTGATGGTCTTGCTCCGGGCGGATTAGCTCCGGGTGTTGAAGGCGGAGCGGCTCCTTCCTGCCATCCTTGTGCCTGTGTCCGAGCCCGGGGGCCTCTCCGTGTCCCCACGGCGCCTCGGAGCGCCGCTCACGTGCGCGTGAGCCCTGGGACAGGCAGCTCTGCCCCCGGGTGCCGCCGCGGGGGACCCCGGTCAGCGCAGCGACGTCCGCCCCAAGCACCGGGAGCCGTGGAAGCAGCGCGGCTGGAGAGGAGGGGAGGGGAGCGGGGCAGCGTCCCGATGAGCTCGCTCCGGCCGCCGGCGCGCTCGCTTCCTGGAAGTCGCGTAGAAAGGGAGGGAAAACGGCGCGGAGTTCAGGAGAGGAGCAGAGGGAGGGGGTGGGGAGGAACGAAGCGGCGCTGCCTGGGCTGGAGGCAGGGCCGGGCCGCGGAGGCGATGCCGTTCCGCACGGATTGGGAAGGCGATGCCGTTCTGCACGGATGAGGCCCGGCTTTAGGTAGGAGCAGGGAAAGGGCAGCCTGGGCACATGTCCCTCCCCACTATGCATCCCTATCCAGGCCCAGGGTGTTCCCCAGAGCACCAGCCCCTGCCAAGCCGCCCGTCTCCCGCACTGGGAGCCGTCATTCCCGCTGGCCACGGGCCAGGAGAGACGCTCCCACGAGAGCCCCCGGGCCCGGATCAAACCACGCACAGCTCCCCACTTATTCCAGCCTGGAGTCGGTCCAGGAATCCCCTTCCCTCTCCTCCCCAGCCCTGCCTCCCCCCTCAAAGCAGCCTGACTTTTACAGTAATAACTTCGGAGCCCGGAGCTGGGGCTTGGCCAAGGAAAACAGCGCGAAACAATGCGAAGGGCCTCGGCGGGCGAGGAAACTCCGACGACGGAGCCCGGCCCTCAAACAGCCTTCGTGCGACGCGTTACTTGTGCTGGGAGAAAGCGGCTTCGCTCCGAGCGTGGAGGGAGGACGATCCAGCGCCGCGCTCCAGCCGTGCGCACGCGCGCGATCCCGCGGGTCCCAGCGCTGCCGGCGTGGGAAAACGGGGGCTGCCGGCGCCGGGGGGGTTAAGCCTCATCCCACCACCCCTTGCTGCTTGTTCCTCCTGCTCCTTTGCAAGAGGAGAAGCCGTCGCCCTGCCCAGGAGCTGGCCCGGCTCCATGGGAAGCGCCGGGGACAGACGGCGGCGGCAGTGCCAGGGAAGGGATTTAGGCTGTTCCTTCCGGAGCGGGGCACGGGTTCAGGGGCAGCCGCGCGAGCAGCCGCCCGCTTTGTGCTCTCTCCTGTGCCTGGTCGGCGTAACGGAGAGAGAAAAGGCAGGAAAATCCCGGAGCGTCACCCCAGGCTCGCGGCTCGCCAAGTTTTCCGGCAGTTCGTGGCACTGGGGAAGCTCGGGGCATCGCTGGCTGTTATTACAACCATTATTTTTATTTTCCTTGCTAGACGTGGCTCTCCCTTGGCTCGGCTCCCAGCAGCAATGCTTGGAGAGGGCAGGGAGCATCCCTGCTTCCCGCTCCTGCAGTCCGGATCAGAATTGGCACCGCTTGGTGAATCCATTAACTTTGATGAGCAGCTTCACCCGCCGCGCCTGCGACGTGAGCTCGGCTCCCTTATCTGCAGCTGCAGCAGCAAGAGAGCGGAGCAGGAGCCGGGAGGGAGCAAAGGGACCAGGAAACGGTTCCATGAAGAACCCAACCTGAGCCAGACTCCCAGGGCTGCATCCCTGAGACCCAGGGACTTGGAGCAGCGACAGTCCCTCGCTCCAAAGGAATGGGCACCACGGGCATATCCACAGCCCCCTCTGGTAGTTGGGTAAATTCACTCAGAAATAACCTGCTTGGGATGGCGAGGTGCTATAGTGACCTTGAGGTTTTCCAAAAATAAACACACATACGTACATACATATATATATATATGTATATGTTCTTCTTTTTTTTGCATTTATGAATGCAATTCCACAATTCACTTAGGAGTATGTAATTTTCTGGCTAGGGTGGGAAGTTGCTGACGTCTTGTGATGTACGACTAGATTGATTGTGTTTACTTACCCTTTAACCTAATAAAGAGGAATCGCGTCCCTCGGCCTCGCTGGTTCCATGTAGGCAGGAACACTGGGCCGCTGCGGCGTGGGGGCGATCCATGGGCTTCCTGGGCCCAGGAATCCCCCTGGAAAACACGAGGCGGACCCCTAAGCAAGGACCACCCCCATAGGGGGTCTCGGAGCATCAGCCCCATATTTCAGGGCTTTTCCTGGTTACTCACTGAAAATTTCAGTCCTGAGGTGCTCTCCCATCCCAGCCCCATCCCAGTCTCCGGATGCTTTATGGTTCCTGCAGATATGGGGAGCGCGGTGCCCCCTGGCCCGTGTGTCTCCGGCAGCGGCACCGTGTCCCCCTGGCACTGGCACCCGCGGAGCAGAGCCACCAGCAGCAGGGTGGCCGGCTGGGAACGGCCGCCTCCTTGCACTCGCATCCTGCTCCCTGGGAAAGTAGGAACCAATTTGCAGCTAATTGGGATATCAGGGGCCAATCCAATCTGAGCAGCCGCTCATGCGCGGGGGCAGCGGCCGGCCAAAGCAAACGCTGCCCAGGAGCCCCGCGGCCGCCGAGGCAGCCAAGGCAGCCACATTCGCTCCCGGTTTTCCAGACCCCCCTTTTCCAGCTGTGTTTTCCGGTTGTGTCCCTTTCTCGCTCTGTTATCGTGGCTCCACGAGGTAAAGCTCATCAGATCCTGCGCACCTCCACGCCAGCGCATCCCAGGATCGCGGCACTGGCTCTCGCGGGGATGGGATGTGGTTGGCGAGGAGCGGGAATGCTGCTGCCCCCGGCCTGCGCTCCGGCCCCTGAGCCCTGCTCACCCGTGGCACATCCCTGTGCCACAGAATTGTCGGAATGGGGAATTGTAGGCACCTCAGGCCAGATCCTGATCCTGCTGTTCTCCCTGTCCTTGACCAACACATGGCTGACACAAGGAGGACTTTCCGCCTGCTTCCCGAAGGGGAGGCCTGGGCATGGCCAGCACATTCCCTCCATGGGCTTCCCGGTGGCCACTGCCTGTCCCAGAGCGGCTCGGGAGCGGCTGGGCCGGGGTCATCGCTGCAGGAGGGAGTGTTTGTGCCGGGTGCCCTGCGGTTACACACGGTCGGAGGGGATCAAAGCGCTCGGCGCGGCCGGGGCGAGCCGGGAGCGCGCACGCTGCTCTGCTCCCTGCAGCGCCGCTGCTCGCGAGGCCTCCGCGAGCTGCCTCCTCTTCCTCTCCGCGCCGGCTCCTCCTCGCCCTGCTCGCCGGGACCCTGGGGCCTTCGAGGCGTCTCTGTGTTTTCAAGACGTTGTTTTTCTGGCTTTTTGCTTTGTTCCTGCCTGGGAGCGATGCCGTGTGCGGAGACACCCCAGGAGCACCGGAATGAAATCCCCAGGGGTAGATTCAGGAGTTCATCCCCTGCTCTGCAGCATGAAACATCCCCCATAAAAGCAGGGAGCAGGAGCAGAGCCCACCCAGGACCAGGACCCGCACCGCAGGGGGAGCGGAGGTCCCCGTCCTGTCACCCTGCTGCCGAAGCCACCCCGAGGTGACAGTGCTCGAAAGCCATGTGCGAGAGCAGGCAGCCCCTCATCCCCCTCCCCGCCGCCCCCTCCATCCCCCTCCAGCTTTCTGGGAAAATCCCTCTCTGCCTAAAATTATCCAGATGTGCTCCGCAGCTCGAGGGGAGCTTGTGGGAAAAATCTGAGGTTACTGGATGAGATATTTCCTGAAATGTGGGCCCAGGGGCTGGCTCCATCCCGGAGCAGCCCCGCATCCCTCCTGCGCTCGCCTCCCCGAGAGCGTGGCTTGGAGCCTCCCATTCGGCTTTATCCTTTAATGAGAGCTCGGGAAGGAGGGTTTGCTGCGCTGGGCGCTTTCTCTTTTCTCTTTTTTCCTGTTTCTTTTATTTATTTTTATTTTTTAATTCGTACAGCATGTGCTGGGGCAGGAGGCGGAAGGAGCTTTGCCGGCGGGATGGGCGCTGCCGCGGGTGCCCGGGCCGAGCGCGGGGAGCGCCGGGCAGCGCTCGCCCCGCCTGGGCCGCCTCCAAACAATTAATTAATTTTTAGTGGTGGTGAACCAGCGGTCGGTGCAGGATTCTGGGTAGAGGCTTCATGTAAATTGTAGTAATTTGCTGGCTCTGCCACTCTAAATCCCATCTAATTATACCGAGGGTAGCATCTGACATTAATTTGTTACAGTATTTGTGTACGGAGCACTAGACATTTTGGGGACGAATTTAAGAGCAGCCTTCAGATCTGTGCCCTTGCAATCCGTTGCAGCTTGCAAATGACAGCGTTTAGCCGACTCGTTACCTGCCTGCGTTGGCAAATCAGCCGTTTTGAAGTCCTAAATACTACGATTTCTTCTTTTCTTAATCTGCAATCATTTTGCTGATGCAAAATTAGACGCCGCATTCAGACATCTTTGGGGGAAAGACCGAGTAAATGCATAAATAAATGAATAAATAAATATATAAAGAAATAAGTAAAGAAATAAATAAAAATGGCCTTTTTTCGCTCCCTGCTGCCCTTTTCAGCCTCTGATCCATCAAATAAGATTGACAGTGACTTCTCGATAGTGGCAGCACCGTGCATGGCCCGGCCACGTGCCAGCGCCGTCCTCGGGAGGGGAATATTCCCGGGAAGGCAGGCGGGGCCCCGGCGCGCGGGGTCAGGTGTTGCAGTAGCCGCCGGAGCTCTTTGAGGATATTGCTGCTTTGCCAGATAAGAGAAATCCAAGGGATGTGCTATACTTAGAGTCTCAAAACACACTTGGCATCGCTGCAGATCAAAGCGGGCTGGTGCAGGCAGAATCCCGGAATAGAAGGAGAAAGAGGGGGAAAAGATTTGGAACTTACCGTGGGAAGAAAAACTAATAGTAAAATGCAATTAAAAGAAAAGCGCTGAAACCGGCGTCCCGATGCTGCGGAGCTACGAAGAGCCGTGTTGGTCCTGGCCCTGCCTGCTGCAGCCACGTTGACCGGCCCAGGCTCCTGTGCCACCGGGGTGTCCCCGAGGCTGGCGGCGGTCACAGCCACCCCCGTGTGCGGACGGGGACGGGAGCTCGGTGGATGGTGGCACGGCGGCGAGGCAGAGATGAAAGCCCCGCTGTGAGCGGGGATGCTCCGGAGCGTCGCAGATGCTCCGGGATGAGCGGAATTCCCAGCCGCAAGCAGGAGGCCGCCGCAGGGCTGCAGGGGGACCGGCAGGGCAGGCTCGGTGCCGGCCGCCCCGTCCCCCGCAGACAGGGTCAAGGTGTCCGCTCGCAGCAGGCATCTGTTTCCAATCCCGCGAGCGGGAACAGAGCTGCTTTGTGAGGCTCCGCCGCGCGCCTGGGAACGGCCCATGGCTTCCCGGTGGATCCTGGGGGACTCAGGACACGGCTGTGCTGCTGTCGCCTGCCCGGCACCCTGCCCATGGCACCCAGGACAGAGCCACCACTTCCACGGTGCCCTCCCGGGGAGTGTGCGGGGACCCAGCCCGGGTCCTGTGCTCTATAGAGGGGACACGTCACCCGGAGGAGGACAGAGCCGGGATGGGCATGGGCATGGGCATGGGGATGGGGATGGCAGAGGCAGCGGCGGCTGGGGCTGGGCAGGTCCCTGCTGCTGCATCTCCTCTCCCTGGGGGAGAGGAAGAGGGTGGGAAGGAAGGAAGGAAGGAAGGAAGGAAGGAAGGAAGGAAGGAAGGAAGGAAGGAAGGAAGGAAGGAAGGAAGGAAGGAAGGAAGGAA